>VXBJ01000191.1:12460-53218 GCA_013400055.1 Nycticryphes semicollaris | reverse complement strand
GGAAGGGTAAGCAACCCAAACCCCAACCCAAACTTAGTAAATGGGTTTTGTTTTTTGTTTTCCATGTTTCAGTTTCCAGTGAAAAAGCCAGGAAATTATTAACTCAGTGCTGAATCTGAGTTCAGGCCAATGTAAATACTTCCATAAACCAGCAGATCAAATGAGGACAAGGATTCATCTCTCCCAGCATCCTTCCTTCAACAGACATGAGTATGGAGAACAGGCAAGCCAAGAGTGGTCCTTTCTCCTGGCATGCATTTGCAGCAGTACAAGTCTGAGGAACTTCCTGAGACCAAGGCTCTCTATTGTGTTCAATAGAGAAGATGGGCCTATTCTCAGTCCTTTTAAGAATCGAATTACACTTTTGGCTTCTGCAACATCTTGTGGCAATGAGTCCCACAATTTAATTACAGGTGTGATATGACAAAGTACTTGATTGCTTTATTTCAAAACTGCTGAATGAAACTTGTGTTGAGTGCTCTCTAGATTTTGCATTGTGAGAAATAACTCACAGTTAAACAGTTTACCGTATATCTATAATATCTTGTTTGATAACCTTCAAACTTGAGCTATCTGGTTTCTCATCAGGATCACTTAGAACAGAATACACTGAAAAAAATACATTAATATACAAAACTATTTGTGTGAAAATCAATGTAACCTGAAAGGGGAGAGGAAGAAAAATTACAGCAGTTATTTGTTAACAGTTTGAGGGGTTTTTTTTTTGTGTTTTACATTTACTAGGAAGTCTTGGGTTTAACCATTTGCACAAGTAGATTTAAAATTATCTGGCCCTGAGAATGTTCTAATATATATGCATTTTTAAAGAGTATTCTGTTAATGTAAGGGTAGAATGATTCCTGAAAGTACAAAGTTCATAATGTATATGATTACAAATTCCTTTTGCAATCTGTGTATTGCCTTATTCACTCCCTGATATTTAAGGGCACTTACTGAGGGAATGTAAGTGTTATTCCAGTGAGTGACATACCATATGGCAAGCAGGATAAGCTGCAGCTTTGCACACTGTTGTCATTTTCCCCCTTGTACTACAGTTTTACATGATGTAATGTTTTTCTGTGATTGTTCAACATTCTACCTTTTAAGCCTGCCATATTATAAAATGTCATATTAGGGGGTTGCAGCTGAACCTCGTCACTGTAAGTCTGCATTTATTTCACAGATGTCTATCACACTGTCATCCTACAGGTGCACTCACACTTTAAAATTTTCCTGTGCCTCAGCTTCTAATGCAAGAAAAATATATTATGCAAGATGAGGAAATGGCAGCCAAAAAAGTAAATGCTGCTAAATGTCACTTTACAATACAGCATGGGCATGCAAATGCAAGTAACCTTATAGGGTGATAATATTTGCACTCTTAGTGAAATGTGATGTGCTAATGCTAGTGTAAGGGCCAGGTCCTGAAAAGTAAAGGCCCTCTCCAGGGGAATTTTTTTTCTGTGCTTGTGATTCATTGTCATTAATGAAAATTTTCTAAAATTGAATTAATCTGGAGGTTGTTTTCTCCCTTAAGTGGAGTTATAGCTGATTTAAATGTGGTCCTATTGCTCCATTTTCAGTGTTAGAAAATAAGGAATGTCGAATGTATAGCTAAACAAACAAAAATAAAAGGAAGAAAGTCAATGAAATAATAATTTAACAGTTCAGTGCAATCACATATTTAAGGAAAAAGTTTGTTTCTATAACTGTACCTGCAAAGTTCACAGAAATATGAAGGACATTCTCTCTTCACTTCATTTCACTTCACTCCGCCTCACCTTTCCTCTTGCTTGTTTCCTCTTTGCACCTCAACATGCCATGCCTTTTTTCTTTTGGTAGGTCATCAGCAATGTTGAGATCTAAGCTTCTATTTCAAGGCCAAACTCTGTTGCATATCTGCATGAATGGTCCATTTAATTAAGCTAGGCTGCTAACATACATAGATATATTGAGAGGAAAACAATGAAAAAATAGCTAAGGAAAAATTTGTTCAGCAGGAAGTGTCATTGGTCCAAAAAAAAATATTTTCAAAACTCAGTTTAAGTTTTATATCTCCATTAGAAAAATAGTTTTATTTATGCACCAATCAGGATATACATAAAAGACAACAACTAACAAATCCTTCATAAATTATAAAAACTACTTTTCTGATTTAGAAGAGTAATGTTAATAGAAATATTTTCAGCGTTCAACAATAAATGTAGATTCACAACCAGTGTTATTTATGTGCTTAAATAAGACTTTTCTGTTTTGACATTTTGAAAATTAAAGACTGTGTAGAAGTGAAAAAATCAAAAGTTAAATTAAAATGTTAAGGAAAGGACAAAACAAAAATACAACTAAACTTTTATTTAAATAAATCACCATAATTTGTTCATAATTTTGGAGTACAAGTCAATATAGTTCAATACATATAATCCTATATTCTGAGAACATATTTGCTTGGGTGCCAGCACAGATTTACAATAATGTTAGTGCTTTGTTTATCGTTAAATTAATTGAGATTAGATATGGCATAATACTTTTGATAAATTCTTCTCCGATCAGTCATTCTGAACAAAGAAAACAGCCATTGTAACAAGAAAACATGCATCTATTTCAGCTGAAATAATAGAAAACATCTATATTGTTTTATAACTGCAGTTGAAGTTACTGTTTTACATGGAGGCCTTTACTATTTGCTTTACCTTGCTTCTTTGATCAGTACTGGAAGTGTTACCAGGCAAGCCTCATAACAGAGACCACTGCAACAAGGGAAGTTAAAACCTCTTCTGCCTCATTAGTATTTGTATTTCATGTCTCACTTAATCTAGTACAAGTACTCATTTACCAGATATTTTCTGACTGTATTTGGTTAATAACGATCAAACAACACTGAAATATGTGCTTAAAAATCATACCTTAATTGTTCTTTATAAACAGCAAATATGATTATTAGAATATTTCTTGGTATTAGAGAAGTTTCTCTGATTAAATACCCTCAATATATTTCACCAATGTCAAACAAATACCTAAGAGTGATATTTTTTTCCACTTGGAAATCTGAGTCTGTTAAAAAACAATTTTTTTTGAGAAAAGTCTTTAGTTATAATTCTGTTGATTTTGTACAATTATTGCCACTTCTTTCTTTTTAAATAAATTTAATTTTTTTTATTTAAGAATTTGCATTTAAATAACAGCAGCTGTCAAGGTTTATGGCTTAAGATATTGGCACAAATATAATAGCAAGGTGCTGAAAAGTATATTGCAATTGAATGAGGCTGAGAAAAACTGCTCTTAAAGATTTTAGTTCCTCTGGTGAGCTTACTTGTTATTTATAAAGAAAACAGAAACAATTTCTCTTTATAAGCTTCGCTCTCATGTTTGTAATGCCAGCTGCAGATACTGTCCCAGCTGTGACAGAACAGTGTAATTCTTTTTGTTCGCTCTGATTCCGCAATTCAGTGAAACTTAGGGAAGTTGGGAAACATGGAAAAAGAGAGCTACAGAGCAAAAATAAGCAAATGTGATTCTAAAGAAAGCAAAGTTTTAAAGGACAGTGATGACAGGAGCCTGCTGAAAAATCAAATATACGGTATGCACAGGGGTTATTAAGCATCGGAATGGGCTGCCCGGGGAAGTGGTTGAGGCACCATCCCTGGAGGTATTCAAAAGATGGGTTGACATAGTGCTTAGTGATGTAGTTTAATTACTGGTCACTGTTTTTGTTGGTTTGTTTTTGTGGTTTTTTATCAGAGTTATGTTGATGGTTGGACTAGATGATCTCAAAGGTCCCTTCCAACCTAGACCTTTCTATGATTCTATGCCAGAAAACTTCAGAAAAATCATATTTTTCATTTTGCTTCTATGCTTTCAAAGTGAGTTTTTTTCATTTTCCAGATGATCATTAATAAACAGATCTCATAATGTTGCAATCTCCATGGAAAATAAATGATATCCAAAATATTTTTTTTGGTGTTAATTTTCTATAATCAGTTTCTTAAATCTATTTTTGCTCTTCATCTAGTTTTTAAGTAATTTAATTTTACATGAAATTAAAATTTTCTAAGTATTCACTAAATTGCCAAAATTCCCTGTTAAAAACATTTTACTCTTATAGTTTGTGTTTTGTTACAAAAATCATGAACTATTAAAAAGTTAAGATATTTTCCCAACTAACATGATTGAGCTATAAAAATAACCACTTTAATGGAAAGACCAAAGAGTTCTGCCATGTAATCTTATGAACTATAAAGTATAACAGATAGACATTTTGTACAGAATAAATGTATTGCAATAATTTAAAATAATTACCAATAAAAAATTCAGGAACATAATATATTTATACCACAACAATTACGTAAGTGGTCAGGAGACGTCTCCACTAACCTTAGACTTCTACAAGACATCTGCATATTTACTAGTCTCTTTCAATTATTTTTTTTTATATATCCAAGGGAAATCAATAGGCAATAGAGGACAAAATTTATGTGATCAATTATAAACATCTACTTTAGGATTATATGAATCACAGACCTAGTGCCTGTTCCCACTAATAAGAAAAGAAACCTACGCAAATAGCTCAGTTGTAGGTGTTTACTTAATACAGATGTAAAGGTAAATTAAAAAAAAAAATCATCCCTATTTACTATTTTCTTTACCTTATATGGCTCAGATGACTAGTTTTCCACTACAGTAAATTCAGAGAGTGGATTATTTACAAGGATTATAATTCAAAGTAAATATGTTATATTTCTGGAAGAATGGAAATTAAATTGTCCTATACAAACTTTGCTTACAGAGAAAAACCATGCCATAAAACACTTAAGAAATATAAAATTCACAGTAGTTGATGTTTCAGTATACAGTCATTCTTAATATCAGTTTGACCCTATATTTCATGGGAATTTTCACATGAGAACAGTCAGATTATCTTATGACCTGCTAGTAATTCCAATTGCTTTTGGAAAGTTACTTGTCTCCAGATTTGTAATAAAAGCTTGATTGTGTTAGCTAATATACAGGATTTGATACATAATGTCATATCCAGATATGGTTATTTAACAACCATTATTCCTGAAAAATTACACTCCTCAATGTAGCAGAAAGTTTAGCAAGTTTAGAATGGGAAGTTTAATAAAGATTATCTTTCAGGTGCAGACATAATAAATATCAACATTTAAACAGAAACATGAATGTTACCATTACTAAAAATGCAATGTTATATTTTCTGATAAGAAGTCAGGAGAGTAAGGGAAATCAGATGAAAGAGTAAAAGCAGAAGATAAATCAGGAAATATGAAGAGCTATACAAAGCAGAATAGAAAAGGAATAGAATAAATAAATTCAAACAATGTAGCGATGGATGTGAGAAAAAAAGTCATTATATATAATAAAATACTGCTAAACATTGAGAAAACTAACTGAATTAAGTAGTTCAACATTTAACAACAATGTATGACAAGAAGTCATATGGAATTATATATAGAGTCAAACAGTTTCCCTTAGAAAACCAGTTGGTGATAAGTTCCTAGGTGGTGAGATGATATGCATGGCCAAAGGAAAGGAAAATGTTCTGCTCATATTTTTCAACTGCAGATGTTCATCAATAAATTTTGGGGCTTGTAAAGAAAAAAGTACTAAAAAAGTTCAAGCAAAAAGTAATTTTTTTTACAACTGATGTGACAAAACTTAAAAAAGAAGACATCAAATCCCAGACAGATATTTTTAGTGCACTTGTGTTAGTTCAACACTAGTTAGAATGAAAAGATGATTTAAACTAAAAATTCCATACAAAACCAATACAAAGGTTTTAATCATCTAGAATCCTTTTCATAGCGGCTCTAACAGTAAGTGAGAAAGACTTTTAAGCAAGCTGAAATGTTAATAATTTAATGGTAATTTTTTATATTTTGTATCAGAAAGGAGGATAATTGAAACACTATTCTTCACGAGTACTTTGCCATTTATGTAGTTTCTGTTTAGTGATAGCATTTGTCAGTGTAGTCCTACACAATGTTTATCTGTAGGACTTCAAACATATCTCACAAATTCTCATGTTCAGCTATCATGATCGATCTTGTCATTACCTCCAGTTGTAGAAATCCCAGTAATTTAAACTCGAGAGTTTGTTGCTAGTTAGACTAGTAAATTTAGTCTGCCTCTGAAAAGATCAAGTCATTGCAAATTTCTCTTACTAAACAGAGCTACTTGTTTGCTATAAATAGATTAAGGAACCTCTTACTCCATCTATAAGAATATATAGATTCTACAGCAAAGAAACCAACAAATCTGGGGAAACTGGATGCTTGTTCAAACAGCTGACTGAGAGAACCATTAGAATGGCTCATAGAAGCTCCAGAGTTTCAACTTCTCTTTTGTTTATATATTGTCTCAGTGTTCTAGAAAAACGCAGAGTTCCTCTATCTCAGGGCCTGAGTTGGGAAAATGCATTTTTCATCTCAGAAATTTTTTGTAACTGAGAAATGATAAAATAAGACATGCCACAAAACCTGAATATTAGATTAAATACAACTTTAAAAGCTAGAGCAGAGGAAAATGGAACAAAATCTTTAATATGGATTCTTTAATACACCTTTTCAAAAGATGTATTCTTCATTTTTCCATATAAAGTAGAGGACAAAATATTTTTGACCCAAGTATGGTTCTGTATCCAAGTGTGTAGGATGTTCCACTATGGATTGAGAGTCCCAGACAGTTCCAGACACAGTGTCTGTATCTCATATTTAGAACTAATTGGAGAAGAACTAGAGAATGCCAGAATAAAATTGTCAATTTACTTAGGCTGGTGCTAGAGTATACTGTCATTTTCTATCCTCTTGACTAATTCTCCAAAAGGACTTTGCATTAAAATCTCACTTTTGGATCAAAACCACAATCAGAAGGAATTTCAGTCCCAACCTGTGTGTCAATATGTTCAGTGCTAGACAGCCAGAGTATACGCATCTCTAGTTATTCAAAGAACCTGGGAAGCAGTTTTGCTGGGATTTAAAGAATTGTGAATATGGGCCAAGCACCTACATACCACATACTAGCTGCTTCTTCCTGCTCTCCTCAAGCAGACCTTTGTTTTCAACTGGTAATCTGTGAAAGAAAAGATTGGGGCCAGAACTCAATAAGGAGGACTAATAGAAAAATGCATGGCAAAACCAAGAGACCATCAGCCCACTTTTAATTAGTTATCTTCTTATTGTAATTTAGTCTGATGTGCAAAAAATAACTGTAAAAGCATTACTTCTTTATATATCTAAATGCTAACATAAAAAATATCATTAAAAATCTTTTAGTGACTTTCTATTATGTCTCATAATTGAAGTAATGGTTGCTCTACAATGCATCTACTGTGTTAGTACACATTAAGCAAACATTAGCAAAACCAGAGAAATTTCAATGGAATGGAACAGTGTTATATGATGATTTGTTTTTTTTCTGCAGTGCATCTGTCATTCCAATAACAGCATTGAATATATTTCAAATTTTCACTGGCCCTGAAAGATGTCACGAGAATTTTCCAACCTGGTGAAAATCTCACACCACTTTATTCCCAAGCACCATACCTCAGCAGCCTTACCCTCAATTTTGGTGTCCCATCACTGCACAAGAAGAACTCCAAACAACTTTTTTTTTTTAGAAAAAATAATCTAAATGCTGACCTTAACTACATTTCTTCATGCATTTCTCCTACCACAGGCAACTTTTCCATAGTGGAGCTTCTTTCCCAGCATACAATCCAATCATCTCCATATTATGCTCATAGGAACTTCTCTCCCCTGGGAATACATCAGCGTTGCCATAACATTTGGGACCACACTATCTGCTTCCATGTGTAGCATTAGCTCCTTCTCACCCCTGCTGGTACTCCTTCTCTCTTCTTTGTTGAGTGTCTTGTAATGATCATTTGTTAGAATCATAGAATAGTTTGGGTTGGAAGGGATATTTAAAGGTCAGCAAGTACCTGCAAAGAACGGGGATATCTTCAACTAGATCATGTTGCTCAGCACCCCATCCAACCTGACCTTGAACGTTTCCAAGGATGGGGCATCTACCACCTCTCTGGGCAACCTGCTGCAGTGTTTGACCACTCTCATGGAAAAAAATGTCTTCCCAATATCTAGTCTAAATCTCCCCTCTTTTAGCTTAAAGCCATTACCACTTGTCCTATTGCTAAAGGCCCTGCTAAAATGTTTGTCCCATCTTTCCCGTAGGTGCCCTTTAAATACTGAAAGGCTGCAATAAGGTCTCCCTGGAGTCTTCCCTAGGCTGAACAAGCCCAACTCTCTCAGCCTGTCCTATAAAGAGAGGTGTTCCATTCCTATGATCATTTTTCTGGCCCTCCTCTGGACATGCTCTAACAGGTCTATGTCTTTCCTGTGCTGAAGTCTCTGGAGCTGGATGCAGTACCCCAGGTGCAGTCTTACTAGAGTGGAGTAGAGGGGCAGAATCACCTCCCTCGACTTGCTGACCACATTTATTCCCTTCTTCATTCCTTGACCTGATAACAATAAGTCATTGGTGCTGAAATTACCTTTGGATAATGTCTTTTTTATTAAATAAGCTTCAGCTGGAGCAGAGATCTAAACATGCATCTAGCATCATCCATTGAAACACACTCATTAGTTCCATAGTACCATTTATGTGTGCAAATTATATTCATTACTACTTAAGAAGGGCTTGTCATGTTGTACTCAAAAATCATCAACCATACCAATGTGAATTGCACTGGTAAAACAACATATCCGGTTTGAGGGATTTGTTGCAGTCTCTCCTTCCACACTCTCTTTCTGGCTAACACATACTGCTGCGCTAATCTTAGAAGTTTACTTACAGAAATATTTCAGAAACTTAGCATTAGCATCTTCTTACTCTTTACTTCTCTCATCTCCCTTGGGAAAAAGTTTGCAGCGAAAAGCATTTAGTAAAGAAATAGTTTTGAATATCTTTCCAGGGTGTTTTATACTAAGGAGAGTCAGGGTAGTGAAATAATAGCTGCTCTTTTATCTCTGAAGACAGAGAGCAAAGGGAAAAGTTGGGGCTTTTTTTGGTTTGGTTTTATTTTTTTTTTTTAATTTTTAGCCTTTGAAACAGTGTCTAGAAAGACCATTGGAATTAGAACACTGGAGATGGGATTCTCTGCCCTCTAACTTGAAGGAGTCAATGGAAGTCTGAAACCAGAGTTAAGCCCCTCAAGTTCAGGTGCACGGGTAGTTGCATAACAAGCTGTTTAGAGAACACTGAAGAAAAAACATTCAGAAAAAAAGAGGCTGATTTAGCTTTCACCTTATATGACAACATTTAAAGTAAAATATTTCTTGAAGTAAAAAAAAACCCTCAGGTTTGATTAGCACTTATGCAAATTTCACCAGAAAATTTCACAGTAAAATTCTCCAGATTTTTTTTTTTTTTTTTTTTGACAAAGCTTCATTGCGGTGGCATGACCTTGTCTGGCTTATGGGCTCCCATGTAGCTGTTCTTTGCCTCCCCCACCTTAGTGGTCTGGGCAAGAAAAGAAGATGAAAAAGCTTGTAGGTCAAGATGAGAACAGGGAGATACCTCACTAATTGCCACCACAAACAAAATAGACTAAACTTAGGGAATGTTAATTTAATTTATGGCCAATTAAAAATAGAGTAGGGTAGTCAGAAACAGAAACTAAATTAAACTCCCTTTCCTCTAACCCTCTTTCTCCTGAGGCTCAAATTTGCTGCTTCATTCCTGACACCTCTACTTCCTCTCCATGCTGAGCAGTGAAGTAGGATGGAGAATGGCAGGCTGAGGTCAGTCCATAACATCTCCTCTCTGCCACTCCTTCCTCCTCATACTTTTTCCCCTGCTCCATCGCAGGTACCCCACCAGCTGCAGCTTCCTCCATGGCACATCCATCCACTGTGGAGTGGCATGCTCCACAAGACTCAGTGTTAATATCTGCTCCACTGGGGTCCTCTATGGGCTGCATGGGAATAATTTGCTTCACCATGGTCTTTCCCATGGGCTGCAGTGGAACCTCTGGGTACCTCCTCCCTCTCCTTCTTCAATGACCTTGGAGTTTACAGGTCTGTTTCCCTCATGGTTTTCTCACTCCTCTCTCACAAAGCTGCTGTGCAGTGTTTTTTACTCTTTCTTAAATACATTTTCCCTGAGGTGCCACCATCTTGGCTGAAGGGCTCAGCCATGCCCTGTGGTGGGTCCAAAGAAAATCGCTGAAACCAGCTGTGTCCAGCACAGGGCAGCCCTGGCCTCTCTACCCCTGCAGTCCTCTGCTACAAATACCTTGCCATGGACACCCAATACATAAATTCATATAGAAAACAATTTCATTATAATTTGGTTTAGTTATAAAACAAAGCAAATAAAGCTTGAGAGTAGCTTTCTCCTGTTTATGGATTCCAAGCAATTCAATTAAAATAGACAATTTCTCACAAATTCTATTGATGTGGATGATCTCTTATTTCTCTATGAAATACTTTTCTCATTAGAAAATATCAACCAGCCAATTATTATCAATGTTTTATGTAAACATCAGCAGACTAACAAAGCTTCTTAATAAGAGAAATGGTTTAGAATCACAGAATCACAGAATAATTACAGAAAGGACCTCTGAGATCACTGAGTCCAACCATACACAAAACCACAACCCCACAACTACAATCTTGGCCACTAGCTCATGCCCTGAAGTGCCACAGCTACACATGTCTTAAATACCTCCAGGGAGTGTGACTCAACCACCTCACTGAGCTGGCTGCCTGACCACCATTTCAGTAAAGTAATTCTTTCTAATATCTAATCTGAACCACCCCTGCCTCAACTTCAGACCATTTCCTCTGGTCCTGTCATTATTCGCTTGGGAGAAGAGGCCAACACCCACTTCTCTACAACCTCCTTTCAGGTGGCTGTAGCGGGCAATGCGGTCTCCCCTCAGCTTCTTCTTCTCCAAACTGAACATGCCCACTTCCCTCAGCCTCTCCTCATAGCACTTGTTCTCTAGACCCCTCACCAGCTTGATAGCTCTCCTCTGGACACACTCCAGCACTCCAAAGTCCTTCTTGCTGTGAGGGGTCCAGAACTGAACACAGTACTCGAGGTGAGGCCTCACCAGTGCCTAGGACATAGGCACAATCACTTCACTTCTCCTGTTGGCCACTCTATTCCTGATACAGGCCAGGATGCCATTGCCCTTCTTGGCCACCTGTGCACACTGCTGGCTCATGTTAAGCTGTCTGCCCACCAGCACTCCCAGGTCCTTTTCTGCTGAGTAGCTCTCCAGCCACTCTTCCCCAAGCCTGAAGAACTGCATGAGGTTGATGTGACCAAAATGCAGGAGCTGGCACTTGGCCTTATTGAACCTCATACAACTGGCCTTGGCCCATTGATCCAACCTGTCCAGGTCCCTCTGTAGAGCCTTCCTACCCTCAAGCATATTAACACTCCCACCTAGTTTGGTGTCGTCTGCAAACTTACTAAGAGTGCACTCAAACCCTCCATACAGATCATCGATAAAGATTTTAACCAAGACTGAAAAACATTCTTCCATGGAAATTTTAAAATTCAAAGCAATCCCCAAAAAGTAATGTTAATTTTAATATTTAATTGCAATTGAAAAAGACACTTAGCAGCTTTATAGTGTAGTCTCTCCCATTTAGTGATTATATCCTACCTAACAAGTGAAATTACACACGAAAACGGGTAAGACCAATTTCTCCACAGTTCAGAGAGAGATGAATCCTAGGACGTCCATTTTGATGACATTGCTAGAGGAAGGCATAACTGAGAGCAGCCTTGGATTTGAGGTTCTGAAGGTAACAATAACTGAGCTTTTTGTGCAACAGTATTTCCCAATGTGCCCCCTTCCTAGCAAATGACATCCTTATGAGCACCCCTTGAAGAAGCAGATGCAGAACTGGGTCCTGTACCTCTGTGTAAGTGGACTCCTATAAGGAAGAGGATAATCAGTTTGTTGCCCTTTGAAAAATAAAGATGAAATAACAATAGTACATATTACAAGTAACAATGGTTAATTTCAGAATACCTTACAGCTTCAAAGCACCAGGAAACTATCAAGTAGTTAATGGGTTTTTTTAAATGAAATTAACATAATTCAATATGCAACAACCCTGAAAGAACAGAAGTGTTTTAAAACACACAAACCCAATCCCAGAGCTCACCTGCGAAACTGCTCAACTTCTTAGGTTCTACACAATCCTCAATGTGCCATGTATGCAGTGTCCAACGACAGCAGAACAGATCAGCAGAATGAATCACTTGAAAAACAATAATTCTCAAAGGAGATTCAGGCTTTTAGGTGGCTCTCCAGAGGGTCAAAATCACATACCTTGATGTTCAAGCTACTCATGCTACTAAGAGTCAGGAAAGAATTGACTAGACAAAAGTGATTTGGTTTTTTGGTTGTTTTTTGTTTGATTTGTTTTAGGGGGGTGTTTGGTTTTTTTGTTTGTTTGGGTTTTCTTTGTAAAGAGTATAAGACTTTATTGCCAATTGATTTTTACAGCTTATTCACGGTATGACTCTGCATTTTTATATACTTAGAAGTCCCATTGACTTAAATAGGAGTAGTAACTGCATAAGGAATGGAGAATAAGTCCTTTGAAGTTTAGTATCATTATTTAGATTTCAGGCATGCCTGGAGACAGCACTCTAGATTAATAAAATGCTTTGCTTCAATTAGCTCTGTGTCTCCTGCATCCCTCCCCAATTCCCTCTGCCCTTGTTTAACATACTCCCTTATCCCTTCACATTACCCAGACAGGTGCTCTCTGCTACCGCAGACTGCTGGAAGTTTCACGATGGAGATTCAGTGTGGGGAGGAGAAGGAGGGTGTATATTGGTTTCTTGGCTCTGATGCAGGAAAGGAGAATGTGTGAGTCTGTATATGAGTCTGATTTGTTCTTCCTGAGTATTGTTTTAGAGATACTTTAAAAAAGGACCTATGAAAAAATAGATCTTAAAAGATATCTTAAATGGATATGCCCACATCTAAGTATGTCAAGCGCATATTCACAATCTAGCACAGAAAATGTAAATCAAAGGAGTGTTACTTCTGGATGATAAATTTTGGGGGAGACAGAATCCAATAAATAATAAATATATATATTCATTTGTATATATGAAAGAAATCTTTATTGTAGTGGAACTCAGATTTCTGACATGATTTTCTCCAGTTTTCCTCTGTAATAAGCCTCTTCATTTCAGATTTCCTTAAAAGAGGCTTAAGAGCATAATGCAACGGCCACTGAAAATTGACGCATCCTGCAAAGTGGGGGCAGGAAATTATAAGTTTCACATTGAGTTCAATGGGAAAGTCATAAGGCCCTGCTCCTTCTCCCTTGGGGTATTTTCCTATTTTATTGTCAGTACTATAATGGGCAATCAGTTCCTGAAATGGTGCCCTGCTGTCTAGATGAAGCATTTATAGGTTTTTTAAGCAGTCCATTTGAACACTGCAGAATAAAAAAGTCAGCCCTTCTAAGTTCAGATTTTAGGGCCTTGATCCCTCACTGAACTATGTGTCGGCAAACCTTCTACCCACTTGGAATTCACTGCAGGATCAGGGTCTCGATTTCTACATTTTCCGCTGCAATTCAGACCTTTATTTATCACAGCTGGAAACAACATTACAAATAAAAATGCTTCTAGAAACCAAAGTGTCTGCCTCTTTTAAAAGTTAACTTTCCTAGATTTATGCACATATATTTACATAGTAATCTCCTGAATGGAGATACTGCTTCTAATGAATTAGGGGATTACTACAAAAATATATAAATCATCACAGATGTTTTCCATGCAGAAACAATTTCTTTGGAAAAAAAAAAAATCTGTTCAAAACTCAAAGGAAAAACATCTTTTTGAGGGCCTAACATCACAAACCAGATCCAAGAAAGAACTTATGGGTCAGATCCTATATAAGATTTTGGCCTAAAACGAAACTAAGAGAATTTAAGGATCACTTAAAGTCAGTCTAAATCGAAGTTTAGAATCCCAAACTTGACCACAACCCAGACCATTACCTAGGTCATCTCTTTTCATTGCTGCCTAATCCTTATAATACCTAAATCTATAAAGTGCCCTCCTGTGTGGTTTAGTTTGCTACTGCTGAAAGTGGAACATACTTATTCAGATCTGGCTACTGAAGATATATGCCCATTGCCCAGATAAATACCATGTGTAATCAGAGTTGTCCTGGTTTGAGGTATAGTAAGAAGTTAATAAGTCAATGAGCTACCCACTTCTCCAGAAAAGTCTGAAAATATTGCTATGGGGCTTTTTTTTTTTCACATCTCCTTAATGCCCAGAACTCTTCTTCACAAAAGCTGGAGGCCCTGAGCCAGCATTGGCCATAACCTTAATGGCAGCCACAGGAAAGGGCATGTTCCAACTGCCTACTTGGGTGGGACCTCTATGAAACAGGAGTCATGGTGTTAGAAGAGGTAGCAAGTTTATGATTGACTCTCTCCTAGTTGTTATGGCACTTAGTAGAAAAGAGGTAAATCTGATATCTTTTTTCAGGTCTTTATTCCCAGGACTATTGTCCTTGTAATCAAATGGCATAGCAAGTGCATATCTAATCTGAGATAGAGCAAGAATATAATTTCTGTCCCACTCAAAGGACAATCGGACAACCCATTGTACAATCATTTGACTTTTCTGGATATGATGGCTTAATTGCAAGAGCAAAGGCAAACATTTATCAGCAGTTCTCCTCACCAAATTGCTGCTCCTGTCTCAGGAAATCACAGAGCTTGATGATTAAGGCCACTGCTGTACGGGGGAGCAGGAGGCATCAATTGCTTCAGGATTTGAAATCTGCTTACTGGATGAATGGTTTAACTGCCAGCCTACAGTTCAAAAGACAGGGAGTGCAATTTATCACCACTTTTCAAACTCATTCCCTTTGGTGCCTATTCCCCCAAGGTGTGTAGGCTCTCAAAATCAGCATCTTACTCTTTTCATCTGAATTCTTTCACATCAGAGCAAGAATTTATTCATGGGAACTAGCTACTTACTCTCAGCTGAGTGACATATATCTGAGTTCACCATACCATTTTCATTCTTGGGCTCAATTAACCTTGTCTCATGTAAAATAAAAAAGAAGGATGATAGCATGAGTAGGACTGAATTTTCCATCAAGAGTTTTCTTTTTTGAAAGACTGAGGACATGGCTCCACAGACAGAGGTGAAGATTTATATGGCAACCAACCCCAAATTTCAGCTGCCCAGCTATAAACTGACTCCAGTTCCAAAACTGGGTAGTAGTGTTTACATGGCACTGAGCCCAAGTTAACAAAGTATCAGGAGACTCCTGAGAAAATGAGAGCATTGGCAACTTTGCAATTTCGAAAGTCTTGAGACTGTGTTTTAGTCACTCCCTCAGTCTCAATGAATAGTTCTATTCAGTAGCAGGTGATTATCCTTAAGAGCAGGACCCAGGACCTGTATGCACTATGATAGAGAGCTATAGTAGAGACACCCTAGTGTGACTGGTTTTTTGGCAAGCCTCAGCAGAGACTTTGGCAGCTTCTCTTCCTCTGAAGTGCTACTGTGCTTTTGCATGGTTGCCTTATACAGGCAAACAATTATCAATTCCCACCCTAAGAACATGAAGAACTGATAATAATTATTGTTCTCACTGCTGGATAGTAGAGAACAACTGCAACACTGAGAAATATCATGCTTTTTGAGCATATTCTTGACAAAATGTATCTATTGCCTTTAGCTTAAGTAATAAAATCCAGTTATCTGACAATATATTTGAATTGTGTTTTCATTATACGTGTGTATATTTTGCAATGGATTACAATTTTTAATTAAGGCCCCATGTGGTTAGCAGAATAGAGTAATTAGTAACTTCCAATAACAATTTTATGTTAATGTTTGGGAAATAATGTATTAGAGATTTTTAGAAGACATTAAAATAAATTAAAATGTGGAATTTCTTAATTTGTTTGAGCCCAAACAAAAAGTTTGTTTTATTCCTTTTTTTTTTTTTTTACTCCATTCCACGTTTGGCAGTGTAATGTTATCAGATACGTGTTCATATCATTTCAAAGCTGGAAAATATTTACTTGCTTGGATTGAAAACATCTCTTTACAGTATTTCTCATACTTGCTTAACCTGGCCTTCTCTGGACTATTTTGTGAAGTTTTAATTCTGGGAAGAAGATCAAAACAAGGTCCACAAAATATTGTGGTAAAGAAAATGTATGAAAGGCAAAGACGTGCAAACAGAAAGAGATACAAAAGGGCAAATGTTTTTATAAATGGAATAGGAGAAAAATATAATCTATTCATAATACTAGGAGTGAAAATTATTTCCAGCATTTGTAGCAATGTTCTATTGTTTGCATGAAACATAATACTCAGTCTAAAAAATCAATTAGGGCAGGTGTCTGCCTAACTTCTACTAGTGTTAGCAGCTGTTAGGGTGGGAATAAGAAGAGTTTTATTGCTTGACCACTTGCCTACAGGCTTCAGCTCTTTGCAACACATCCCCTTCATGAACTTCATTGGCCAAAATCAGGGAACAATAAGACCTGTTCACAAAAGGAAAAGTCCCATGTGTCTAAAAAAGATACAGTGTTCTTGGCAAGACAACTCCAAAGGTTTCTCTGAGACACTGAAAATTTGTGCTGGCCTGAAGGCTTTGCTCTGCCAAGCAAGAACAATTTATTCTGTGTTGTGAGGAACACCACAGTGAGTATGTAGGGATCAGTGAAGTTTCTACCAGGCAAAATGAGAGTTTCCATCTCCTAGTGCTCTGGGTTGTGATACAGGAACAATTTAGAGTGCCAACAGTATGTGTGTTAATGACTAGTCTTGCTTCCAAGATCTCAGCAGCAAATGCCTCATCTCATGCATCACAGTACCTCCTAACCTTTTGATACTGGCTAGATGCTAGACAGACTAGAGACCTATTGCAGAAAAATGTTATTACACAGCTCTGAATTATACCATATTCTAAATGCACCAAGGCTGACAAAGCCATGAAGGTGAAAGATGTCACTTCTACTACAGGCATCTTCATTAGTGAAATTCCCACACTAGCTCTTTTTGATTCCAAGTCTTTCATTTACTAATGAAAAATGAGATCTCTAATTCGATAATTAATTCTTGTAGTTAACATGCTGGGGTTTTCTGGTCTAAGGGCCAAGAAACAAGACATAAGCTAACAATTACATAAAACATAACCAATATTTATGTTCATTTTTCATGGCTGTTTCCTAAATGTAACCAGTATATATACGTTTATTTTTTATTACAGTTTATTACAGGGCCAGCAGTTAGAAAGCAAAAGAAAATGTTGATAATTTCTCTCCGTGGTTTGTTGTTATTCTTTTAACTCTAGCACAAGGTCTGTGGTTTTTATCTATCCTCAACAATCTACTGATCAAATATTTATCCTCCTAGTTCTCTTACCCTGATAGAGGAATGCTATTAATATTTCCATGGCACATTCTACTTCTTCAAAAGGAGCAGAAAACAAAAGTTTTCATTATCCCAGTGACAGGAGGTATAATCTTAAAACTTCCCATTTGTTAACACCTTCTCCCCCACAATCTCTCCAAATACCTTTTCTCTCAGATGGTGTAAACGAATAATGTCATAAAATTAAACTCAGTGCTGTTGTCTTCAAACTAATTTAAACGTTGATATTTCTTTTTCAGCACTGTAGAAGGTTTACATGTGTACCTTTAAGTTTGCTGGTTATGAGTTAATCTGTTGTAAGGCATCACCTCCTTCATATCTAGTCTTACTCAGCAAGAATTCCTGTCTTTTTCACAGGACCATTGGAGGAGACATTATCTAATACTGGCAAAAAATCTTAGAAGTAAGGTGATAGCAACATACCAACCCAAAAAGTTCTGTCTGACAGGTCTCCTAAGACTCCATGCCATATGTAGGAAAAAAAAAAACACAAATGTGCATGTCTGAGAATAAAGGAATATTTTCAGCAGTTTGGAATATTTCTATATAAATTAAAATTTCTATTTTAGAATTCTGTGTATGGAGACATTATTATTTCTCTGTTTCGACTGTTTCTGCTGAAGTAATTTTACCTGATACATATTAGGGTTGTAATTGTCTTTTAAGGGAGCTGCTTTGTGGGGGAGAGTTGTTCCCTGATAGACTATTACAGCTAGTTTTTACTTCTTTTTTTCACTCCCATCTGATTTAGCTCCCAGTTTATTGCTCTCTGAGATAATGATACTGCACTTGACACAAGTGTGTTTCATTCTTGTTCTAACCTACAGTCATCCATGTCATTATTTTTTTTTTTCTTTCATATCATGATTTTCCTTTGAACTAGTGATTCCTCCTAATGCTCTGTAATTCATGGCATTTATACCAAGGTCACCAATGGAATATCAGTAAATTCCCATCCATGATTTTTCTGAATCTTAATATTTTTCCTTCGAAAACAAAACTTTTTATATAAGGAATGAATCTGTGTTGTTTTATGCAAAGAAATTCTTTCAGATGTTATCGGACAAAGATCCAAAAATACCCCACCTCTTCAGATGTGCAAACAGGTGTCAGTTTTGATATGTCACTGCCTGGATGTCACTGAGATATCCTGTTTATTCAGCTATGCCTGACACCAAGTTAGCAGCTTAAGAAAGCATATGTAAGCTTTTCTTTTATTTATTTTTTAAAGAAAAGATACAAAACCAGTAGAAACCCACAGACAATACTTGAAAATCTAATGACTTTAGAATAGTTTGATGGAAGACGTGGAGATTAGAAGGTACATTTATGTTAGAAAGCAGTATAGTGCAATAGGGGTGAATCTATGGAGTGGAACCATTAATTCAAGAGATCAATCCTTTACAGTATAAGCATTTCAGATGGGGTATTTTAGAAAAGCTGCTGTCTTTTCTTATGCTAAAGTGCAGGGGATGTGCTTCTATATCTCAACTCTTTGTCTTCCATGTAGACCATATAAGGCATTAAAAAGTATTCCTCAGCCCTCCCTTCAATAATTACAAAGACTGGAAAATATATAGGATGAAAAATCTCCCTAAAGTGACTTACTGTGTACTCCCTTTGACATGTAATGAGAGACATCAAAGTAAATCTACATTTAAGAACTCTCCATTTTTACCAAAGATATACCGGTTACACCCACAACTCTTATGACATCCTGAAAAAGAATTGTCTTTGGATTTGTGTTAGCTACTTATATAAGGTAGGAGAAGTAACATATCTCTTTCTTTTCACGAGTCTTATATAAATTTGAATTTTGAATGTTTTTTATTTGACATCTTTCATATAATTACTATCTTGTTTAAATATCACTGTGCTGTTGCCTAAGGTAAATGCAGTAGAAAATCACTATGTTCAGTGTTACTGTCTTATAGTTTCATCCCCTCTGTCAAAATGAGAACTTTTTTTTTTTTTTTTTAAATTCTGCAGGGGAATTTTTATTTCATTTGCTTGTTCGTTCCTAATGTGGATGAATAAGTTGCTGGCTATCTGCTTACAGACATAGAATATTTCCTGGTTCAGTTAGCCGAGCTTAAAATGGATCTGTCCACTTTTGTCATTGTCACAGATAGGTTTTTTTTTCCCACTGCACAATAATGAAATGTAGAAAAAATACATAACTTTTTTAAAAAAAATATTTAAATGATTCATAGTCAAATCAACTGCTGTTCATTCTAAGTCAGATTCTCAAACTTAGTACAGATTAACTTTAGGAAAGAAATGAGCGCATACATAAATTAGACTTTTGCTTCAGAAGAGCCTGGAGTGAATTCAAAAGGTGGGTGCCAAGCAGGAATTCTACATTCACACACAACAGCTGTGGAACAATACAGCACAGTACTTGAAATACTCAATAACAGGGGGAACTGGGCACTGTCTTCCCTACCCCGTTTACATTAAGGAGACCTTAAAATAAAAAATTTATGGTGACAGCACGGGTGTGGACCAGAATGCAAATCTGCCCCTTCCCTACTCAATGCCACACCTTATGAGATACAAGAAATTCCTTTTATACCAAATCTCCAGCTTCTGTGGCATTTGCTCTAACCACCAAGCTTCTGCCTTAAAGGCAGACTTCCTAAATGAGGTCCAGTTTCATCCAGGCAGCTAATTATATCCCAAAGTTAGGTTCTCAAATTGGATGGGAAAGGGTGTTTAGACAACTATTTTTATCATTTCTAGTTGACTGATCTTGAAATCACCTTGCTCAGTACTCCAGCATTTGTATATTCTTTTCTTAGGTGCCTAATACAGCAAAATTCAGTTCCTGGCATACCGCAAAGAACCTACACTAACACACAAGCTTTCCTTTGGAGCTGGTCCTTAGGCTACAAATACTACTTTAGGTATCTACATCTGAAGGTTTTGTATCAGTGACATTTGTGAATCTCTGATATCACTTAGGAGGTGACTAACATTTCCACTGGTAATATCTCCACTGTAACTAACCTGTTGCCAGAGGCCACACATATTAAAACTGAACTTCTGACAACATTAAATTGGTAGTTGTCTAGATCATTAGATTCAAAATTCATAACACAGGCATTACTCGGTGTACTCCATAGCAGAGCCTGATATACATTCTGAGTATTTCAGCTCCACTGGAATATTTATGAGAGCTTTGCAGGACCCCAAATCAGTCAAATTATTTTTTTAGACAGAAAAACTCAAAGTGACTAGGACAGATAAATAAATAAGCAATTAATTAATTAATTGATAAACCATTTCCCCCCACCCCTGTATTTGCATGATCTTAAAGGTAAGTCCTTGTTTCTGCATTTATTTCAGTTAACCTGGCTGATTCCCAGATGAAGCAAAAGGCACAGTACTCTGCAGTTAGCAGGGACCTTGCTTCTCTCATCCTTGAAGCCTCTACCAATGCTTTCAGTTTGCCTAAAACCTGTAGGACCCCAATTACTTGCTGTACCTGTCCCTGCCTCCTCCTCCTCTCACCCTTGGAAATCCCCAGAACTTCCTATCTCTGTGCTTGCTCAGATGTTCTCCAGAAAAGGTCCTAATTCCCCTACCGAGGGAATCGACATGGCCCACATATTTTGAAGGAATAGAAACATAATTTTGAACTGTGAATTTGAAGAAATTGGGAAAAAGAAAAAAAAAATAAAGAAAATCTTCTGAAGGATTTACAGTTGTGAACCCTACCCTAAGAAAGTGATCTTTACAGCGGGCAAGTACACATCTATTTCATTACGGCACTGTTATTACCACATTCTTGTTCAGCATGCTGACATTTTGTATCCTAGGCCTATCAGCCCAACGTACCCTTACACTGTAGAGCAAGGATAGCATCTAACTGCAGCACTGCAGTAGCAGTCAGGGGCTGTAATACTAATTTGTAACACTGCTGCTCTCCTAATGTTGCCCAGAAGCCTAGAGTACCTAAATAAAAATCGAAATTATGACTACAGAAATTATTTGAGAAATTAAGCAAAGATCAAATTTGAATTTGTATTCAAACTGTTCTGGATTTTTGTTTGTTTGCTTGTTTTTCCCAATTTAGTATTGCCAACAACATTTACAGGATTGGTTTCATATAGGGAGTTTGAAGTCACTGATTTCATATGGGCATTATTTGATCACATAGGATCAATGAGAAAAAAAATAAAAAAGATTCTTTGCAGAAATATTTATCCATTGGTATTCACATCTTCAAGCTTTCTGTACTCTTTGATAACATGACCTTTGTATTTTCTATTGACCACTAGACTTGTATTCAATATAATATTGTATTTAAATATTAATGTATTAAAGCATATAACTAGATCATACATTACCTTTTTGTTCCGTTTCTATCTTAATTTACACTAGAAGATTTAGATTTGAAAAAAAAAGTGAAATATGTCCTTGAAAACTTGTAAGTAGGTCTTTATAAATATTACAAAAACAATAATTTTGCATCAGTATGGTGAGCAAGTAGCAAAGTGCCTGAAGAATATAAATTGAATGTTCTCTAGAAGAATCGGTAAAGGTTAAAATTTATCATTTTAACTGATAGGCTTTCTTTGGGAAATAACTGATGCAGTGAATACAAAATGCTATGATAATTTTGTTTCTCCTCAGTGTTTTTTTTTCCCTTGAAAAACAATATCTCTTCAATTGTAAAGCATACCTTTTCCTATTCATTCTAGAACTCACGTTTCCTACAATGCTTGGCTTCATACACAATTGATATTTATTTTCACTATAAATGGAAGCATTTTATTTGAATAAAAGTGAAAAAGTGAACACTTCTGTCAGGAGAGGCTTCAATCCTACAGGAAATACACTGTGACTTAGATTTTTTAGGCAAAGATTTAACCTAGACATGGTATGAACACTGGTTGCTAAATACCACATTTACTACTACAGTTTCCATAGTGATTTTCAGACTGTAGCAGACTGGAAAAATAGGTATAAATACAATTTATGCTAGAAATAACAGCAGTATTTAGAAACAACTGTTTGTCCCAGGCACTGCACCAACACCTGTTACAGGTATCTTTTCAGTCTTACTGTGTATTAAGTGAAGTAGAAAAGTACTGCCACCTTTCTAGTTAGAAAATTGAAATACAGAAAAATTGAATGACATTTTTTCCCAGTCATATTGGAAGACTGCCACATAAATGAACCCAAGTCTGTTGAGTTTCAGTCCAGGTTATAAACCGGACTTCAGTTTCCCATCAAGTAACTTTGCACCCTTTAAGTATGATTCAAACTGCAGATTAACCTCCTGTGCTGATGGCTTTAAGGAGATGACTTGCATGTAAATCAGGTATCAATTTGTGGAGAGTAGCTAATTCCATGTAATATTACTGCTTTCTATCATGTCAATACTTCTGCCCACAAACGGCTCTCAATACAATGCACTTGGTTAATTTGGGGTGCAAAGGAGTTTTTTCATTGCTTTGCCAATTTAAAACTTACTAGTATGATTAGACTGTGGTGAAACAGGGGCATACAGAGACCAGATTTGCATTTGGCATAGCTGACAATCTGACTGCCATGAGTTCAAACATTTCCAAACTTTCCCCATGAGTAATCACTGCCCACCCTGAATGCTGGGTATCTCATGATCCCCAAGAACAAGCTCTGTGGCAGACAGATCAAGCCACTTGGCATGCAGCAGTATTTTGGTAGGCTATGAAAGGAGCTACAACAACCCAAGCTCCACATGCAGAAACTGCAGGTTAGGGACATTTTTCTTTCTTTATTCACCTTCAGAAAGACATATGCACCCCCCTCCCAAAATCTATCTGAAAATTCACCACAGAAGGCACAATGACTCCGAGTGTGTGTTTGTGTGAAGTTCACCCCTAATCTTTACATGAGTTAAGAATTATTCCTGCTCCCTTTATAGCTTTATCTTTCCCCTCCCCCTCTTCTTTCTGCAGGCTATTCAGATAAGGATTTTCATTGTCACTGTTCCCACTTTACT
Source organism: Nycticryphes semicollaris (assembly GCA_013400055.1). Lineage (NCBI taxonomy): Eukaryota > Metazoa > Chordata > Aves > Charadriiformes > Rostratulidae > Nycticryphes > Nycticryphes semicollaris. The sequence goes on along the minus strand of VXBJ01000191.1, from coordinate 29,790 downwards.
GTGAATAAGTGGAGTGTATGAAAAAGCAAAACTCACAAAAGAATGACTCGCAAATACTGATGCCACCATTGGACTTGAATTTAAAGCTATCACACAAGGACACTTTTAACATTTATTCTCCTCTCTGTAGGCCGACAAATTAAAATATTACTTGAAGTCTCGGATCAGTTTCTGCTACAGCATTTCATTTTGATTGATGTCCTCTATTAATATCAGTGATGCTAGTTAGCTTTAAGACACCCCAAAGGGTAGTCAACTAGTTAAAACTCCAAATGAACCTCATGCCAGCTGTTTAGCCTCTTGAAAGTTTTGCTGAGCATTGACAGAAGACCTTATCAATCATTACAATTAAGTGCTTTCAGACTATCCCTTCTAAGGGGAGTCAGTTGAAGTACCATCTGCTATTTTGCTTTTAAAACTCACTGGTTTCCTTCTCTGAGGCAGACTGTTTTTTTTCACTTTTGAAATTACATTTCTTTTGCAGGGGAGTGATGGGCTGATGAAGAAAACTTTTTGTTTTAATAATCAGCAGTTTCTATGATGTGACATAATTTTTGCACTGCTCAGGGCCTTTTGCAAATCAAAAGGAATCCAACTAAAACAGTAATTAATGTCAAATGACTAGTCACATACAGCCCTATTTAATTAAAAAGTTCTAATCTTTGATTAAACCTTCTCACACGTTCTTGTGACTGCAAACTGTTGTCTGAAAAGAGAAAGTAATTGGGTACATAATCTATTGTGTCTTCTAACTGACACCTGCTAATTGTCTCAGGAGCAAATGGCAACAATCTAATTTAGAAACTTAAGAAGTGTATCTTAAATATTCAACAGATTTTTCTCTGTATTATGTATTCCTTCACAACACTGGAAAGATCTTTTTCCTGAGTTTATCCCTCTAGGAATTTTCTGCTCTCTAAGAAAAACACTCCATTGCTTTTCAACAACATGCTTTCCTGTAGTAAACACAAAACATATGATTTACTGGTCCATTCTTTTAATGCACTGTTAAAGCTTTTAATGCTACTATTCATCCTTTTTTTTTTTTTTTTTTTTTTCCTAAATGTTGACTAATCTGCACAGTAGCCCTTGCAAACATGTTTGTATGCCCACATCTTACAGGAAGAAACCAGGAGAAATGAGCCACAGAAACTTTCTCCTCAGGAATTCTGACTAATTCAGAATTTCAGCTGAAGAGAAACTGGCAACTATAACCACTTTCAACACTATGATGAAGGACCTCCCCCCTCTTCTTCATCCTCTTGGGATCCTAGATTCAGCATCAGCAGTACAAAGATGACTGTTAGGGCAAGAGTCCTCCTCAGTGCAGAGTCTAAATCTGTGATTTAGCAAAAATTATAGTCACTATTATGTCTGTGTTTACTGCTGACGTGGTCTTGATTCCTAGGTTTACAGCTAATCTATGAGCTGTATTTATTTTTTTTTTTCTGTTATCATTGTCATGATCATTTGTTTGCAGTTTTTCTGAAATAGAATAGTGACACTCCAGATATATTGGTACTCCCAGCTGAAACTCCCAACAAGTATTTTGTCTGCTTAGTGTCTTATTTTACCAACATTTTGGTAAAGTCCTTTGGCATGTTAAACCACCATTGTCTTTTGATGGCATGTTTCAAAGCCATGCATAATCCCCCAAGCCAACTGGTAGGTGAAGTGTGTCTGCAAATACTTTTTGGTTATGATGGCTTCAGACATAGCTGAGCTCTCACACCTCCAGTCAAAATTACCTACTTAAGCACAGTAATTTTTAACTTTCTTGCAAACCTAAACACACCTGGACCTACCCCAGTATCTGCAATTGGTATGCTGCCACTATAAAGGGACCATTGCATCCCAGTATTTGTGAAGGTGTCTACATGGGATGGCCCAGGAGGCATCATCTAACCAAGCTCTGCAGAGAAGTCTAAGTCCACTGAACAATATCTATAATTTTTGTCTATAAATGTACAAAGAAAGGAAAGAACTGCTTTCACTGCTTTCTCAGACAGAGAAATTATAGCACAGCAAACAGAAATAACCTGTCCAAGATCACAGAGCAAATCAGTGGTAGAGTTAGCAAAATAAATCTGTGTCACCTGATTTCCATATTGCTGCTCTACAGTCAAAATATAAAAAAATGGTTACCTATCAGATGTGAATGTGTACAGACACATAAAGTTATAGATAATCCAGATGCCTTTATGACTTTTACTACAGCAAATTGGCTGCAGCATGCCAATATAATAGTAAATAAACACAGCAGAACCCTTGAATATTTTTTTTACATTTTCATTGATTTTTAAATGTCAAAATTTGGGTTTCTTGTCCAAATCGTATCTTTCCTCTATCTACAGTATCTTTTGCTATTCGTCTTTTTTTCCTCCCTGCTTCATCCTTTCATTATCTCTCACCTGCTGTGACCTCTTAGCCACCATAACCTTCCTCCCTCTAATCTCCCTCCTCTAGTCCACTCCAAACACTGTGGCCAAGGTTATCTTTTTGTTCACCACTCGGATCGTGTCAAGTCATGTCTCAGTCCCTCAGGTGGTTTTCCATCTCATTACACTACAAGGTCAAATTTCTCCTCTGCAGTTTCAAGGCTTTGCAAGAGCCTGCCATAGCCTACCACTAGACTGAGTCCTTACTCTTTCCTGGCTCAGATACAGCCCTGCCTACTGTGTGTATCCATATCTCATGCATGACTTCCGATTTCTATTCCCAAAACTGGTTTTGGTGCCTAAAATATCATCCCTGCTCTATCATGGCAATCAACCTCACTTTGCTTTTTCAGGGCTTTCTACACATTCTGTATAAATTTGGTTATGAATGCTCTGGGGCAAGAGTCTTATTTTTGAAAATATGAGGCATTTGTTAAGTTGCAGGTGCAACAATGATGTTGAAGAAATAATAATTATGAAATTTACTTCGTTATCTTATACTACACTGTAAATAAATATACAAAGCAGCATTTAAATATATTCAGACTAAGTAAACAACATAAATGGTGTTTCCAATTTTCTTTTCTTCCAGCTTTATACTCAAGCAAAGGAAAAGGCATAGTGGTTACTGTATGTGAGTCATACATACTTGACGAATTTGATTCTCTCATCAGATTGCCTTTCCTTTGAAGGTTCACCACAACCACTCTGATACATATTTAAACCATTTGGACCTTATCATAGACTAGAGCACACTTTTGATTCTCATTAAGAAAAGACCCCTGACAGCACACTATGAATGCTGTGACTTTCTCAAAAGCGACTTGTGACATAGTTAATTATGAAAGAAATATGCTGCCTTTCAATGAATCAGCTCTTATTGCAAAAAGGCACTTACACCTAAATCTGTAAAACAAAAAAGTGGATCATGGAAAGAAATCATAGGCAAGACTTATATCAATTTAAAATGTTGGGAAAAATTTTATGGCAGCAGTTTAATCTCTCTTCTCTCAAAAGAAAATGAAAAGCTGGAAAAGAAAAAAAATCCCAAACCACAGACACAACAGAATCTTTTATTCCCTTTTATTCCCAAGAGTTCCCTCAAGCAAGGGACATTTCAGCTTGTTTATTATCCAAATCTTCCCCATAATTCAGCAATTAGGCAGCAAGATTCTATAATCTATTGTCAGTTAAATTAATGTCTGTAAATCTTTAACTCTGATGATATTATACTATCAGAAGCATCTAAGGGATACTGTTTTCAGTTTTATTGACAGAAGCAGTGGGAAATGGAAGCAAAATCTTGCAGCACCAAATCAGTAATGCTTTCTAAAGCAACTGCAGTGCACGTGATCCATTTGTTTTAGCTTCACTATGAAAAGAACTAACAGAAGAAATGCAGAAAAAAAAAATAAAGGCTGGCCACACAAGGCTTGCATCTTGATAAGTAATTAACTTGATTAATTAGCAATATGCTTCTTAAACTGTAACATGTAGATAAGTTAAGCGAGAAAAAAGAAATCCACCAAAATTTTCTCTATCTGATGCTATTGTGGGAAAACAAACCCCCTCCCCAATTTATCAAAGTAATTGAAACAGCAAAGGAGATAAAAATGTGTCATCATAAAGTGATATAGAAATTAATCTGCTTGAGAGCTCAACATGTTACGCTGATCACTATCTGCCTAAATTCAAACATGCATTCACATTATTTGTGACACATACTCACACATCTGGAGACGTAGACTATAATGCTTGCCAACTCTTCATCTATCTGCTCTAACAATGTTGATAGAAGTTTCCTTATTATTCATTCTTTGGAATATAGCAACAATGCTAGAAACATTGACATGTACCATTAAAACACATCTTGCTAAATACCATTACACCTGTTAATCTCAGGTGTGATTGCACTGGTCCTAATAAAAATGTACCAGAGACTCTACTCTCCACTTTGTGGTGCTGGTGAGTCAGTGTTGATAACGAGTAAGTCTAAATATTTTGATTGAAAATATCTTATTTGAAAGAAATTAAAAAAGTGAAAATCCACTGAAACAGGCTACTTTTTCAACGTATCTCTGAACCAAATTAGAGTACTATTTCAGTGTCGTAGCCTAACATATTTACATATTTAATTTAAAGTAATTTACATTAACTTTTACTGGGGTAGTTTTACTCTGGCTGGCATGGTAGAAATCTTATAAATCATTGATTGCAAACTAAATCATTGCTGTGCTCACCTATGTTAGGACTTAAAAAAAACCCAACCAACAAAACAACAAGAAAACAAAAACTAAAACAAACAAACAAACAAACAAAAACATAAAAACATAAAAAAATACCCAAGCCAAATCTATTTTCAGTATTAGAGTGTGTACTTTTGCTGCCATGGTAATTAATGGCAAAATTTTATCTGATACCAGTAGGATGAAGACAATTCCCCATGTTTAAATCTGGCTATCTGTTTCTTAGACTTTCCTATCTAATGAATTGAATGAATTAATTATTCAATGCAAATTACTTAAAGTTGTTTATTTGACTGCAAATAAACAACATATAATTGGAAGTGAATTCTCTTTTGCACTTTTGTAGAAACTGTTCTATGGACAGAAACAATAATGTAAAGAGATTCTGATATTTTTACTGTAAAAAAAAAAAAAAAAAGGAGGAAAGAAAATAGGTATATGCCTTTGTTTAGAACCTGCCAATAGTCATCACTGGCTTTTAGCTCATAGGTCTCAGTTTCCTTGTTGTGAAATACAGCATCTTTCCATTTAACATGGCAGTTTTGTCCCTGTGTGATTTTCAGCACTGTGGCGTTTATGAAGGATGACAAAACCTCAATACCTGTTTATTCTGCAGGTCAATATTCCAAATAATTGTCCTGGTACATTAGAAGTATTAGCTACAATACTGTTAATCTTGACACAAGCTATTATCCCACAGAAAGGAAAAAGCATGTTTTTATCATTTTTTCTTCCTAATTAATCACATAAATATACTTAATACCAGAAAAGGCCTGTTAAACCCAATGAGAATTTGTATTTTCAGTCAGTAGGGTAAGAGTTAGGCCTAGGTTATACTATAGACTATGGAATTATTTAATAATTTTAAATTCATGCCAGTCATATGCAACAGAAAGTCTCCCAAAGTATTACTATTTGCCTACCTCTGTTTATTGACCATCTTTGTTCTCTTTATGTGATCAGGTGTGAACATTGTAATTTTTCTTTTTGGTCTACTGACTGGGAAGAGAACATGTGTATTAGTATCTGCCAGAGAGCATCCACAGCTTCAAATCTAAATGAACATACTGAAACAGAATACTTTCACCAAACAGAATAAAGAGATTAAATATTAATCTGCAAATGAACCTTAGCTTCCTAGTAGAGGCTATACACTCTGTGTATGTGGACATTTAGTGATGTACTGATTACGTCTGCCAGCTGTAACTTTGTATTATTTCTTATTTTGAAATCTTTGAGCTAGACAGCATAGACAACAACTTGGTCTCTCTGAGGTTTTTCAAAACCCTGTGGTGAATCTACTCTGTACTTTTTTACAATTTTTCTTTTATGCGCGTACTGTATGATAAGTGGCTTTTCAGAGGTTTGGGCCCAGTTCCCAGGGTACTGTATCAAGTCATTTGAGACAGTTGCAGTTTAATACAAAACAATAAACAAAGACCCCTGTAAACAAAAGGACTTGCTATATGAAATGCTTAAGAACATTTACACACACACACACAAAAAAACCCAACCAAAACCCAACCACAAACAAACAAAAAAACCAACCTGAAATAAGTTATGATTCAAGATTCATTGATTAATTGTGTTTCTCTATAACTTCCTGGGGAAGGGGTTGATGCACCATCCTGGAGGTATTAAAAAGACTGATTAGTGACATGGTTTAGTGTGGGGTGTGGGGTTTTTTAGGTTTGGTTTTGTTTGGTTTTTTTTTTAATCAGAATTAGGTTAATGGTTGGACTAGATGATCTTAAAGGTCCCTTCCAACTTAGACAATTCTATGACTCTATTAATTTGGTTACTTGGGCGCTTCTTTGAGATCTGCATCACATGGGTCAAATGGTAACAAGATGATCATGTAGGTGAAGGATTAAATGTGGTTGTGCTTTGATGATCCTTTAGTAGAAAAACTCAACAAGTAGGTACTTGCCAAAGTTCTGAAAGGGAGCAGAATCAGGATTATAGCCACAATACCACAGAGATAATTTACATCTGCTGAAGAAGTGAATGCTACACTAACATGACTACCATGCTTAAAGATCAGAGACAATGATCAGGAACGCCCCTTTCTCTTATAGAAGAAAATAGCAAAGTGATTTAAAATGCACTTCTTCAGCAGTTTTCTATATGATTATGTCTTGTATAATTCAGACGTATTGGTGACCTAATGTATTTCATACAGCTTAGGTCCTTGACACCATGCTGTGCTTTAACCCCAGCCAGTAACTAAGCACCAAGGAGCCACTCGCTCACTCGCCCGGTGGGATGGGGGGAAATCAGAAAGGTAGAAGTGAGAAAACCTATGGAATGAGATAAAGACAGATTAATAGGTACAGCAAAAGCTATGCACATGCAAGCAAAGCAAAACAAGGAATAATTTACTGCTTCCCATTGGCAGGCAGGTGTTCAGCCATATCCAGGAAAGCAGATTTCTATCATGCGTAACAGTTACTTGGGAAAAGAAATAGTATCACTCCAAATGTCCCCTACTTCTTACTTATTTCCCTGACTTTATATGCTGAACGGGAAGGGAAATAGCCCTTCAGTCAGTCGGGATCAGCTGTACCAGCTGTGTCCTCTCCCAGCTTCTTGTGCATCCCCAGCCTAGTATGGTGGTGCTGGGTGAGAAGCAGAAAAGGCCTTGACTCTGTGTAAGCACTGCTCAGCAATAACTAAAACATCCTGGTGTTATCAACACTGTTTCCAGCATAAAACCAAAACACAGCCCCATATTAGCTACTACGAAGAAAAGTGACTGTATCCCAGACAAAGCCAGCACATATCACGTATTAGCAGTGAGTTTAACTTTCTTTCAGTCTTATGTGGTCTTCTTTTCTCCAATATACAGGGTTTTGACAGACACTTATTATTGTAGCATGAGAACATCTAATATTAGTGTACCAAGCAGTACAAATTAATCTATTTTAATTTTGCTCTGCCATCCTTGCTTCAAAGAGAAAAGTGTGAGCTGTTTCATCTTAATAAATTACCTACATATAAATGTTGCTATATATTTCTATTAAAGCAAGCTAAATAAAGAGAAACGCCTTGAACCTAAAGCAGAAACTCACTGAGGTATAAAATGGTCATTGTTTCTCATGGGATTTCATTCCACTGTATCAGGTTTGTCCACTGAAGGTGTCAGGTCCTTCTCCAGATAAACCATATTTACAGCAGACTGCTCTACTGGGACAAAAAAGCAAAATTGTCAACCACAGTCTTCATGAAGGATTCAGTCTTTTCAATACCCTGAATCATTATGCACCTTCAGATAAGGGTGCGACATTGAACTCGACAGATACACCCTGAGACAGGTTTCGTGCTCTCACACATCAGGTGGCAGCCAGCATTACAGTGGCGCAGCGCTGCACTGCAGCACCCCATCAGCTGGCGTTTCCCATGCAATGAGGGCATACAGCCTCACTGATACAGAAATTAAGGTATAACTGATGCCAGGTCATCAGTCACCGTAACAAAATGGCATGTTCTTGGGCCCCAGAGATGTTTACATGTCCTCAATTTGGCATGCAAATTACATAGTTAATTAAAAAGTGATTTTTACTTCTTCTGTAAAACTTTAAATAGCAATCCTCTAAAAAGCATTTAATTTAGGTTTAATAGGAATCACTACACGTTAAACAGGAACTAGCTATTAAGAGACACAGAAGTGAAAAAAAGGATAAAAATCAATTATGTACTCCCTACATCAGAATAAATATATTTAAAATAACTCTACTATTTTAGCAATGTACCTGACTCATTAGATCCAAATTAAACACTTGTAGTGTAAACCAAATCTTAATTTAAAATATTACCCATCTTAATATGGTACACTCCCCTTTACACACTATAGTGGACACATTTAGTGGAACAGGCAAATGTCACAAGTTTGCCATTTAAATACTTAATGACTGTGCACATTAAATAAAAACTGTTTGCAACATATATTTTGTACTGATTTATTTGCAATTCAGATGTTATCTCTAGATGTATGTAAAGCTGTTAAGTCTCCTAACAATTTAAGATCTTATAATAAACTGAAAATTGTCACAATTAATTTATATTAATTTATTGAGACTATAAATTCCGCAGGGCAGAAGCCATGAATCCATTCCTGTATAAAAATAAAATTATTTTGGTACCTAACAGGTAAAACTTAACTAGAAATGCTAACTAGCATTTATTGGTATTTTTGTTTTCTGATTCTCTTTCTTTCTTGATCTTTCACATAGGTAATCCAATAATATGTGGGTTTTTTTTTTACATTTTCAGAGGAACAAGTGGCTTTATGTACATGTCAATAAGATGCCTTAAAGGGCCAAATTTCCAGGATATGAACACTTTTCAATTTAAAAAAAATCAAGCCTCTTTAAAATGTCTTTCATAAAGACAGATAAATTCACTAAGCATTTTTAGTGGTCTCAAGCATATAGTATTTCAGATTTTAATTTTAAGTTCTGGTTTTGGTTTTGGAGCAGGTTATAGGAGTTTTTAAACATTAATTTTGCACCTTGGTTATTACATTTGGTTCTGGGTTTTTTATAGCGCTGGATTCTGCCTAATCACTTACGACAAGACTGTAAGACAACAGTTTGCCTGCAGGAAGGGGGATGCATAGCAGCACCATCCCAGGAGCAAACGGAGAAGGGAATTATGACTTTTAGAAACATAATTTCCTCTCTTGCTGGCCCCCGGCTCTAAGGGGAGCACAAATTCCTACTGTTCCGTGCTGGCAGCCAACTGTCAGGTCAGCTCATCTCATTTCAGATGGCCAATGTGTTGAGGGGATGAAGCCAAAGCCCTGCATGTCCCTGAGCGCCGGCTGCCAATGCCCCATCAGGGACAGGACCGGTGGCCTCGCACATGCTGCTGTCATCACTCTCCAGCTTTCATTGTGACCTCCAGTGCCACCAGCCCATGCCAAGAAGCAAGCCCTCAAGTCTCTTTTATTTTTCTGCACACTGGGGGATAAAAGCATTTGACAACCCTATTTGGCAATTACGCTGCTGAAATCAGTACTGAGGCCTCAAATCGGTAGGCAAACAAGGCAAAGCAATCGTCTGCTACTCTGTTATCCAGTTGTAACTATACTAGACACACCAGGCAAAGAACCTCATCTTATAATTCCTGTAAGCACTTGCAAATTCATCAGAGGTGGGGCTCTCTCTGTATCCTCAGTCACCACCAGAAAAATAAAAGGGAGCTTCATACAAATAAATGGGTTGTGTTGCATCTACAGATGTGTCAAACTTTGAAAACCTCATGCTCAAGACAGCCTTGCCTTGCTACTAATTGGTATGTTTTTCTTTAAAAAGTGAAGATTCTAACCTTTTACTTGACAGATATGTGGGTAAAATGCCACATAACATTTTGAAAGCTTATCTATAGTCTGCTGTTTATGAGTCTTGTTTATGTTGGAGCTCACACAGGAGTATACAAATGAAAAGAGTTAGCAGGAACAAAACTGAATGTTTGGTTTCAAATGGATGTGTAAACTAGAGAAGAAAGGTTTTCACCTACAGAAAGTCAAAAGATGTCGCTCACATTTAAAAGGCAACCATACAAATGTGACACTTGACTCAACAGATTTTTTTTTTATTTTTTTTTTGTTATCATTACATATTCCTAGTTGTGTCTTTGGACTTTTGGAGTGGAGAGTAGAGACAGTTTCATTACCTGTTGTTGTTGGTTTTGGGTTGTTTTTTGTTGTTGTTTTGTTTGTTTAGGGATTTTTTTTATTATTATTTATTTCTAATCTTATGAAATTGCAGCTAGGAGAGAGCAAATGGGATTCCATTTCTCTGTGAGATTTAGCAACAGAATTGTTTACAGTGTTGAGATCAGTCATGTTTAAAGTAGAGCTACTAACTGCATAACTGAATAAGGGAATACTTTGGAAACAAAAGAGTTGCATAGCAGGCAAATTTAGTTTGTAGAATCTTTACTATGCAATGTATTAGGTATTTCATAGTCCTTAGGGAGACTTTGCAACTTTGTAAGAGGGTGCCAAATGCTAACTTAGAAAAACTACAATGACAAAAGTATCAAAATAACTGACAATCAAAAACCTGGCTTAATTTCATCTTCTTTTTGTTGTTGTTGTTATTATTTTGGTTTTGTTTCCAATAGGACCTTTATCTCCTTAAAATTTATACACAGAGATTACTTTACACTTATAGTTTGGGTTTCTTTTCGTGAGGAAACCAAACACTGCACTTGGAACCCAAAAGTTTCAGGCACCATGACATCTTCATCCCACCTGGGGAATAACTAAGAATACCAGCAGAGGGGAATTTCTGATACTCAGGCTCTGATGGGTCAGTATTCGTTTAGACTTTCTGTTTGCTTGCTTTTTAATGAAGAGAAGGGAAAAGATTTGTTCCACACCTAACCTTACTAGGCATAACCTTTAAGTCTACTTGGTAGAGCATCTTTCTTACAGTTCCACACAGCACGTGCTTTCGCCCTTAGGCTGCTCTCATGAAACATATTTGTCAAGACTTTTGTCAGGGCTCCCATTTTCTTTGGCTTTCCTGACCTTCCATATCATCAGATATGTTCTTCTTGAAATGTTACTTTAATTTTGGCTTCTCCAACTTCGTCCTCTAACCCTACTCTACCAGTTGTTCTATCCGCACGCATGTCTCTTATCTAGATCTTTGAGCAGATCTGCTTCTACCTGTTTCTTGAAGCAGGTAGTACCAGTGCTCCCAGAGGAAAAAAACAAGCAAACAAACAAACAAAAAAACCCCCACCTCAAAGACCAGATTTTACTCCAAAACAAAGCTTCATAAAACATTCAAAGTGAGACAGAATAGAAAAGGTGTAGATGAACATCCCCAGACTCATGCTGCTGTGAGACAGCAGGACCGCTTGCCCACGTATGATCCCAATCTAGCAGGTCTGCAGGAATGCAGAGGATTGCACACAATCCCCCACCACCACAAATCCCAGGAGAACATTTTCTTTCCTTCCTCTCTAACATTTGAATAGCAGGTCTGTTCCCTGCTTTTCCCAGTACTTTCTGGAGTTTCTGCTCACTTTTGTCTTTTTATTTCCCCCCTTCCTCCTCCTTTTTTATCCTGCACTTCCATAAGTTTCTTCACTTGTTTCATTCTCAGGGAAGGCATAATCTACCCCCTTTCCAGAATGCAGCCTAACCCAGTGGGGAACAAGAAGACAAACATCTCTCCTGTCCTGCCACGCAATTTTTAAAGGAGTTATGAGATATCAACCTACAATAACTGCAGATAAACTAAACAACATTTACTAAACCAAGTATTTAATACATTGTAATGACATTTATATATTTCTAAACAAATATCTAAATCATTATAACAATGAAGGAAGTATGTGCTCTAATCTCCAACAAACTTGCCACAAATAATTCACAAAATGGAATTTCATCAGTACAATACTTCATTATTCAACAAAATGAAGTATATTGATGGTCTCTATAGGGTTTAATGGAATTTACCATGAAATCAAGAATTGCCAACTTTAAGAAAAATCCATAAAACATTTGCTTCAGAGCAGTTTCTACATGTTTCAGAGAATATCTTTTATTTGAAAGTGCAAATATTTTCTATTTTGTGTTACAAAAATCTAATGCCTGTTTTCCCAGAGTATATTCCTATCTCACTGGTAACATCAGTGCATGCATTATGATAACGTGCCAAGTCATATCATGTGATCATACTACTGTGCCATATTCTACTCCCAGGATTAACATCATGTTATAATAAAATGGCTAAAATATTTTAATTTTTAATGTTCTAGGGTTTTGTTTTGTTTTTGGATTGGGTTGGTTTTTTTTGTTTGTTGTTTTTTTTTTAAAGAGGCTATGTTAAGTGAACAAACAGCTCTCTTGATCATTAACTGAGTGTCTCTCTGTCTCTCCATCATTTTGCCTGCTGGACAATTTCAATCAAAATTTCAGGGGAGAGGACAGACATTTCAAAGGCGATCATGGCTTAAATTTCAGTTCAGTTGGTAGGTATGCAAGAGAGATAAATTGATGTCCTAACTGAGAGAAGGAAAAATAGCCATTGTACCTTTCCAGGCAGCTGCTGTCTGGCCCAGCAGCATGTCCCTCTCAGCCAGCCACTCATATCTGCAGGATAACCATCACTGAAGACACAGGAGGAAGCTGGTAGTAGTGGCAGTGGGAAAATTAAGATACACCTGTAGGAAAATGGTTTTCATTAGTTCAATTGCTCTTAAATAAATTGCCTTTTTTTTTTTTTAATCATTAAGAAAACTTCTACTTAGTCTGTTTGAAACACACTGGGTTTGATCTCATAGTGTGTCCTGTTTTCACTGTAATAAAAAAAAATATAATAAAAAAAGAGTTGCTGTATTCTGTGCTAAATAGTCATTACATAACATGCCTGAAAAGATATATAAGAATCCAAGTCCTAAGCCACTTATCTGTGTCTGACAAGTCACCCTTTCTGTAAGCCTAATGAATCTGTGTGTGTTTGTTTATTTCTGAAATGACACAGGTACAACTGTAAAAGTAATACTTCCCAGATAGATAGAAAAAGTAGGTATTAACTGTTTCAGTGACAATCTCAGGCTTATCTCCTACCTGCTAATTCCATTTGCCTGAAGTCTTTTTAAATAGCCGTACACCCCACTTCAACACTCTTTTCCTATTTCTCTCATCTTGGCCCCCACCCCTCCATTAGTCCACTAAGGGCAGACATTAAAGTGCAGGCACTTACCTTTTCTTGCCTTTACCTACTTTACTGTTATTTCTTGTTCCCTTTCTCAGGAACTATCCTCTCTTCTACATGCCTTGCTGGCGTGGACTCACATTTAAATTGACATAAAACTACCTGCATGCAGAGCATCCCAAGTAATTTTATCTATTGTTCTGTTGCTACTTTGAAACAATAGTAGCAAATGGAAGAAACGTCCTTTTAATCTATGTGAGCTATGATACTTTGCTATTATGGGATGAATGAAATCATTGGAAAGGTTTCTATTGATTTCATTGAGTTTCTGGACAGTACTTCTCTTACATTTCTCTAGATGCCATATAATTTCAATTTTTAATTGTCATTTTAACTAATTTTCCTAGCACTAAAAGTAAAGGTTGCTACACCGTAATGCCTTGATCACCCTTTTAGTCCTTTTAAAAGACAAATAGATTTCTTACCTTTTAATCCTTACACATGGTAACTGATCTTAATGACTGCATATTTTTAACAGGTCATTTACTACATTTTCAGATTCTAGAAGAATGCTTGATGACTACCATTTAGTTAGATGCTTTTTGTTCTTTAAGAATCTCTGTGTTGACACCTCAGCAGACACCCACATCTCATCTCTGACACTAAAAAAGTCGACCTGAGGAGATATCTTCATTTTATGTGGGTACAAGAGCACAGAAATTTAACTTCTCTGCAATATTTTTCTTTTGTAGCTGACCAGCTAATAGGCTCACCAATTCTGTCATGGATTCCCTGTATTGTTAAAGCATATGTTTGGGGTTTTGCATGCAATTAATTATTTTATATATGGATTCCTTGTTCCTCAAATTCCCTCCTTGTCCTTTCTAATTTTACCTCTTTCTACTGTTTTCAAGATGTTTGGATTTGGGCTTTCCCAACGATATATTTTAGGCTCAAATAACTTAAATATTGAACCTTGACATTTAACTATATTGATCTTTTTCCCTGCCTTCCTATTTTCTTTTATTTGTTTAGGGATATTTGTTCTAAGACTTTTGTGCTATGCTTAAGTACCTTCCATGCTGAGACTAAAGATTTTAATTTCAACACTTTGATTGAGGATATTTCTTATTTATTTCCTTTTTTTTTTTTTTTTAAGTAGACAGAATAATAAGATACTAGATTTCCTAAAGAACGTTTCTCTGAAAAAGTCTGGATATTGGTGTATTATGCTCATGATTAATGAGCACTTTTTAAAAAGTTGGTTTTGATATGTGTCCTTTTACCATCAGTTATTTTCATTGATGTCAAACTACAGCTTCCAACAAACAAACATTTCAAGTATCAGAAAGTAGTTTTCCAAAGCACAATTTAACTCCTCCACAAATAGATTTTTGTTAGGGCTGTTATATTGGACTTTGCTCCTTTGTTAAGTGTCTCCTATACAGTCTATTTAATTTGTTCTTCTTGATTTGTCAGATAGTATAAGCCTTCTATATGTGTATTCCTATTACTAAGCATTTTGTCTATGTATTAGCCTCTCCAAAGTACAGCTTTCTCAACAAGCCCTGAGTAAGCATTTTTAAATTTTTATTTTATTTTGATTCATTTTTCCCTAATAAATATACACTATATATTTAATACACTGTGACGTGGCACAGCACATAGTGTTATTTGCAATCATTGGCATTACCTTCATACATTTTATTTCTGACTTTTCTATGTGAAAAACACAGTAATTTCCTGATGAATGTATAGAAAATTATGATGCCAGTCTAAACTATCAAATATGTAGCATTTGTTACAAAGTTGACAGAAAAAGCATTTTAGATATACTGTAAAATCATCCAACAAATAAAATATTCATTAGTTGCACAGGTGGATTAAAATCAATAAATGCCATTTTGTTCTTATAAACTGTCTGATGTAACAAACATCAGCCTGGCAGAGGCATATATTCATATGCAGGCATAATTTTTTATCTGGCTTTTTCCAGTTAGGCACCTAAGTCTCTTTGGTTTGAAGAGCCACAATTTTTCAAGATGTCAAGATGGTTATGATTTCCAATAAATAACTAGAAATTTTTAATAATTAACCATATCTGAAAATGAGTATTTAAAAGGAGCTCGGTTGAAGTTAACCTAAAAAACACAGTGACTTGAAGGGCAAGTGGTAAGCACTTAATTTATAATCATCACCTTGTAGTCAGTTACAGGTCTGAGGATCTAGTGCTAGTGATTCAGATTTTATTCTTCCTCTAAGTATTCCATGCATGTTGTTGGTATCAATGGTATGTTGTAAGCTGCAAGATGTTTGATAAAAAAGGCAGATTTTACAAGCAAAGGCTCCAGTTCCTTGGATAAAGGGTTGTATAGTTTTCCCCTTAATTCAGTCTCAAGTACATGTTTTACAAACTGCAGAGTGCCCTAAAATCTATTGACTTCATTGTGGAGTCAGAGTATTTTATTTTTTTTTTAATGCTGAGTCATATAAAAAGAAAAAGGTGCTTGCTAGGCTGGAGAAAAAAGTGATGGAGACAGTAGCCTGCTAAAAAAAAAGCAGTCAAATTCATCTTGTGTTTTCTCTGTTTGGGGTTTTTGTTTGTTTGGTTTTGTTTTGTTTTGTTTTAACGTTACTAAACCATGGGAAACATTATCAGAAAACTATCTGTTACTTAGGATATGCCACCGTAATAGCGAAATTATTGGTTTTATCTTGCTGGTGCTCTCCTGCTCACTCTGAAAGGAAACTAGAGTTACTGCATGTGTATACGCTTGGGCACACACACACGGTATATACCCCAAATGCAGCAGTATCTCTGGCACGCTAGAGGGAGCCATTACATAATTACAATGACCCTTACCTCCTCCCCCTCCCCCACCCCCTCGCCCCCAGATTAGCGGAGTTTGTATAGGAAAAATCTCCGGATATCCTGAGACATCCTGCAGGTTTGGCATGGGCTAGGGAGTAAGGAAAGGAAAGCACAGGACTAAAGTTACAGTAAAACGAAGTCTCTTGATAGCTCAGGGGCTTACTCTGGAGTTTGTTCCATTTTCAAAATTGCGTTGCTCCTACGGGGGACTTCTCCGAATAAGTGATTTAGCCAAATACGCCGATTTTCCTCAGCCAATCTGAAGCCCTCACTCAGAAAGCAAAGCTCATCTTGTAAACATATCATTTATTTCGTCTGTCTGTCGCTCTCACACAGAAAGTTGGTACGTCTGAGAGTACTGAGTTTACACTGCCACTAATGTATGTACAGTTTATTTATGTACTGCATTTTAACACGGCGTTAGTTTTATAATGGTTACTAGCAGACTCGTTCTGCATGGCAAACTATCCATTTCAAAGCTATCAAAAGGTCTGCAGGAAGGGAAGATGGGTCTAGAAAGAACACGTATTTGAATTTATAAATTTGTAAGATTTTCTCCAAGTCAAAATATATTTATGGACATAGTAACTCAGAAAGGGATGAGGGTTATCCTATCAAGCAAGGAAAAAGAGCACCTTCGTTAACTGAATCTTTTAAGAGCTGCTCCTGAAATAATCGTCGGAAGCATCTTATAATCACTCCAGTTGATTTTTTTCCTTTTTTTTTTTTTTTTCTTTTCCCCCTAAATGATTCATGCTACTTACACGCTCGTCACTCACAGCTCACAAATGGCAGCTTCATTTCGGTACGCGCGGGTCGAGACCGGCGCTCCGGAAATCCGAGCACTCACCTTTCCAGCCTCAGTCCTCCCCACCCCGCGCCCGCCGCCCCCGGCTGAAACCCTCCCGCCGCCGCGGCATGGGGGAGGTGGCCGCCGCGCCGGGGACGGAAAGGGAAAGGGAGAAAAGGGGGCGCTGCTGCGGCCCCGAACTGCGGGGCTGACTCCGCGTTGTGCCCCGCTCCCCCGCACCGCGGGCAGCGGGAGATGCTCGGGAAGGGCGAGACCCGCTCAGGGCGGCTCCCGCAGGACCAAGGG
>VXBJ01000190.1:304702-314810 GCA_013400055.1 Nycticryphes semicollaris | reverse complement strand
AAGAAGGAGGTGAAATCGCTGTCTTTTCCTTCTGCTTTGGTTACTAAAACGGGAACTGACTGGGTTGGTTTTTTTTTCCACAGCTGGTGTTTTTTGAGCCCCTCAGAAGACATAAGTGCCCACTTAGCCCCTGGATCACAACCAGGACATGATCCATGTCAAGCAATGTAGCCTAGGATCCACTCCCCAATCCCATTCCTGGAGCAAAACCTCCCTGCCGGCTCTGAGCATCCTGAGCCCCAAACGATATGGTGGCAGGGCTGATTTACTACTGCCCGGGCTGTGGGGAAGGCGATAATTCCTCGGTAACACCTGCATTTATGGTCTGCTTGGCTGGGCTGCCTCCCCCACTTGTCAGCTCCTTTTAACCGCAGCTGATAACTTGTCAGAGGCTCCTGACATTGTTTTTTCCCTGATCTGGGCAATGTGGCGAGCAGCTGTGCGCTGGGAAAGTCTCATCTTTCTGCTCCAGCCAGGGAGAGCCTGGCCTGTAACCTCTCCACCTCCCCTTTTCATTAGGAACACTAAGACTTTGGCACCACTTCAGACTCTCCCTCCTGTCCCGGGGTGGGGGGGAAGCCAGCTGTGATGTCTTCTCACAGCCTGGGAAAATAGTTCTGGGCTCCGCTTTTCACTGAGAGCCCTGAAATTCAAGTGGCCACTGCTCTCTCCCCCCTCCTCCATCCTCCATCCTTCTCCCCTTCCTGTTCCCTCCCCTTTTCTCACCCAAACCTACACAGCCCTTGTTAAAAATTAAGCACTTTTCCTCCCTCATTAGTGCCGAGATCAGGCCACCCATCTCATACCGTACCAGAAGCCTCAGCGCCCTATACATCCCACACTTATATCCCCTAAAAATATTAACCCATTCCTTCCCCACGCCATTATTTTGGAGACAATAATTCCAGCCATTCCAGGACAGTCCTTAAAATTATACACCCCTTTTCCATTTCACTGCAATTGTTCCTGTATGGTGAGGTTGAGGGCATTACTGTGTATGGTCTTGTATGCCTTCAGGGTTGCAGCTCCCAGAGAAAGGACCCATATCTACAAACCTCCGAGACCTCCCAATTAATAATTAAGCCTATCAATGCACCTCTGTCTTAAGTAGTGTCATGCTGTTCCTCCTTGAGAGATGACAACACTGTTTATCCCTGTTTTTTCGATGGGGACCTGAAGTGTACAGGGATTTCACAGGTTCCCAGTACAACAAAGTAGGGTCAATGGACATGAATCAAATTCTACAGTTACCCAGGACAGATATTTCAGTAACCTTATCCCTGCTTCACCACTGAGGATCTTCCCCAGCACATCACAGACAGTGATTTCTGTAGCTCAGCCATGAAGCCATGGTGCCAAGCCACCTATTTTCCCAGCAGGGATTCCAGGGACAGCCAGGGCAGCTGTTTTCAAACCCTAGCTTTGCAAATATTTGGCATCACACCCTGGTGGTGGATACTTGTGTGCAAAAAACAAGCCATACAAATGGACTATCTATGCAGTAGAGACCTTTGAAGCACATCAGTACCTTCTGGTGATGCACACAGTTTGTGTGGTTTGGGAAGGAAATGGGAGTGTTTTACTCACATTTTACTAAGATAACACATCTCTTCTTCCTCCTATCTTCTCCTTTTTTAGCTCTGCAGGAGGGAGGTGGCTGCTCAAGAGGCTGAGGCTCGTTTCTCCAGGTCTGAGCCTCCTCTCCATCAGGGACTGAAGCTTTAGATGTGTGTCTCAGTGCCACGTGGTGGATGATTTGGATTAGCGATTTGTCACAACCCCCTCAACTCATCAGGTTTCAGTGATGGGAAAGACACACAGGTGTAAAATCTCACTCAAATGGCTTTGATTCGAGGTTGGATTGACAACCGTGTGGAGCTTGGGTTTTGATTCAGGTTCAGACACAGCTGAGAGCCGTTATCCCAGAATTGTGCCCCAACACGATCAATAAATTTGGTGGTGGGGACAGAAATGGGCAGGAAGATTTTCATACTGGGAAATCCAAACTTTAAGACAAAGCCTGAGCTTCTCAGAGAACAGAGTACCAGACTCCATTTGCCAACCATCACTCAAACCAAAAAGTTTGGCCCAAAAAAACGATTGTGAGAGGCTCACAGATGTTGCAATGAAGCTGGTTTCTGTTCTCTCCCTCGCCCCAGTGCAGTTGGATGAGTTTCAAGGATTTGGTGAAAATAAGATCTTGTACCTTTTCCTCCAAAGGGAGGGATGTCAGCCCTTCCAAAATGCCCAGGTTGGGCTGGGTGCCTCCTTCTCTCTCCTCCTGGCAGGGCAGCAGTGATGGTACCCTGGTTGGGAGGCTGCTGTTCTGCCTAATCACGGCAATAGGAGGAGGCAGCTTTTAACAGCTGTGAAATGCTACAGGGATTGGAGCGGTGATGCTCTTGCCAGCTCCCTCTCCCACCCCTGACACAAGTCATTTATTTATTAACTTCTCCCTTCGCCTTCCTTCTGTCTGTCCAATGCTGGGGGTAGGCAGAAAGGAGACAAGACCAGGGGGCTGATGCCATTGAACCACCCCAGAAAGGAGGAATCCACTCATAATTTTGACATGTTCAACACACAAAACGCCAGTTTTTTGCCCCTTCTCCTCCACAGTTTACCTGCTAGGGGGGGCTGATAAAGTTTGAGGATGCTGTGAAGGCCAGTTGGCTGAACTTGGTATGGGAGAGGTGGTTTGAAGAAGGTTTGGGTTTTTTTATCTCTTCATTGCATTTAATTGCATTTGCACCACAGCAGCAGAGAAGGAAGCAGCTGCTGATGATCTGGAGCCCATCCCGTGCTCTCATCAGAGAAGTTTTTACACTGGACACGGGGAGCAGGGATGGTTTTCCCAGAGGGGCCCTCATAATGGAGATAACCCTTTCTCACGCAGCCAGCACTTCTCCCTGTGGACAAAGGAGAGAAATTGAGTTAGAAAAGGGAAATCACGAATTTGGGGAGATAGAACCAAAGGGCTGCATTTGTGACTTGCAAGGAGTATCCAAGCAAAGGGTTCTGTTTCTCACAGTTTTTGCTAGAAGGGTTTTCTAGCCCAACCTGCCACCCAAGGCAGGGCTGTGGCCAGCACCAGCTCAGGTCAGCCATGGCTTTCCCCAGCTGAGTCTTGTTTGCTCATATTTAAGAACATCCATTTTGGATTGACCTCCCCACCACAGAGGCACATGAACGGAGGGTTCAGCTCCCATGACAACACCATGAACTTCAGGCAAGTTTACTCCTAATCATGAGACCTTGGGGTCTCATATCCCCCTGTTTTACACCAGTTTCATCTCAGTGTGACTCAGGGTGATGGGCTGTTGCATGTTAACCTCAAGGAAGGCAGAAATCAAGCCATCCAACTGCCCTGCCCCTATGTATTTGGGTCTCTCCATCCCCAGCAGCACATTTTCCCAGCCCTTGTGCACCTGGAGAACGGAGGATGGAGTAGGACATGATGGGAAAAATGACAAACAAAGCAGAACAGCACATCTGACGCCCTGTGAATTAATCAGAGAGCAGGGCCAGCATGCTGGGCAAACAAGACCTGGAATTGCGTCTCTAACCTTGATTAAATTAGAAAGCTCTCCAACTAATACAAACGCCCCTCGGTAAACAAGGGAACAGGGGCTAATGAAGTGGATAAGAAGCAACTTGACAAGTGACGGGGCTGGTGAGGGAGAGGCAGGGAGGGAGTAAGGCAGGGCCAGAGATTTAAAAAGGAGAAAAGAGAGGAGGGAGGCAGAGACAGCCAGAAATGGGGAGATGAGAGGGATGGAGGGGAAAAAGAAGGAAGGTGATCTCCTTCAGAACATTTTCCTAAAAAGCCAACACACAAAGAAAGTGTCTCTTTTCTATTAAAAGAGATGCAAACATTGGAGAGTCACAAGTCTCCAGCAAAGGCAGTGCCAAGGTGCTGGGTTATGTGCAGCCCTGTCCCACCTTTGAGGTGCCTGTTCAAAGGGGTGACAGAGCCTCAAGGCAGTGACGCAGCCAATCTCTGACCTGGCTCGACTCTGCCCATTCCTCGACAGCCAGCTCAAGACTAATCGTTGTTTTGGTGGGGTCAAAACACGTCCCAACAGACTGCACTCAACTGAGATGTTGATTAGAACTTGGGAGCTGCAATTGTGCAAACAGGCACATGGTTTTTCTCTCCAGCCTATGCACAGTTCCATCCCTATGTACACCCCATCAATATATCTCATTAAGTTAGGATCAAAATTAAGGGACCAGCTCTGGGGTAAACTAGGAATGACCTGACTGAAGGCTCTGGAGATGCATCAGTGTCAAAGGATGCGAGAACAGGACCCATTGAGCCCCCTCTCCTTCCATTTCGAGAGCATTTACCCTCCATCCCCAGACATAAGAAATAATATAAACATTGCTGAGACCCTCATCCCTCCCCACACTTCCCCGGCTTCCCAGCCAAACCTTATCTGAAGAAGTACCACCCAGCTACAACAAAATCTTGTGGAAAGCCCTCCACTGTCTACCCAAGTATGGCTGGGATTGAGAAAAGGAGCAGCCAGGCTGGGGAAAGAAGAAGCAAAGAGGTCTGGAATTAGCCTGGAGTAAGGATATCTCCACACTGGGTGTGTGGCAGAGGGTGGGGAAGGGATTTGGGGTAAGATAAGACAGTTTCTTTCCTAATATCTTGTCCAGCATCAGAAGAGCCAGTGCAGAGAGACAACATCCACCAGGGGCTGTGAGATGATGCTGAACTCTCCCCGCTCACTTTTATCCCTCCGTCTCCCAGCCCTTCTTGCTCCTGCATCCTCCACCTTTTCCTGCTGGCTCATTAAAAAGAGTTAAAAGCTGCCTTTTTCATTCTTTCTCTTCTTTCTTTCTTTTTCTTTCTTCTTTCAGTGCATGGCAAACCAGGAGGCAGAGCAAGTTGATTCCCACCCCTCCCCACCTCCGCTATGCCAGCGAATTTCCAATTTTCAGCTAATATCAAGGTCGTGACAGAAAGCGCAGAGGCCCTGGTAGGACATAATGGCAGAAGAATTGTAAATGTTGCTTTTAGTGAATGCAGAATGAGGAAGGGCCAAGGAGGGGAAATTTTCCATTCAGCGCCGGCCTCTGAAAAGTGAATACATTTTCTCCTCCAGTGTGTCGCATTAGATTTCCAGAGGTGCTCGGCACCAGGTACATGTCATTAGTAACAGTTTGCGTGGTAATGAATCCTTTTATTTCTCTTCCACACAGCTCATGAATACATAAAGAGGCTGGTTTTAGTCGCATCTGGTTCAGCTGCAGGAGCCTCACATAACTTAATTTCGCATCCTCTTCAGTTGGGCAGCAAACCCAGCTGGGGCCAGCCTTAAAGGCACAGGGAGGTTTGCAAAAGAACGAAGTAAAATCTAGGCTCAGAGGGGAGGATTTGTATCTGGGGATGCCTTGGAGCTTGTTCCATTCCATGGTGGTTTTCTTAGAGAGGGGGCATCCTTTGTTTTAACACAGAAGGAGGGATGCTCTGGAGTTCGGCCAAAAGTTTGCCTCTTCGGGGAAACAGTGGGTACCTCTTTCTGTACCATGCATTGGATGGGGCTGTGTGCCTCAGGCTTTTGGTGAAAAAAAAAATAAAAAAATCCTCTTTCTTTGTCCTGGGAGGATGGAGCCGATGCCCATGACTGCAGGTAGCTGGGTCTTTCCTGAAGTTAAAAAAAAATAGCAGCCAGGAGTTACAGCTGCGCTAACACCCTCTTTCTGCAGGCAAGGAACTGCTGCCAGCACTCCACCGGTGTGATTGCTGCACTTCCCCTTCTGAAGTTTTATCTTTCTTAATTTCAATTAATTGCTTTGCAATTTTAATAATAATAATTAATAACAATAAAAAAACTCTCATGCTTTTGGCTCTCTGCAACCAGCCTTCGGGGCCACGGCTGCAAAGCCCCGCTGCAGGAGCTGTTGAATGGTGACAGCAAGAGGTGGCTGCAAGGGAAGAAGGATTCCCCAGCTGAGTGAAAGTGCCTGTTGAGTGTGGCTGGAGAACAACTTAAGTCCAAACCTCCTCGAGGACACAGCAAACCCAACCTGCACAACATCTCATTCACAGAGAACCTGGTTACCTCCCTCCCGCCACGCCCAGAGGACAACTGGAGCTCAAGAGTTTTCCTTCAAAGCTATTTCTCTAACAAGGTACCATCTGCAGTGTGAGTAGACTGAACAAGTCTTGTGGGTACACAAGAAATAAGATGCAGGGAAGATATTAGACATTCAGACGTCCAGTGGACCTGCAACAGGAGTGAGCTGAAGCCAACCCTTTAAACTGAAAGTTTGAGAAGAATCACAGAATGGTTTGGGTTGGAAGAGACCTTAAAGACCATCCAGTCCCACCCCCTGACCTGGGCAAGGGCACCTCCCACCATACCAGGTTGCCCCAAGCCCTCGCCAACCTGGCCTTGAACCCCTCCAGTGATAGGGTACCAGGGCCTGGCTGGACAGGAGTGACAAAGCTCTTGCAAACTTTGGGAAGCTGCTTTTAAATCAAGAGCTGAGCTCTGCAGAGGTGTCACCTCTCTGTGACAAGGCAGGGCTGAGAAGTAGGTTGGGTATGTGAAAATGGAACTGGATGATGGGAGCTTTGGGGACTGGTAATGAATAACTGGCCTCTGCCAACATCTGGAGCTGGATGTGGACCTGCTTTTCCTACATTCCAATCTCAAGGTGCCTGCTGGCTCCCTGGGAGCAGCTGTACCTCTATTGATAGAGACACATGTTGGCTTTATTTGGGTTAAAATGCAAATGAAAACAGATACGTGAAGTATTCTTAGCAGAAATTTGAAGCTGGCTGCTCATGGCCTGGATGAGCATATGATTTGCTGGATCAAGCACTGGATGGATGGACGGTCCCACAGAGTGGTTGTCTATGGAGTTAAAACCAGCTGGCAGTGGGTCACAAGTGGTGTTCCTCAGTGCTGGGACCATTTCTGTTTAACATCTTCATGGATGATCTTGATAAGGACACAGAGTGTATCATCAGTAAGTTCACAGGTGACATCAAGTTAAGCGGGAGTGTTGATCTGCAGGAGGACAGGGAGGCTCTACAGAGGGACTTGGATAGATTGGATGGATGGGTCAACGTTAACGGGATGAGCTTCAACAANCTGAGGGGAGACCTCATCCCTCTCTACAGCTACTTGAAAGGACATTGAAGAGAGGTTGGTGCTGGTCTCTTCTCCCAGGGAATTAGGGATAGAACAAGAGGGAATGGCTTCAAGCTGCACCAGGGTAGGTTTAGGTTGTACATTAGGAAAGAATTCTTCCCAGCAGGAGTGGTCAGAGCCTGGACTGGGCTGCCCAGGGAGGGGGTTGAGTCCCCATCCCTGAATGTGTTTCAGAGTGGTTGAGATGTGGTGTTGGGGAGAACTTTGTAGAGTGGGGCCGATGGTTGGACTTGATGATCCCAAGGGTCTCTTCCAACCTGAATGATTCTATGATTCTGTATTTCAGGTCACAGGGGGAGGTAACATTGTGGCCATGATCATTTGAGTCAGGTGTAACTCAAGTATTTTAGCTCTGCCGCTCATGATGTAAAAATAAACTGCAGCAGAGATTGCTGGAGCACCCTCCAGCTCTGTCTGGGGCGGGGGATAGGGGCTGAGCTGAGGCCACACAAACTCTGTTCAGCTGTGACCTCAGCCTGAACTTCAGTCCCAGCAGGAGAGAAAAGCTGGTCCTCCCCAGTAGACCCCAGGAACCATTGCAAATTATGTCCCTGGCACACTCCACACACCACCTTTTGCTGCTGGAGTGTAAAATCATCAGGTCAAACTCTTGTTGAAACCCTTTTTCTCACCAAATAACAATAATTTCTCAGCTGAAATTGATGGCATTACATAAACTATACTCATCACTTTTTTTTCTGCTTAGGTATTTTTCTATACTAGCAGATAATTTTGGTTTTAAATATAAAGAATTGCCATATTTTCTAGATTAAGATCAGGAAATTTAAAAGAATATGTCAATAACAGTAAAAACTTTCATAAGGGAAGGGGGGAATAATTCATGGGCACCCAAACACGTCATGGACAACTTAGAAGACTTCAAAAATTTTGCTAAATTGGATAATTAACAAGCTGTGCAACCTCAGCCTGCCCAACCCCCCCACAGTGTGACAGGGAACACTCACCTCTGTTGTCTGCAACAATTTTTTGCCACAAACTCACTTCAATGTGTCAGCTGATGAGAGGTTATCTTTTTTTCCTCCCCCCCTCCGCAACATGCTGTTGTGCTGCACACAGGTCAGAGCTTGAAGTTTTCAGAAGAAACCCATACCACTGGCACACATGATTTTGGGGGTAAAAATCTCAGAAATGCGAATCAAGGTCAACAAGCCTTGAAGCAACAGAGGCTGGAAGTCTCATAGCGAGCTCCTCACAGAGATGCTGCCATCAGAGACGTGACTTTGGAGAGAGGAATGGGTGGAAATCACAAAGAAAAGTTATTCCATTGCATTCTGCAGGAGCATTCAGTGAGAAACCTGGTGGGACTTACCAGGGGAGGGCCAAGGGAGCAGGACAAACACCAGAGCATGAGGTGTCTCAGGAACAATCTACACAACACAACCAAATGCAAAAAGCTACAAACCTCTTAAGTTAAGGAGCTGGTCGTGCCCACCACGAGACCAATATTACCCCACCTTGCAGCAAGTCTCCATGCAAATGTTTTTAATTGAGCCACACTTTAAACCAAGGCCACACCACAGGACACCTCCCAGCCTCCCTGTTGGCTATCCCCATATCCACAATAAATCAGAAAAAAATATATCTCCACCAATGGTGTGCTGCAGTAGCTAATTTCAAGGTACCTTTGATAAGTGCTGTAACCCTCACAGTGGTTCTTCCAGCACAGGACCAGCTTTTTACTCCTCCTCAGCTAATGAAGAGTGGTGCCAAACCCTTGGCCTTAATGACCATGACTTTCACCTGCACAACAGAGGTGTGTCCCTCAGCTAGTGGACAAAGGCATTTCTAAAGGACTCTGCTTCCCTTCTCAGCTACAGAACAGGCACAAAAAGATATAAGTTTATCAGCTAAAGATATTTGGTTGCATTCTAGGTAAGAATTTAACCACAGCACACACACCCCCTGTGAGATATTCCTATGACCCATTTTATAGAGGAATTAAAAAAGGACAGACCTGGTACAGACCTACTGACGGGCCAGACATCGTTAATTTTCAGGTGCAGTTCATTCTCCTGATCTGCTGATGGCCTTTAATTTAAGCATAGGGTAAATAAGAATGTGGGTTAGACAAAGGGACAAAGCTTGAGACGAGTTCTAGCCACACACCATCAGAAGGTGTCTGGGTGTGATGCTATAAGCACCAGTAATCACCATCGCTATAAATCAGGACATGTCAGTGAAATCTCAATAGAGATACCCTACCTTTAGCTACTTGAGTATGAAATTTTACTCTAAATAATTATCCTAAGGCTTAAGAGCCGGGTGTTCAGTCCCTCTTCTGGTTCTCACTGTGGGTGTTGGGGCAGGAAAAGAAATCACGGCATTGCCTCAGCACGAGGTGTGGGTAAATCTGGTTGATGGAAACCATGAGAGCATCTGGCACCGCTCCTTTGCCAAGGCTCCTTGCCACCAGGAGGGCATCAGGGCCACCCTTGCCCACCCTCCTCTCCCCACCCAAGTCCACCTACTCCTGCAAACTTCCCCATCGGTATTTCTTCTCTTCACCCTCCCCCTCCACGGGCAAGTGCGCGGGTCACAGTTTCTCTGATTCGCCTTGTATCTCCAGCTATAAAAAGAGAACATAATGGAAAAATAATTAAAAAATAAAAGAGAGGAATAAAAAACATCATTTTAAGGGAGAAAGGGGAGGGGGGCCAGGAGATCTGCGGAGCTAGTAGATAACCAGCAGATGTGATTTTTGCAGATAAGCGTAGTAATTTAGATAAATCTGGAGGCTTTAGAGCCTTTCGCTTGCGTTCCTTTTCTTTCTGTCTGATTTTTTTTTCAATTTTATCTTGCAAGTCAAGAGGAGGGGGAGTGAGAAGGAGGGAGGGAGGGGGGAAGCTTAATCTTTGGGTAGTTTTTCTTTTCTTTTTAATGTGTTTTTCCCCAGAAGGTGGGATAATGCGAGCTCTCTC
>VXBJ01000190.1:275606-304653 GCA_013400055.1 Nycticryphes semicollaris | reverse complement strand
CACACACACACACATACACACACACACAGAGAAACTGGGGCTATGTTTTTTAAAAGCGGCGGACAAAAATCAAAATATTTGAAAATGTATTTCATGGTAATTATGTCATATTTCATGGACTGATGCCACTACTGAAAGAGAGCCTGAATGCCTTAATTTGTATAGAAATTGTAATCATTTGTTCATTTCAAGGTGAAAATTGCATTTTTTAATTTAAATTGTATCCTGCGTGATAGTCTATTATCTAGTAAAATTGTCTCCATGTCTGAATGCCTTATATGCAGCTGCAATGCTTGTTACAAATCCAGTTATATTCATAAAAGCTTTGTCGACGTCTCGGGAAATGTGAACAGTTTCTTGTGGGTTTCTTCTCTCCCTTTTTTTCTTTTTTCCCCTCTTCCCTCCCATTCTCATTCTCCCTCCCCTTCCCCCTTGGTCTTTCTTTTTTTTCCCCCCCCAGTTGAAATAAAGCCGTATCTACTATTAATAATAATTAGCGTAGGTATATACAAAAGACAATTCTGTGTGGAATAGGGTGAGGGACGCGCAGAAAGCAGTCAGGATTTCTGCTTATTTATTTATTTCTCAGGGAGGCACCTGGAGGTTGCATATTTCTGGGGAATAAGGGATAAGGGAAGAGAAAGGACGAGATAAAGGAAGGAGAGAAGATGAGGGACAGGGTTTTGTGCTGTAAATAAAACTCAGAGAGAGACTCACACTGACGTAAGAGCGAGATTTGAGTCCCTTTGGTGTTTTGGAGATTTGGGACCATGGTGGAAGGGAGCTAGAAAGTAATTTTGCTGGTTTTGAGAAAGCCCTTTTATTTGATATTGTGATATGTCCTATCCTACAGTGTCCCTACAGTGACACCCTTGTCTCTCTTGGTATCGATCCCCAGTGTGATTTAGGGATGGCCAGGGCCTGCTGGAGGGGAAATAGAGTCTGAGAAGTTAACTGTGATGTCCAAGATCCCCTGAAGCACTGGGAAAAGGCCAGATCTCCTAATCTCCTGTCTCCTGCTGGGCTCGCTGCAATATTCCAGCTCCTTTGTTGTTTAGCAAGAGGGAATTCGGGCAGAGGGAATCACAGCAGCCTTTGTGAGCACCCTCAGCTGTGCTCTGTGCACCCACAGAGTCCTCTCCAGAGAGCAATCCTTCTTCCCCATCCTTTTCCCACATCCCTCCGACCCTTCCTGGGCAGGCAGAGACAGATGTGCCTGTATCTCCTGTATCTCAGCCTCCTCGCCTTCTGCCCCTTCTTCAACCAAAGCCCTGAGGATGCCCCATCTCCAGGCACCCAGCTCTCCTGGGAAAATGTGAAAAAAAAGATAATAAAAAGCCAGCATGGAGTAGAAACACTGGAAATACTGTTCCAAGAACGCGCATTGTTAGGGGATGAGCTCAGAGGAAAGTTACAGGAATGCAGGATGAGCTCATTGGCAAGTATAAATCAGCCAAACCAGTTAAAATTCTGGGCTGGTTTGTACCAGGTGAGAACGTGGCCTGCCCAGGACAGGATATTAATTATATTAATCCTTAAAAAAGAAAGAAATAGGCCTCACAAGGAAATCCTTTTTCAGTCATTTAATTCCCTTTCATACACCTCTCCCTGCTCAGAATACCCTGATTTTATGCAGGTCCACAGCCTATTATAATAAACTTCTCTACACCTATTCTGAAAAGAAATTGCTCATGAAATGCTGCAAAGCTAAAGGCTGCTGAGCCGAATTTGCCAGCACAGGCACTGTCTGACAGTAGCTATAACCAGTGAGACGAGCAACAGCGGATCTAAACATAGGTTGGGAGATGGGGCTGACCTCTGAGCCAGGCAAACATCCTCCAAGGATTAAGACTTGGAAAGGGAGGGGGTACCAAAATGCTGTTAGGGTCATGCATTTGGTCGGTAATCCTTTGCCTGCACGCGTGGGTATCTCAGGATTTCTGCAATCGTGCCTTCTGCAGTTTCATCTGTAATCTCCCCGGTTCATCAGAGAGGTTTAATGGGTGTAAACAGCTAAAATACCTGTAGCTGAAATATAAGGTGGACCCTGCGTCCCAGGGGATGTTGTAGGGTGTGAGGCACCACTCATGGAAAATGATGGAGCTGGCAAGAAGCAGGTGTGAGACAGCACGGAGGAACTGTCCTCCCAAAACGGTGTCTCAATGCACTCCCTGTCCCCTCTGCCTCGCTCTCCAACAGGTCGCATCTGCTGTACCCAAGAGACCTGAATTCGTGTCCCTAGGGACTGACAGCAATGTCAGAGCCAGAGGGCAAAGGCTGATGTCTTCCAATGAGTTCCTGCCATAAGTCAGATCTAGTGTGCACAGGATGGGTGCTCTCACTGCCCAAAATATGATGGCATCAATGCCATTTGGAGCTGAGAAAAAAGCCTTCTGAAAGCCTTGGTGTGTGGCTTTGAAGTGGAGAAACTGGTGTTTGGAGAAGGAGATATAGAGAAAGCAAGGTGCTGGACACATCTGCCAAGTTTCTCTTGGGACTTTCCTAAATTAGGCATCACCTGCACACTTTCAAGGCCCCTGGATCATACTTTCAGAACTTGTTTTCCGCATCAATAGAGAACAGAATGCACCAAACCCTCTCCACATTCACACCTTGCAGGGCTGGGCCTTCTGCCACCCCTTTTCTCTAATCTCTATCACACCACGGTTGAGATTTGGGGCCTGGTCAGCTGAGACATGAACTAGACTCAGACACTTGACATGACCCTGCATAAATCACTCGACCTTCACCTGTCAGTAAAACAGCTTTTGAAACCCTTACAGCACAGCAATGCTGAAAAAGGCACCATGATGGGAAAGAGTAAAGGTTAAAGCTGGTTTAAACAACTTTTTCTGAAGCATTTTGTTTTTATAATAAGGGCCTTTCCCAAATTAGTTTAATTGTTCAGTTTTTAATGAAGAGAAAGGAAGAAAATTTTCAAGTTCTTTAGTTTTAGCTAAAATAAAAAGGTTTAAAATCTCAGGTTAGAAAGGCAAAAATATTTTGCTTCCCTTCCAGGTTTTGTTCTTCTCTTGTCCTGCACGCCTTTTAAAATGAATAAGAAAGAGAAAAGTGGAAACAACCTCAATATTTAAAACATTTTCACCCATTTCTCCTATTTCCTCTGAGAAATATATTTGTGAGAATGTGAAAACATTCAATTTCTCTTTGAGTAATCCATAAGAAAAATATTAGTTACCCTGCCAAGTGCTTCTGCCCTCCAAAACTACATACCACTGAGATCTATATCTATATCTATATCTATATCTATATCCACATCATCTATATCAAGCACAAAGAGTTAGACCCCATCAGGGCAGAGGAACAGCCTCTCTCACGCAAGGCACAGGCGGATGGATGTGTCACCTGGGGACAAGTCCAACAACATTGGACCGATGTGGAGATGACACAGTGCCCAGGCTGAGCACCCCATCCCCAGCTTGCAGGATGCAACTTGTTTGCAAAAGTTAGCAGCCGGTGTCAAATTGACTCAAATTTTATTTATCATTGGCTTATCGGCAGATTAAAGCTGATGACAGTTTAGAGCCATAATTGACAGGTGATAGTTGTAGCAGGGGCTGTATTAGCTGGAGCAGCTCCCTTGTGGGCCAGCTTGTGCCCTTGATGGCTTTCAGAGGGCAATGTCTGGCAAGGTCTGGAAAATATCCTGTGCTCCTCAGATAAGGTTCGAGTTGTTGAGAGAGAGGACAAGGAGCTCAGGGAACAGTTGAGGGCAGTGTTGAAACGCTTGCCACTACAGAGCCAGCAGCAACGGAGCCTGAACGTGACCATTGCAGAGCAAAGTCATTTCTGGGAGGGCTGTTACTCTCCAGCAGCACAGATTCAAAAACAGGGATGTGGCTAGAAAAAATGTTGCCCTCTTTTAGGGCTCCTGGAAAAGGATTGGTCCATTCCTCCACAAACTCCTCCAGCTGTGAAAGCAGAGTGTGGCTGGCTTGGCCAGCGCCAAAACATACTGGCTCTGGGGCAAAAATCAAGTGCTGCCAGAGAGTGCAGATCGAAGGTGGGAAGGGAGGGTCTGGTGCAGGTAAAATTTGCAGACACCAAACATAATTCCCTCAGGATGCAGCTGGGAATCTGGGGGTAATGCTCCTGCTCCAAAGGTGGATGTTGGTTATGGTTCTTACACAAAGGTGAGCCTCTCTATTTCACACATATCACCAAAAAAAAATAAAAAAAATAAAAGAAAGGGAGTTTTCTGACAGTGCAGAGCCCTTGGCATCATGCAAGAGCAGTGTTTTCTAGCCTTTTCCCTGTTCGGACATCTGTAACAGAATCACAGATGCACAGAATGGTTTGGGTTGGAAGGAATCTTAAAGCCCACCCAGGGCAGGGACACCTCCCACCACACCAGGTTGCTCCAAGCCCCCTCCAACCTGGCCTTGAACCCCTCCAGGGATGGGGCAGTCACAGCTTCTCTGGGCAACCTGGGCCAGTGTCTCACCACCCTCACCCCAAAGAAGTTCTTCCCCACATCTCAGCTCCATCTCCCCTCTTTCAGGGTCAAACCCTTCCCCCTCATCCTATGTCTGCCCTTCCTGAGCAAGAGTCCCTCCTCATCTCTCCTGTAGCTCCCTTCAGGTACTGGAAGGCTGCTCCAAGGCCTCCCCAGAGCCTTCTCTTCTCCAGGCTGAACCCCCCCAGCTCCCTCAGCCAGTCCTCCCAGCAGAGGAGCTCCAGCTCTTGCAGCATCTCTGTGGCCCTTTCTTCAAAGACATAGTGGCAAGGGAAACAGGACAGCTCTAAGAAAGAATCTCAGTGGTTGTTGATACAGGACTATCTCTGACCAGCGAGGTGAGGAAAACTGGTGTGAGCAGAGTTTGCAAATGCTAAAGCCATCCTTCCTCGGCTGAGCCTTCTCCTGCCAGTGGGAGAGTCCAGGCTGACAGATCCCTGACTCTGCTGCTCCCAAAATACAATTGCATGAGCAGCAGCTCCTCACATGGTTGTTATGTCTTATCAAATGGTGATCTCATCTGGGTTTTGGAAGCCAGTTATCTCCCGTGGACTGATCCCTCTGCTGAGAGGCCACCAGAAAAGAAAATCCAGTGACTAATGAGGCCGGTTTCTGTGTGTGGATATTTGTCCAGCACGACTTGGATGAAGATCAACTCGTTTCATGGAAAGCCCAAACGTCTTCAGATGGGGACAGCTTTTGAATTCAGTGCTTTGTTTAAAGGCAAAAATGCTCTATTACCGAAGCCCCGAGCCATGTATTTCTCCATAGAGTTTCCAAATATTTTTCCGCTTGTTGATGCTGCGCTTTGGCCTTTAACGAAAGCCAGGTGCCGGCCGAGCGGGGAGTTCCCGCAGCAGCCCCGTCCCAACCCAGCCCGAACAGCCCCAGCACCAGCTCACTGAAAATGAATGCATAAAGAAACAGTTGTGCTTAGAACAGGCCAGGTAATTGTTCTTCCTGTGTGAAAAGTCACAGAGAAATTAAATGTTTTATTTACTTATATAGCTTTTCCACCTTTTCACTAGCGACTGAAGCACGCGATTTCACTTATTAGCAGAAACATCTGTAGTTGGTGTGTGTGTGAGTGTCTTTGATTTAGCTGCTTTCCCCCTTGCGCTGCAGAGTGAGTTAGAATCATGGAATGGTTACAGTTGGAAGGGACCTTAAAGATCATCCAGTTTCAACCCCTGCCCTGCCCTGGGCAGGGACACCTCCCACCACGCCAGTTCGCTCCAAGCCCCATCCAGCCTGGCCTTGAACCCCTCCAGGGATGGGGCAGCCACAACTTCTCTGGGCAACCTGAGCCAGGCTCTCACCACCCTCACCCCAAAGAAGTTCTTCCCCACATCTCAGCTCCATCTCCCCTCTTTCAGTGTCAAACCCTTCCCCCTTGTCCTATGGCTCCCCTCCCTCATCAAGAGTCCCTTCCCAACTCTTCTGTAGCTCCCTTCAGATACTGGAAGGGGCTCCAAGGCCTCCCCAGAGCATTCTCTTCTTCAGGCTGAACCCCCACAATTCTATCAGCCTGTTTTCATAGGAGCGGTGCTCCAGCCCTTACCTTGGATGATCTTTGTGCCCCTCCACTGGAGCCATCCCAACAGGTCCGTGTCGTTCCTGTGCTGGGAGTTAAGCACACAGCACACAAGCCACCCAAAGACACTTTTAATCCTTTTTTTTTTTTTTTTTTAATGTATAACAGTTATGCCTGAGTTACAGAGAGACACCTACAGGCAGCAGGTAGTTAAAGCAAATACCAGTTTCTCTTTCTACTGTACTACTCCATATAGCTGAATAAATTATGGTGCGATTATATATATACACACGCACACAGGCAGGCACACGGGCGCACGCGCACACGCTCACACGCAGGCACACACATGGAGCAAAATGGCTATGAGTCAAACACAGAAGCAACATATCCGCAGTTACTAGGAATAAGGAATGTCCTATAGTGCTATGTAGATATTCCCCGGGCGGGTACGTGGAGGTGTTAAGGGATGAGAGGTTAGAAGCATTAAATACACAAAGTCTCTGAGTGACAGGAGCCAATCTGCTGAGTTACCGGACACAGTGAGGAAAGGTCCTTTTTTGTGGTCTCAGGAGGGCGCTGGGAGGTGAAGGCAGGGGGGCAGGGAGGTAAAAGGAATCCCCTCAGCATTTTTCCTTTCCCCCGAGGATGTCAGTTCTCGCCTGTGGGCATGGAGGAAATGGCAACCTGAGAGAACGGCTCTGGAGTGCGTCCCTTCGCTTGGTGGGATGTTTGGATGAGGCGCAGGTCAATTTTGGGATTCCCAGGCACCCTTGGAGCACGGAGTTTCTGCTCAGTCCCCATATGGTCCCGCTTTGAGCGTTCCTCAGGGTCCTGCTGGCCAGCCCTTGTCTGCTGCCGACTGCTACTCTTCCATGATCGGTTTCGTTTTGCCTTCAAGTCACCTCCCTCTGTTCTGTTGTCCCCCCACCCCCTCCCCATCCCACCTCACCCCCTGAGTTTGTCTGTTTTCAGCAGAACTGAGGTTGGCAATCCATAAACCAAACCAGAACATACAGCACATGACCAAATTTCCAACTAATGTACAAAGTGCGACCACGAGGGGAAGGTCAGAGAACAGCTATTTGCGCTAGCACGGGGCGGTTTTCATGTTCCTCTAAGAACTCTATTTACAGCAGTGCCCGGGTGGTCACAGACTTTCCGGTGAAGGTAACTGGCAAAGAGGTCTCTACAGCGCTCCCTCTTTTGAATACTTTTTATTTTTCGGGTCCTGCACTCAGCTATAGTCCTCTTCAACCACTCGCTCGCGGCGAGGACCGTTGGTCCTGTGTTGAGGGACTCTCAGGAGCCGCGTACGCACACACGGGAGAATGGATAACGTCGGGGAGAAGAGAGGGGATGGGTCTCTGCCAGCAGGAGCAGAGGACAAGCGATTCTTGTGACAAACTGAAATGTTCCTTCTAGCTTAGCAGGCAGCCAGGAATGCATTGGGTCAGAAAGTTCTCTATAAAGAAGGGATTGCAACTGTCTGGGAGAGGTACGGGGCCAATAATCACCATGACAAACTCCACCCTCCCAGGTGGCAAGGAGGATGTGGATTGGAAGATTGGAAGGTGCTCCCAAACAGGGTGATTATAGGCATTTGGCCTCTTAAATACTACTAAAAGTAATGGGAGAGAAAATCATGTGCTCTGCTATTTTAGCAGTCACCTCTGATACCAAGACAGAGGAGCAAATCCGAACAGGGGCTTCGGTCATTAAAGCCTGGGCTGGTGTCTCTCAGAGACACCCTCGCTCCCTCAGTTCAGGTGTGCCTGGAGGTTTTACTCTCCTCGGGAATGACATTTAAGCCAGGGCTGGAATTCAAAAGGGATTTCTTCCTTAGATCAGCTCTAAAGTGTAAACGACATAAACCAGCATCTTTTGCTGCTTTCCTTTCTTTTGCTGGAGCAAAGCCAGGAGAGTGAAGCACAACCAGTCACCTCAAGGAACTGGTACCTTTGGCCTCACCTGTTCATCCAGCTGTAGGTGATATTTGTTGCCCTGAGAAAGGACGTGAGGAATGCAAGCCCCAAGTGCTTCAAAAGCTTTGTGATCCCAGGAAAATCTTTCACTACTAGAGGGAAGATTTATGTGTGATACAGCTGGGCAAGCAGAGGATGAACTGGGATCTCTGGAGCATAAATGACAGCCTCTGGATGCAGATGTCATCCAGCACAGAGCTTCTCCACACACATGTGAGCATGTGAGAGGCAGAGTAGCCAAGCTGGTGTATTGATATGCTTTTAGGAATGTAGAGCAGGCTCCGTCACAGCCACAAAGCAAAGCTGACAAGAGCCGTATGTGGCTCTGAGAAGATGCTGAGCAATGGAAGGAGCAAAACTCTGCTTTGTTCAGAACAGGTACTTGCCCACGTGGCCCAAGAGAAAGCGGGTTGGTGGTTCATGATGGATGGTTGGTGGCAAGGCAAGGGTTAGTTCCCCAGAAAAATGGTTGTTTCAGCTGCAAAAACAAGATCAGATTGAGAAGAATGGAAAAGAGCACAAGAGAAGTGTCTCCTTTAACAACCTGGGAGCATACGCTGGACCAGAACTCATCTGGTCCCTTGTTATCACCAGTGAGCAAAAGCAGACATACGTGATCCTGAAGCAGATATATAAAATAGTCAGTGTATTACAAACCCTAACAGTCTGTAGATGACTTTAAGTACTGCCTGTTGCCATTGGACTTTACACATGTCTGGCTGGCACAGGGGCTGTGCATTGGGGTGGTTATCTTAGGGGCAGCTTTTCTTGTCCTCTCTAGGTCAAATTTCAGCACGTTTTTGAAGGTGAGGGGAAAACAGTCTATAATATTAGAAAATACCTGCTTAAGAATAATTAAGGTTCATCATCATCTGCAAAAGAGAAATTGTTTAAAAACCCATGTGGGTCACGGTTTGGCAATACCTCTTATTGGTTGCTTTCATCTGAGCAGTGTGATGAGCAGAATTGTGAGCCGAGACAAAAGCGGGAGCATTGGCTGCTACAGAAAAGTGGGGTGATAAATTCAGAGAACGAGATCTTTCTTCCAGTGAGAAAGGTTCCACCACCAAAATGCAAAGCAGAGGGAAGGGACTGAGAGGTTGAGTTGTACAGAATAAGACATGAAATGAGAGGAATGAGAAAAGAGCTGGGAGGATGGAAAAGGGCAAGCACTTCTCCTGGGGGCCAGAGGATCAAGAATGTTGTTGGTAAATCTTTTCCTGCAGTACAAATAGGTGCAATGTTGCAGCTGAGAGCACCTTTCCTCCCTAGCTGCTGTTAGAAAGACTCTTCAGGTCATTTCCCCCCTGACTCCATGGCCACATCCATCCCTCAGTGAGAGGCAGCTGTGAGAAACACCTTCAGAGCAAGTACCGTTTCTTTCGGGTGGTCCTTTTCCTGTAGAAGAACCTGGCTTTGCAAATTAACACCTCCAAGCAGACAGCTAGCGAGCACCTCTGACTCTTCCCTCCCTTGTCTCTGCTCTCAGGGCCAGCTTCTTCCCCACTGAGTGGAAGAAGGGCCACTGGCAGTCCTCACCCTGCCCGACAGCATGGGCAAAAGCTCCGATGCAATGGGGTGTATCTGATGCCCTTCCTCTGTGTGTGCAAGGCCAGAGTTGGTTATCGCGTCTCCTGCTGCTATCTGATGCCCGTGCCTTTTCAGTGATAATCAGGTCTAAATTGGTCCCTAAGAGGAAAAGTAAATGTCACTCGTGCCTGTGCCCATCATCTCCAGTCCTCATGCAGCAATTTACATTTACACGTTCCATAGGTCCCAGGCTGGACGGACTTACATCCTGCTTAGTAGCAATCTGGCCTGCTTGGGCCCTGCTTTGGGAAGCCATCGGTGAGGGTAGAGTGGGGTGGGGAAATTTGCTGTCACTTTAATATATGGGTTTTTTTCTGGTTTTGTTTGTGTTTTGTTCTTTGTTGTTTTTTTTTTTTTTGTTTTAAACAAGTTCTTATATTTGGTCCATAGGTCTTCTGCGGTCCCGAATTATATCACCCTTTATGATCAGCTTGGTTATTCCTTCCTATACAACATTCACCAAATTTACAGCAATGGAAAGAAAAGGAAACATTTCATTTTTTTACAAAGAAAAATCGAAAAAAAGATCAATTTGGCTTTGACTATGCCAACTACCTAGATAAATGGAAAGTCCTTAAGCGTGGGCAAAATGCCATGGCCAGGTAGGTTAGAGGGAGGGCATGTACTCAGGGTTAATAAATGTACCCAACCCATTGTCTCTGGCCACAGGAGGAGTCAGGTCACAGAGGCCTCCGAGAAGAGCGCTCTGGGAAGAGCTGGATACTTGGAGAGCCCTCCCTCTCTTTCCTGTCTCCTTCACAGCTCAAGTTGGTGCCAGGTGGAAGGGAATTGGGAAGGAGCAGGGTGCGGGTACAGGTAGATCCCTGGAAGGCTGGTGGTGCTTTCTCCGGTGATATCACGTTGCTGGAGTGGGTTGTTGGCACAGTCAGACTCTTCAGTAAGCTTGGCCTGTCTCTACTGGTAGGAGGCCCAGAACGGCTGAATGTTCTCCCAGCTTCATCCTACGCTGTGTAGACAGACTCACGTTCTTGGCCAAATAATCAACAGCGGCTGAAGGACGGGGAGGGGAGAAAAGGAGGGTGAGAAAACAACACAACATTAGCATTTGGTGGAAATGAGGCTTTCAACATCAAATGGCCCGTATCCGACAGACGTGGCAGCTGGATTCTTGCAACGCAGCAGTTGTCACAGACATGAGGGTCCTGTTGCACTCCTAGGAAAGGGTGCAAACAGACGGTGGTCCTACAGAAACGCCTGGGTAGGTCTCCACAGACCTACTGAAAAGAGCTAAAATTCTACTTCTGCCACAGAAAATGGTGTTTCCAAGGGAGCTGCCTGAAGAAAAGCCTGAGCAGAAACCCAGCAGGATAAGCCTTCCAGCCTCACCTCCCTACGACTCACGGTGGCAAAGCCAACTCCTGCACTTTGTGATGCTGGAATCTGGAATCTGGAATCATGCAAGTGATTCCAGAGATTCCAGTGAAACCTCACCAAGTCTGGACAGGGCTTGAATGTGACTCATCCGCTGTGTGCTGACTCACCTCTGAGAGCTCCCTGCCTGCCTTCGTCCACCCTTCTGAAGGGAAACTGCTTTGCTTATCTCCATCTGGGTGGGAAACGCAGCCACAACTCCTGAGGCAATGCCTGACCCTGTATCCCAGCTCGCCCGGCTGCCCCACGGTCTGAGGGAGAAGGGGACTGGGGCAGGATGGTGACATTGCTGATTAGCCAAGCTTCAGTCAAAGCCTCTCCCTCTCACTAGCTTTAATGTCTCAAATTAGATTAATAAGGAGCTGGCAGGAGATGTACAATCGGTGCCAATGAGTAAACAAATTTCAGCCATCAACGTCTTGTCAGATGCCTGCCCCAGAGGAGGTCCCTTCCAGACACAAATTCTTATTAGACTTGTCATATCTATTAGAATTCCTTTCACGCTTCTGCGTTCCATCACCGGTATCATTAACACAGCTCCGGCCTTTGGGAACTGCAAGGACCACATTAATCTGGCATCTCTGCTCCTCGCCGGCTGGGACAGTGCAGGCCATGCAGGCACCGGCAGGCTGGGGCGCTGGAAGCGAGCAGGCTGGGCATGGGGTGAGTTATTCAGGGCCGAAGTGAGCCCTGCTGGGGAACATGGCTTCTGAAGGTGGCACAGAAAGGAGCCCAGTGCAGCAAGTGGAGCTGGCACCCTCAGGGACGGGGATCCTGGGGTAGCTCGGCTGGAGCAGTGGGCTCTGGAGTGTTGTGTTATGGTGCCTCTGGCTTCAAGAGGGGTCTACAGAGGGTTAGACCCCAAGCTATGGCTCTCATTCAGACTTTATCAGCTTGGTCCCCTGGTGTTTAGGAGGCATGGGGAGGGACTCTTACAAGGGAGGGGAGCCACAGGACAAGGGGGAAAGGTTTGACCCTGAAAGAGGGGAGATGGAGCATCCTGGTGTGGTGTGGTGGGAGGTGTCCCTGCCCAGGGCAGGGGGTGGCACTGGGTGGGCTTTAATGTCCATTCCAACCCAAATCATTCTGTAATTCTATGGTTCTGTTTCAGGTAACCATATCAAATAATGTCTTTGAGAGGCCACAGGTACAGAAGAAAAATCACTCCTTGGAAACACTAAGTGTGTCTATGTGTGATTGTGCCTCTGTGTTGTCCCCTGTTCTCTGGCTGAATTCACAGGATGCTGGGGAAAGGAGGGAGGTGAACGGTTGGAGCTCGTCATCCTGCTCTGGGCAGCACCCAGCAAAATGCAAATTTGATGGCAATCCCTGTGGAAAAAAGTCATGCTAAGCTCGCAATATTGCCTTTTGTGCCAGTGGGAATAGTTCAAAGGCAACAGGGTACCCCACGCCAGACTCAAAGACATGGTTTGTTGGTTTAATACAGTAGAAGCCAAAATAAAACCAGGAACTTACCAAAAATACTCTGGGTGTTTATTTGCTTATGTGGGAGAGAAAGTGTGTCTGGTTTTGTGTTTCTAAGAAAGAATAAGAGGGAGAGAAGTGAGGGGAGAGAGATTCTCTGCAGGCCAGGTCCAAAGCCCATCAAATCTACAGAGCTCTTCCTCACAAGCCCTGGTGCCATCCCCTGTTATACAGAGCCTACCCCCACTATAGCTACCCCTCTGTTTTTACTATATCAGTGCTCACTAAAAAGGGTTTTGATACTTTATTGCCGCATCATAGAAGGAAGAAACATATAATTTGAAGTAAATATCAATAAATAATGGTCTTGTAGACATCACCTCACACTGATCGACACTTCA
The DNA here is from genome assembly GCA_013400055.1 of Nycticryphes semicollaris. Taxonomy (NCBI): domain Eukaryota; kingdom Metazoa; phylum Chordata; class Aves; order Charadriiformes; family Rostratulidae; genus Nycticryphes; species Nycticryphes semicollaris. The sequence continues at coordinate 291,852 of VXBJ01000190.1, read as the reverse complement.
ACAGCATTTGAAAAGAAGCAGTGAGGAATTAAAAGGCAGGAGGAATGAGAAGTATCTGCTAAATATAACATGCACTAAGAAAGACAAGAAAAAATGTTATTATATCAAGGTCAACTTCATGTAAGTGATGGCTCTAACAGGACTAATTACCAATGAAAACTGTTTCCTTGCACAGAGATTATTATAAATAGGGCTGATTATAAAAAAGGTTTATAGTGAAGTGGTGGCAAGTGGATTTATATATTTACAGAGCTGTAAATATAAAAATCTATAGAAACAAGTGCACACATGCAGGAGTTGCTGCTTAGTTTAGAACCCACCGTAGAACAGCTACAGGGCACGTTGGGACTAACTCTGTTGACCGGGCAAGATCTGGGCACAGGTTTGTTGGCAACTCGGAGTCTCATCAACAGGAAAATATTGGTGCTCCAAACTGAGCCCGGTGGACTCTAAACTAGACTTGTAAATGTACTGGGTGTTTAGCAGAAATGAGGGAGCCGTGTGACAGGAATCAGGAAAGGGGGCAAATAAAATAACGCGAATAGGGCTGCATGAACAGTTCTTCAGCAGCATAAGGAGCGGCCTAAGTAAAAATTCCTGCAGCAAACCAAGACAAACCCTTCTTTCTCTTTCCTTCTCCTTTGCTGGTCTCTCTCTCTCTCAAAAAACATAGTTCGTCCTCCTTATTTTATTTTTTACACACATGGGTGTGACTAACGTCTTGCCCAAGGGAATCTTTATTGGAAATACATGGTATTGGAATTTGTTTAAGATTTTTATCAATAGCACGTGTGTCCAGCCTCACATCCAGAAGCGAGGGGAAGGTCAAGGGGTCACAGATCAAACTCCCGAAAAACAAAAAAAAGGGGGGTAGGGGGAAGCTGCTATTGATCCCGTCTGCCGCCACAGCCGGTTCTCATTTAGCTGTAGAAGTTAAAGACATTAAAGGGCTGTGACGGAGAGGGGAATAAAAAGCCACAGCCAAATGGAAGGAAAGGTCACTGAGGACAAGCTGTGGGCAAGCAGGAGTGCTCCCGGAGGAAGAGGATGCACCTTTAACCCTCCGCGGATCACTCTCTCACAACAGCACACTTATTATTAGTTTAACACCGGCAGGTGAGCCCTTTGCCAGGCTCGCTGGTGTTTTTGTGACCCAACCACTCTAGAGCAGAAACAGACCCTCCCAGGATCCCTCTGCCTTTCGGTCCGAGGGTTGGGTTCAGGATTACAATCCCAGTCTCACTTCAGCTTTCACAGAACCACAGCCCAGGTGACACACTTTGGCTTCACAAATTTGGTAGCAAAACCTCTTAGTGTGGACCCAGCCCCTACCTTACAGAGCGCAGAGGAGAAAGCAACACATAGAGTTCTGTATCACTAAGGGATGGCATTAAAATCCCAGCTTTCCTTTGGCTGAGGAGGGTGAACGTGTTGTAGGGCTTTTGGGGAAGCAAGAATTGGAGATGGGGAAGGAGAGAGGTCTGGGAGTTGTCCTTTTCTAATAGAAATGTGTTACCTAAAATTTTTCAACTATGACTTCTGAACGGGACTGCAAGGGTGTTTGGGAGGCTGTGGAGAAATTTCTGCCTGTGTCTGGTGAACAGAGTCCCGTTTTCTCTCTAGATGGACAGATTTCCATGGGAATCCCTTCAATACAATACCAACACCTTCTTACATTCCCTTCCTCTCTTCTCCTGTTCCCTACGCAGGGGGAATACAATCAGTGCACTTACTTTGTCCATACTGTCCATACTGGTAGCCAGCCACTGGGTCCACGCTGTAACTGGTGGTGCTGTAGGTGGGAGGACAGTAGGACTGGGAAGTCGGGAGGCTGTCCACGGACTTGATGGAGTCGCTCCGCTGGCTGCAGCTGGCAGAGATAGAGTTGGTGGTGTCCAAGCCACCGTGAAGGGGAGAGATGGAGAAGTCAGCCTGGGGTTGTGGAGGAACCCCGCTGGGGTTGCTCAGGATGCTCATCACCTGGAGAAACACAGCAGACAACATGTTAATGTCTGAAGGAGAAAGAGTACGTGTGCAGCTGCCTTCATGCATACCGGGGAGAAAGAGTTGACATATAATGGTGCTCTATCAGTATAATATGCAATATCAGCACAGGTTTGGCCAGGTTGAAGCATGAAGGCCTGTTTCCACCCAATAACAACAGACAGACCCCACAACTGCTCCTCTGTCTCTAATGGTCTTTTTGAAAGACCTTGATAGGGATAATTGAGAAGCTCGTTCAAAGCACACTCGATCTTTGCTCTTTCTTTGCTGACCTGCCAACAGCGTTAGCTGTGCTGTTCAGAATGAACACTGAAGAGAGGAATAAACTTGGGACAAACCTGCTCAACACATACTGCCACGAACTAGCACCCCTTCCCCTCCTACACACAGACCTCACAGAAGAGGGACACATAAGACAGGGAGATAAAGTCTCTTATTTTTGGAAAGGGGTGCTGAAGACAACCCCTTTCTTTGGAAGTCTGAGCAGGGCTTGGCTTGCAAAGGTCCCTAAATAAACCAGATGCAAACCCTTTCTGGCTTTGGTGCAGATTCAGCTTTTAGGAACTAAAATGTCAAAGTTTTCTTTACCCTCAAATATTTAAGGATAACAGGTCCTGGTTTGGCTCATTTCAGTGTAGTGCTTGGTTTGAAAATGTAATTACATTTGCACACAAGTGATCTTCCTGCTTTGAGACCTGAAACAGATGAACTTTCCTTTTTTTTTTTTTTTTTCCTTCTTTCACAGCAAAAATGCCAGATTTGTTCCTGCGGGTGAGTTCGGGGTAAGCCACTGCCTACAGGCCTTCACACAAGGACCCTGATCCTGCTGGCGCTTTAATGCAATTGCCTTCTGCAATCAGAAAAATTACCCCCGGGGCTGCCAAGTTAAGAGTGTAAAGAGTTTGCAGAAGCGGGGTGAGGGAAGGAAGGGAAGTCCTGATGTCTCTCAGTTGATCTCGGCAGCCACCGCAGGCCTTGCCTGGCCGTATTTGTGCTGGGGAACGGCGGGGGGGGGAAGGTGACAGCCCGTCACCTCGGGGGGCCAGGCCAGCGCTCAGATGCCAAGCAGCTGAAAATCTCCGAATTTAGCATAACCTTATTGACATCAATTAAAGTGGCAAATTGGAAATATTTGGAGCCTGGCAAGTGGTAAAATGAGCCCTTTATCCCCCACCAGTGGCCTGGTGAGCTATTGTGCGGAGGATACATTCTCTGGAAGGAGACAAGAAGGGTTGTATAGAGCGGTGTCTCCCCTTCCTGCTCACCCCGCCACCTTCCCCATCCCCTCCTCCCTCACCTTCCTGCCAGAGCAGGGGCTTAGGCTGAATGACCAGCTACACGCTGCCCTTTGCTTTCTAAAGCTTCTCCTCCTTCCCCGGAAGGACTTGGGAGTCCCGCTAAGACTCCTTCTCTTGATGTGATGCCACCTCCTGACTCAGGCAGCCTGAGATCTTTCCCAGGCGCTTGTCTGGCAGAGAAATTGGGGAGCAGGGGTGGCTGGACCCCCACAGAGGGGAAGGCGGTGGGGAGGTACTGGGGAGAGGGTTAGTTAAAAAGCCTGGAAAACTAATCTAACTCCAGTCCCCAGGTTTGTCTGCAGCACAGTACAGAGGCACGGGAACACGCTCAGTTATAGCAGCACAGAGCTCAGACAGGGCTCATTCACCCTCTCCTCCTTCAGGGTTTTCAGCCTGAACTAACCTTAGAGTTTGCTACTGGTCCCCAAAAGCTTAGTTGTCTCTACACTGTGGGGCAGACGGTGTCCTGACAGAGCCTAAATTACCTCCAGCTCTCCGGACCCTCCAGGCACAGCTTCTTAATCACAGTGATCAAGCCTCAAGGTATATAGATGAAGTTGTTTAGCCTTAATGCTGTGCAAAATGTGCTGGTGGAACTCCCTGCCCCTTGATAGCTCAAAGAAAGAAAGAAGAAAGGAAATTGCATTTAAATATGCAAGACATAGTGGATTAATATGGTAACAGGGCTGTCATGCTTTTCTGGGTGGATGTAACGTAAACCTCTCTGCCTTGAGGCTTATGCAGTGGGGAAATCATGGGAGTGCAGCCTGAAGGTGGGTTTTCCAGCTGCAAAGTTATTTGTAACCTTCCACTAAAGCCAGGTCGTGAACTTTGATCTGGCTCAGCTATGAATCCTCCTTCTCTGCCCCTCCATCCCGCCGGCTACAGGCTTCAGAGCAGGCTTCACAGCTTCAGCATCGCCTTAGCCATCGCTGTGACACTCTGCACCTCCTTGCCCTGACGGACACCCAGGACAGCAGCCACCAGCCATTATTGGATTTCATTCTCAAGCAAGAATCAGATGTTTAAAACAATAAACATCCTTCTTGCATGCGGGAAAACACAGCTATATGAATGGTGAGTGGTTTTGTGAAAGCTCCAGCCTGGTTAGCACAGAGCTGGAGCATTTGGGCTCTCCATTCCTGAGCTGTGCAGGTCTGGAAGCGCTGCCTGACAGCGGAGGTGCTGCCTGCACCCCGATCCCTGCAGGTGCAGAGAAGAAATGGTGCGCTATAAACTGAAGGGCAACTGGAACCACTCACAGAGCTGAGGGTTTTCTAGTGCACTCCCTCCTGGCCATCTCCCCAAAAGAGTCAGCTGCTTTATATTACTCAGAGAAAATAAAAGGCTCTTACAGCAAGCAGAAGTCGTATTAACACTTCCGCTAAGGCCCTTTTAAAAAGAGAGGGGGATGTAAAGCAATGTTGGTAAATGAAACCCAGATTCACACTCTTCAGATTCAGATGAGCTGAGACCGGAGAAGACACTTGCACAAATCCTACTAAAGACAGTAATTGGCTTTAATCAGTTAGAATCAGGGCTGATTTCTAATCCCAGCTCTGCTACTGATTTACAAGGGCTTGTGCAAGTCACTTAAGCTACGACTCGACTCAACTAACCTTAGCCATGTGAAGTTAAGTTTCTAGTCTCTGCTAATCCTCCAGAATCCCTCTACAGAGAGACTGACACTTCTGAAAGACAATTCAACCCACCCTAAGACCCCTTTCTGGGAAAAAAAAAAAAAAAGGCTGAATTTCCCTTGGGAAATCCATGGTGAAAGATAAAGATGCCAATATTTGGTTGTAAGGATGCCAATATTTGATTGTGACGATGCCAGGGTGGATAATGGACAGGGAACTGTAGGGAGGTCGGAGAGGGAAGATGCTAGAAGGTGGTTACGAGATAGACATCCCTGTCTGCTGCTCCCATGGAGGACGGGTGGCTGCATGCTGCAGAGGAACCCTGATGGAGGCCGTGGGGCNCATAAAACAGATAGACTTTTCTTTTTGTTTTTTTTTTTTTTCCTTCTTTCACAGCAAAAATGCCAGATTTGTTCCTGCGGGTGAGTTCGGGGTAAGCCACTGCCTACAGGCCTTCACACAAGGACCCTGATCCTGCTGGCGCTTTAATGCAATTGCCTTCTGCAATCAGAAAAATTACCCCCGGGGCTGCCAAGTTAAGAGTGTAAAGAGTTTGCAGAAGCGGGGTGAGGGAAGGAAGGGAAGTCCTGATGTCTCTCAGTTGATCTCGGCAGCCACCGCAGGCCTTGCCTGGCCGTATTTGTGCTGGGGAACGGCGGGGGGGGGAAGGTGACAGCCCGTCACCTCGGGGGGCCAGGCCAGCGCTCAGATGCCAAGCAGCTGAAAATCTCCGAATTTAGCATAACCTTATTGACATCAATTAAAGTGGCAAATTGGAAATATTTGGAGCCTGGCAAGTGGTAAAATGAGCCCTTTATCCCCCACCAGTGGCCTGGTGAGCTATTGTGCGGAGGATACATTCTCTGGAAGGAGACAAGAAGGGTTGTATAGAGCGGTGTCTCCCCTTCCTGCTCACCCCGCCACCTTCCCCATCCCCTCCTCCCTCACCTTCCTGCCAGAGCAGGGGCTTAGGCTGAATGACCAGCTACACGCTGCCCTTTGCTTTCTAAAGCTTCTCCTCCTTCCCCGGAAGGACTTGGGAGTCCCGCTAAGACTCCTTCTCTTGATGTGATGCCACCTCCTGACTCAGGCAGCCTGAGATCTTTCCCAGGCGCTTGTCTGGCAGAGAAATTGGGGAGCAGGGGTGGCTGGACCCCCACAGAGGGGAAGGCGGTGGGGAGGTACTGGGGAGAGGGTTAGTTAAAAAGCCTGGAAAACTAATCTAACTCCAGTCCCCAGGTTTGTCTGCAGCACAGTACAGAGGCACGGGAACACGCTCAGTTATAGCAGCACAGAGCTCAGACAGGGCTCATTCACCCTCTCCTCCTTCAGGGTTTTCAGCCTGAACTAACCTTAGAGTTTGCTACTGGTCCCCAAAAGCTTAGTTGTCTCTACACTGTGGGGCAGACGGTGTCCTGACAGAGCCTAAATTACCTCCAGCTCTCCGGACCCTCCAGGCACAGCTTCTTAATCACAGTGATCAAGCCTCAAGGTATATAGATGAAGTTGTTTAGCCTTAATGCTGTGCAAAATGTGCTGGTGGAACTCCCTGCCCCTTGATAGCTCAAAGAAAGAAAGAAGAAAGGAAATTGCATTTAAATATGCAAGACATAGTGGATTAATATGGTAACAGGGCTGTCATGCTTTTCTGGGTGGATGTAACGTAAACCTCTCTGCCTTGAGGCTTATGCAGTGGGGAAATCATGGGAGTGCAGCCTGAAGGTGGGTTTTCCAGCTGCAAAGTTATTTGTAACCTTCCACTAAAGCCAGGTCGTGAACTTTGATCTGGCTCAGCTATGAATCCTCCTTCTCTGCCCCTCCATCCCGCCGGCTACAGGCTTCAGAGCAGGCTTCACAGCTTCAGCATCGCCTTAGCCATCGCTGTGACACTCTGCACCTCCTTGCCCTGACGGACACCCAGGACAGCAGCCACCAGCCATTATTGGATTTCATTCTCAAGCAAGAATCAGATGTTTAAAACAATAAACATCCTTCTTGCATGCGGGAAAACACAGCTATATGAATGGTGAGTGGTTTTGTGAAAGCTCCAGCCTGGTTAGCACAGAGCTGGAGCATTTGGGCTCTCCATTCCTGAGCTGTGCAGGTCTGGAAGCGCTGCCTGACAGCGGAGGTGCTGCCTGCACCCCGATCCCTGCAGGTGCAGAGAAGAAATGGTGCGCTATAAACTGAAGGGCAACTGGAACCACTCACAGAGCTGAGGGTTTTCTAGTGCACTCCCTCCTGGCCATCTCCCCAAAAGAGTCAGCTGCTTTATATTACTCAGAGAAAATAAAAGGCTCTTACAGCAAGCAGAAGTCGTATTAACACTTCCGCTAAGGCCCTTTTAAAAAGAGAGGGGGATGTAAAGCAATGTTGGTAAATGAAACCCAGATTCACACTCTTCAGATTCAGATGAGCTGAGACCGGAGAAGACACTTGCACAAATCCTACTAAAGACAGTAATTGGCTTTAATCAGTTAGAATCAGGGCTGATTTCTAATCCCAGCTCTGCTACTGATTTACAAGGGCTTGTGCAAGTCACTTAAGCTACGACTCGACTCAACTAACCTTAGCCATGTGAAGTTAAGTTTCTAGTCTCTGCTAATCCTCCAGAATCCCTCTACAGAGAGACTGACACTTCTGAAAGACAATTCAACCCACCCTAAGACCCCTTTCTGGGAAAAAAAAAAAAAAAGGCTGAATTTCCCTTGGGAAATCCATGGTGAAAGATAAAGATGCCAATATTTGGTTGTAAGGATGCCAATATTTGATTGTGACGATGCCAGGGTGGATAATGGACAGGGAACTGTAGGGAGGTTGGAGAGGGGAGATGCTAGAAGGTGGTTACGAGATAGACATCCCTGTCTGCTGCTCCCATGGAGGACGGGTGGCTGCATGCTGCAGAGGAACCCTGATGGAGGCCGTGGGGCTCAGCTGAGCTGGGAACCCCAAAGATCTCCACTTCCTCTTCAGCTATGCTGACCGTGGGAAACGGTTGACTTTTCCAGGCTCTCTGAGAGCAATTTGGGGCTGAGCTCCCCTGAGACTTTCTGTCAGAGGACAGTGTCCGATCTTCCCCACCCCAGGACAGGAAGGTGTTAGAAATAACAAGAGTGAACCGGAGATTTCTATTCCCTCTTTGCTACACAGCCACCCAGCATGGATAACCCTTTGCTACAAGAGCCCTCCAGCCTCAGCAGGCCCGTCTTATCTGACTTCTTGTTTCAGCTGGATAAACTAATTTTCCAGGCAACTTTTGAACTTAGCAAAGTCTGGGGCATCTGGAGAAATCCCCTCCTCAAGAATGCAAAGTCCTTTTACCTTCTCTTTTTGACCTTGCTTTCCTATAATTTATTACTTCTTGGTGCATTATCATCACTAACTAAAAATCAATACCCACTTCACATCTGTAAGGCTTTATCTGGAGGGAAATCTGCTACCTGTCCATCACAGTGACTGACAGCCTTCCCTTTCCCCTCCCTCTCATCACTTGTCTCTCTCTCTCCTTCTCCATCTCCTTTCCCTTCACTGCTGTCCCAAATCAGTCACAGGCGCGGCTCAGGCTCCCACTTTGGGGTAAGTCAATAACAGCCACGGTGCTGGGAGCCTTCGGCCTCATTTCTACCCTTTTCAGAGGTCATTTGTCTCAAGGGGAGCGCGGGTAGGGGTCCTGATGTATTGGGGAGACCAAGGTTAATGCACAAAGACCCTCCTGGATGAAAGAGCCACCCACACCCCCCCTCGCCTCCTGCTGCTGCCTCCCTCCCCACCCTCATCTCCACAGCTCCCCCCTGTTCCCCCCCGGGACGTTTCATCACTCTCTCCCATACTTTAAAAGAAGGGGAGTTAAAAAAATGTAATTAATTCCCTCCATTTCTGAGCTGGCCCTCAGGGCCTCTGGCCGTGGAAACTGTAGCAGGGGAAATGTGCACCCTTTATGATAAACGAATGCGGCTTTGGAAAAGGAAGTGCAATTAGGGCCTTCAATCTGTGCAATCAGGCCTTCAGATTTTAGGTTTGGGGGCTTGGGGAGGGATACGGTTGGGTGTGTTGGGGGGGCAGGAGGGGCTCGAGGGGCAAACAAGTGATAGGGAGAGATACCGCTTAGATGGAGAAGGGTGTGAGGGCATCAGGGAGATGGAGGGAGGGGAGCAGATGACAAAACCTTGACCCCACAGACCTGATACTGTATCTCATTGGGCTTTGCACTCAAGAGCTCCACGGGAGATACCAGGGCAGCCCAGGCCATGCTGAAACGGCTGTATGTCTGTCCTCCCAGTCCCTACACCTCCTAGCCTGCATCATCAATTTGCTTTAGGCTTGTTAAGGTACCCCACCGATGGAGACATCAGGCGCCAAACACGGCAGGCTTTGTATCTAGACTCAGTGATGCTACACTGCCCCATGACCCAGGAGGACACCAAGGTGTGAGGAGATCAAACCCTGGCAAGCAAAATGATGGGATGGCAGGAGCCTGTGGACAGCATTTTCCAGAGTGACCCTTGATTTTGTGGTGTTTTCATTTCTGGACACTCAATTTGACACAGTGCAAAGCGTCCAAAATCAGAGGCTGCCTTAGAAAAAATGCTGCGTTTAGAAACTGCTGAGCCTGGCAAAGTTCTGAATAAAGGGAAGACGTAATGATCTGCAACCTGCTGAAGAGTGTTAACTCCAGAGAAGCTGCTGGGTGGTCCCATAGGAATACAATCCTGGGCAGAAACAGAAAAGGGGAAGGGTCTCCCAGCAGCGGGCGGTATTTCTGAGGTTGTGGAACTGCTTTCCTAGGAATGGGTAGAAATTCCTCGCTTTGGGAAAGGCTGGAAATGGGATCAGTTGGAATATTTGATACTACATCAGGCAAAAAGCACTAGGAAATTCCGTGTTGTGAAGGGTGTTCGTAGGCTGAAATCTCTCTTTGTTTCAGTGTCTGTGGTGTCAATATTTACACTACTTCCCAGGGAATGGAAAGTCTGACAGGGCTCTGAAGGCCATGCTTGGAAACATGTTGGATCTCATGGATTTACTAATGACAGGGCTCAAGCTAAAGATTCGCTCCGAGTTCCTCCACAAGGGCTCAATCTCTCTGCCATTGGTGGTTGATGCTGCCTTTGCTCTGGGTAGGTCCTTCTCTGTCCTCCAAGACTGTTCCAAGCTACTTGGTGGGGACCCAGCTTAATCTTTTCCATCTTTATATTGCAGCCTGTTCAGCTAATCTTTCCCTTCTCTCTTGCAGAAGGCAACCCTTCCTCATATTAATGTTTTTGATCTCTGTGGATTCATTTTCACTTGGTGGGAAGAGTCGATTATTCTATACATACATTAAATGGAAACAAAATGAAGAGGTGACTGTAGGACTACTGGAAGCCGAAGAAAGAGTTGGGAGGAGATAAATACAGTTTCCCCAAAGATCTTCACTTGAAAGGAGGATAAATATATGCAAATATGCCCCTAGGTAGGACTAAAATGACTTGGGTAGCAATCACTGACACTGCACTCACAAAACCAAGCAATTAATTTTGAGTATTTTCTAAATCAGTAGACCCAGCTGAGTTGTATCCCAATACACCAAACTGATCCAGTAAGTACACTCATTAAATTTGATTTTACAGTCAGGCCAAGGATCCAGACAGTGCTCCACACCTATTGAACCTAGAAAATGTCTGATCAGGGTAATTGCAATCCCTTCCATCTAATGTTACTTCCAACTAAATTTTGGAGCACAGGGAGCAAACTTTGCATTAGTCTTCTTTAATGGTAACTTCACTGACTTCAAGCACAGTCCTGATTCATACTGGGACTACTGAAAAGGCACTTTAACTCTCTACATTATTTTGTTGTGGGTTAAACTTTAAGAAACGTGGTGTTCCACTGCCCCAGCTTTACCTCATCTCACCAGGTGTTTATAATCCATCCCTCAGCACATTACCAGTGCTACAGAGAGCAGTGTTATGAATATGAGCCAACACCATCTCACAAGTCCTTTCTGCTGCAGAAGGACTCCAGGACTGACCTGGTTGCTGCTGGAGAGCACTGGTGTCTCATTGTCTTAACCTTCCACACTCCATTGGAGAATATATGAAGGCCAGTGCAATGCCCTTCTCAAGGCCACGCAAAGCCTGTCTGAAGCAGAGCCAGGAACGTAACACAGCGTGCCTGAATCCTTCCTGGTGTGGATGGGACAGATCTCTTCAAAGTGCTCAGAAATAGTTACTGTGGGCCTGTGCTTAGAAAGTGGTACAGTTTGGCAGCAAGCAGCAAACCCAGAAATATCATCAATGCCTTTCAGTGAGTTAAAACATCTGAAGGATGTTTCAGCGCCGTAGGGGAGTGGTCTAGGACACAGCGGGTGAAATGGAGATGAGCGTTCAAGTGTCCTAAAATGACCCTGTTCACTTGACGGATGAAGAACTGCCACACATTCATGATGGAGAGGGCTTGGGGAGATGCTGGGGATGAGATGGAGCTGGGGATGCGATGATGAGCTGCAGCAAAGCAGACCAATGCAGGCTGCACAAGGAGGGGATTAGAAAAAACAAGGCGATGGGAAGTTATTACCTGATTGTTCAAGGCTATGGTGAGGTTCCACCTGGAGCACTGCATCTTGTTTTGGGCACCCTGCTTCTGTAGAGATGTACAAATTATGGAGAAGGTCTAAAGAAAAGTTTCTAAGCTATACAAAAGAACGGGAAGGTCTTAGCTATAAGGGGAAGAGATATTGCTTAAGTCTGGATGGTCTGGGAAAGAGGAGCGGGCTCTTCTTGCAATGGAAATACCGTGAGGAAATCAGAAGCACTGTGGGGTTATACATCCAATAAGGGCTATGAGGAATCCCGCGGTAAGAGTGTAATTTGGAGGGGAAGGGCAGAGGCATCACTGTGAATTACATTAAAAACTGCTTGATTTAGAAACACCAGTTACTATCCCTGGCACTGGGGCACCAAACTCTACCTCTTAGATAAAAGCAGATGGCAAAGCTTTCAGTAGTCTGGATAACCAGAGAGGGAAGAAAAAGACATGCCGTGCTAGTGCGGACTGTTTAAGGTAAAGGGGGATCCAGTTCTACGGGCACCAATTTCACTAACAACCAAAATCAAGAGACATGGGCACATCCCTTCCAGAAACAGGGACACTCAAGCCAAAAGGCTGACTAGCCCCTTGCCATCTCGAAACTGTGATTTTCATGCGCTGCTGATTATCTCCCCTCTGAAAAGGGGCACTTTGTGCTTTACTAACTAACATCACTATTCACCTTGTGCTATCTAGCGTGAGGTGTTTTTCCTGATTAAATTGGAATTGCTAAGACGTTTTATATAGAATAACCAAAAGAAGGCCAATGCTTTCCCATTGTGCATTGGATCAGCAAACTGAGCTGCCTCATCCTCTTTATTTCCAGGCAGGAGACACCATTAACAGAAGAACCACCAGTAAACTCTACCCTGATGCTGTTTTCCCCATGAATACATTTCTCTGTAGAGGTCGAGTAAATACATTGAAAAGGAAAGTTTTCATGGAAAAATCCCTTTGCTGAGATATGGAATGTCTCTGGACAATGTTGCACAAGGTATTAATTGCAGGAATATGAATCTTGCTTGGGGCATCTTGGAACTCACAAAGTCACCTGGGATGAGAAAACAGAAAGGCACAACCATGGAAAACTGGAATTTCTAAACATTTCAAAACCGGGAAAAGAACCCAGAAAGTATGGCTTTGGAAACGGGCTGGGCTTGGGTCTTTTCTTCTGCATCTATTTGTCCATTCCTGGGTAAGCTCAGACATGCTGATGGCAGGAGGGGAACAAAAAGCTTTTGGGTCTTGGTGAGAAACTCAAAATACGAAGAAAAAAATAAAACGCACCAAGATTACCTGCTAAATCAGCCCTAAATCTTTTGCTGTGCATCTGCCAGTTGTGAATAGTGGCAGGGTGGGCAGATCACACAGCACAACTAAGTCCCAGGCAAATTAAAACTGATTTATAAACTTCAGTTATTCCTCTCTTCAGCAGCCCCATGCCAGCAGAGACTAACAAAGACAAACCAAAATTCACAGAAAGGTCTCCTCTTCCCTTCCTCCCTTTCCATTTTTCTCTCTCATTTTATTTTAATTTTTTTTTTTTTCCATTTCTCAGCTAAGCTGATCTGTGCTCGCTCACTATCGCAACCCCCCACGGACACCGGTAATGGAGTGCGGGTGCTGACTTACTGCTTCGAAACAAGATTTCCTGAGATCCTTTGAGTCTGCTCCATGGCCCCCTCTCGCCTGCTTTTCTCTCTCTGTCTCTCTCTTTTTGGAGAGTGGAGGGGAGCCTCTATAAATGTGAAAGGAGCTACACTACAAAGAATCCCCCGAGTGGCATATCCCAGCCCCGGGCGAAGCTGCTCGGTGCACTGATAGTCCTGCGTATCTGCTCCAGGACTCCTCTTTCTCTTCCCCTCCCTCTTTCACTGATCAATCAAGGGCTGTAATCAGTTAAGGTCCAGCTTAACTGCAGTGTAAGATACACCAGTTAAGCAAAGCTGATGCCTCCAGGGTTCCCATCGTAAATACAGAGAGGTCATGGGGAGATGAAATAACCCTGATAAGTTGAGCAAGTGCAGGGCTAGCGAAGCTCGCACCAAACACTTAATAACTTGAGCTGGCAAAAGAATGGAAGAAAGGGCAAATCAGAAGTGTTTCCTATTGCCAGCTCCTCTGCTGCCTGTTTGCTTGCTCTCTGTTCCCTGCTTTCTCAGGGTGGAGTGGGGGCTTGATGAATTTTTTAAGGTGAGGATTTCTCTTTTTAGCTCACCCTTAATGAATGAACAACCCAGACCCTGGTCATTTCCCTGTGCGCCTCAGCTCGGTTTGGATCTTCTGAGGGAACCACAGGGATGAATTTTTAAAGTCAGGACCACTTTTTCCCTCATCCTTAGGAAAATCACAGCTCCTGAATCCAAGGAAGTGCCTTTTGCAGCCCAACATGGTGACACATGCTGGTCCTTGGACTTCCCTCTGCTGCGTGGGAGCACTGCGCTATTTCCAAAGGCAGGGAGCTGTTTGCTTTTGCCAAACATGAACTCCCAAACCCTCACGGGATCTGATCTAGGGGATAACAGGACTGCATCCACCAAGGTGCTGAGTCCATTGGTGTGGAGGCATTAGTGCAAACAAAGAGGAGAAAAGAGAAGAAAGTGGGGATCTCTGCTGAAAACACTGGCTTTAACAGAGGAGTATTACTCTTAGAGCTGAGATGTTCTAGCTCTACATCATTTTATTTGGTTTTAGAAAGGCTCTTTAGAAAGCTCTTTAGAAAGGCTTTTCCTTTCTCTCCAGAAATGACCATTCTTAGAGATGGTTCAGAGCAAAATAAGCCCTTTATATTCATTATCTGTAATCACCTTTATACTAACTCCATGCTGTGATGGATCCAAACAGTTCCTGGCTTCATGAAGCACTTCTTGAGGAGGCTGGGGACACCTGGACTGTCAAGGGGACTTTCCTGTGCAGGACAAGCTTCTGTCTGCTTCCATTTCTGAAATCCCAGAGTCCATTTCTACCACTTGTACATGAGATATCTGGCAGGATATGATCACCATCAAATCTGCACCCAAATTCTACCTGGTCTGAATCCCAAACTTGCGACTTTAGCTCAACACAAATGAGGTTTGGAGCCAAACACCACTGCGTCGGCTCCTGTCTAATTGGCCACTGGCCCACTAGGCATTACAGATAGGGGAAAAAAAAACCCAAACATGTAGGATTTATTAAAAACGATGCAGATACACAAAGAGCAGAACAAAATCTTTAACCAGAAGTGATAAGAAAGCCCTAAAGGATTTGAGTTTAGATAAGTATCCCTGTGTTAGTCCCCCAGCTCTGTAAAAGCTATTTGGACTGGAGTTTTCCTGTGGCGTTGTAGGTGCTTACTTAAGCAGGGGATGAGATTAATTCTTCCCTGGGTATTTTGCCCCTCCTGCACCTGGGGTCTGCAGAGGAGCGGCACAAACCTCGACAACTTTGCAATGATTATTCGAGGAGCCATCACTAGCATGTCAAGTCTTTGAGCAATAAAGTATAAAAGAAGAAGCTCCTGGGCTAACATATCATTAGCTGGGCTTCCTTCTTATTTGCCTAGCGCAATTTTGTTTTGGCTATGTCTGAAGGTACTCCAAATTAAAATATTTTTTGAATTATAATATGAAACCACTGAGAAGTGATCTCCAGCATCAGAACAGTGAAATGCCTATTTTTATAACCTTGCTTTTCTTATGAATATCATTTACTCCCTTGAACTAAGTGATTTTTTAAGGCAAAAATGATCCACTGATGAAAGGTAGCTGTCTGCTGGCAAAGCCGGGGAAAGGAAAGGGTCTTACCTCATTAAAATTACACTTCTTCCAAACAAAACCAGCAGTACATTTACTAAGTGGGTATGGAACCCAGCACTCCTGTACAAACGCAAGCAAAGAACTTTATCCATTAACCCCACAACTCCTGGCTGAGCTACAAGCTCTCTATCGTGAAAATAGCTTGATCAAAAGCCTCCAAAAAATGGCAAATCCTCTCATTTGCTGAGTAGAGCTGTGCCCCCGGCCTGTCCTCCTCGCTGCAGGAGCGAAGGTATCACACCCTTGTATTACTCGAGCAGAGTTTGTAAGGCATGCAGAAGTTTAAAAGCATACAAGCCAGTGCTGATCCAGAGATAAATGGTGGAAAAGGGATTAGAGATACTTAGCAGAGGAGAGGGAAGACTCAGGAAGGGCTGATTATTTTAAAGATATGACTATTTAAAGATAATGATTGCATAAATTTAATTAATGCATTTTCATGCTGCAAATGGCCGTTTTGTAATTAATGTATCTGGCCTCGCTAAGCATGGGAGATCACATCTCCCAGCCCCCCCCCTCTTCTCAATTCCCCCCTCCGCCTCTCGTTTAATGAAAGACAGAAAGCAGATGACAGAAACAATTTGTCAGCCAGTACGGGTGTCAGATGCCTAATTGGTTGCGCTGAGTTAGTGGAAAGTAAAGGGGGAGAGGGTCGAGGCTGGGGGAGCTCTTTCCTCTTTATCCAAGGCTTCAGGGTGGGTGTCTGTATTGGGGAGGGGGAGGGAGTGAGGGGGCGAAAGTGTTTCTTGTTAATTGATGGAGATTAGGACACAGATTGGCTGTGGCAGGGACTGGGCAGTGACAAGAAGGGGACAGAAGAGGCTGGTTAACACCCGTGCAAACAAGCTGCCATATCTCACAACACGTTAAGTCCCGGCAGCGTTGACGACGTCGATGGTTATCTCCCATGCTCCCTGCTCCTGCTGCACCCCAGGACCAC
>VXBJ01000190.1:260510-275572 GCA_013400055.1 Nycticryphes semicollaris | reverse complement strand
GGGGGGGGGGGGCGGATGAAGAACTTTGTGCAGGGATCAGTGGCCCTGGGCACTGCTCTCCTCCGTTTGGAGAGGAATTGGGACTTTGGCAGAAAGGTGGGGACGCTGGGGAAAGGGTGCTGAGCGTGGGAGGATGTGGGGCTGAGGCCACAGGTGAAGCAGAGAGGCTGAAGCCCAAAAACGAAGCCACTGCCCGGGTTTTACTTGCCCTAAGCCTTGCCCTGGCTTTTCAGACCATGTTGTCAGTGTGAGCTCCTAAGAGATTCTCAGAGAATCCATGTGTCCTGTCTCCTGATATCCCTGCTCCACTATGAGACTGGCTTAAAAACGGCAAGATTAAGCAAAACCGGAGTTAATGTATGTACCAGCTGGTGCCTGAGCTTTGTGGGTGCATTCGGGTCACCAGTAATAAAGCTCCCATCTGATTAGTTCTCTCCTGGTCATTATGTGGAGAAGAAAACCTCCTGCCCACACAGAAAAGCCCAGGAGTCTGGGGCTTTCTCTATCAGGGAGCCGACCCCCTGAATTCCAGCAAGAACTGAGCATCCTGACCCTTCCAACACCCCCCAAGAAAGCAGCAGGACAGAGCAAGTGCCATCCAAAGTCACACCTACATAAAAAGCAGAAATGTGTCTTATTTCTGCACCATTCTTTTTCTTTTTTTTTTTTTTCCTTCAAAGATTTCTGTGACCTGCTTTAATGTATTTATCATCAGCACCAGGCAGAGCAGGGCTCCCACTGCTCACCTTACAATTGGAAAACCAAGCCCAATAAAGGGTAAAACTTGAGACCGTGCAAAACTTTATGGGGGAGCAGGAATTTGACCATCCCAAAGCCAAGGTTGATGTCCTCATTCCAGACAGCCTTGTGGTAAGTGCAGAAATGAGGGGAACTTTAAAACATTAGCACCGTATGATGCTGTTTAGTGTCTCTATAGGCCTTCCCCTGGAAGATACAAGGCAGCTTTACAAAGGTGGGAACACTTCTATCAGCTCTGTTTCACTGCCAGGCACAAAAAAGGTGATGGGTAGAGAGGGATAAAGAGAGAAGAATAGAAAACGTTGAGTTTCCACACTGGGCTCTGATCACATTTAAACATGCAGCCTGGAGTAACAAAGATACTACTAAGCTTCTGCATTATATTACAGGTCCCCTATAAAAGGTTTACAAAGGGTCGACAGGTGGTGAAAAAATGTTACGAAAAATATAAACATTTTCTTTTGGATGAGAGAAAGTCTTTCAAACAGCATAAATGAGAATGGAAAGGAAACAGGTGAGGGATGCAAGTGCAAATACAAAGTTTTTGACGGAAAGATCACAATGAAGTAAAACCACTGCACTTTGTAACAAAAAGACACTGAAAATAAAATACCCGCTTGCAACATTTTTGTCCTTTTGTTTATAAAGAGAGAAGAATAAATCCTCAGGAGAGTGTTGAGCTGACTTAAGTGAAACCATTTTGTTCTTTCCAGAATGCCCCAGCAACCCATCCCTCATCCATAGGGATCTCAGTTTTCCTTCCCGCTGCAGGGGGAGCATGGTACAGACACGTGGCAGGACGTGCTGCTTTAGGGCTGTAGCCCTTCCTTATTGCTATTTTATTTCTGTTGCAACGGCACCCAAGTGCTGCAGTCAATCCAAAAGCCCCAAAACACTGGATATTTCAGGTCTGGGGACTGGCCATCTCCCCTCGAGCCTGGTTCTTTCTATTACCTTCCCAAGAAAACAAACCCAGAAGAAAAAGAAAGAGCAGGAAGCACCAGATTCCCAAATGTGCAAAGTCAAGAGAGCAGAAGCCAAGTCTGGTCCTACCCTAAGAATGAAAAAAGGGGCTGAAGATGCTGCAGCTAAAAGGGAGGAATGGGAATTGTTAATTAATCCCTCCCCAGAATCGAGCATGCACAGGCACTGAAGGAGTACTCGGCATCCACTCCTTCCAGAACCACAGCCCATCCTTCCCCTGGGCACAGTCCCCAGCACACACCTAGCTTTTTCCTTCTGGGTTATGAAGCGCGAGTGTGAATCGCTGAGCTCTGCTGGGGAGGAATACAGCCTCTATTGTGTATTAAACAAATGCTAAATGATTACAAGCACCATATTGGTTGGGAAAAATAGCAGGTGACGGTGAGCTGTGCCTGTCACGTCACTGCTCCTGCTTGGCAAATAAGTTCTAATGCACAATTGGTATTTATTAGATGACATACAACAACTGTCTCATTAAATCAGGGCTGGAGCGTAGGCCGGAAGTCTTAATTTAAAGTGTCACCAGCTATTGAAATCAGATGGTTTAGGCAGGAGTGAAGAGAAGGGAAAAAAACTGGGCTTAAAGAAGTAGGAAACAGGCACTGGGTTTACCCCATCCTTTGAAATGGGTTGTGATTTCTGTGCTGGTGTGGGCACTGCTTCAAAAAAAAAAAGAAGATTTGTTCTGCATTTGCTTTCTCTACGTGCACTTTCAAACTCTCCCCCTAATCAATGGTTGGGCACCTTTCTGTGTGTTTTAAATGCAGCGTCGAAAGCAAAGGTTAATGCTGGAGATTGCATTCCAATTGAAAACGCGGCAACCGGTAAATTTGGTTTGTTTAGAGTGGAAATGCTTGAACTGCTGTAGATGGGTGGCGGGTGCGAGAGCGTGGGGAGAGGGGGGTGGGAGACGCTCCCTGCGCCCCAGCTCCTCTCTGGACAAAATTAAATTTCAAAGTTTAATGAGTTGCGAAGGGCGCTGGATTAAAAAGCCTGGTCCCTGCGCTGCCAAAACTGAAGCAGCGCAAGGAAGAGAGAGAGAGAGAGAGAGAAAAAAAATCCCACCAAACCCAAAACGTCAGGGAACAGAGCAAGTGAAAAATGTCAGGGCAAATTGCTCTTGACAGTGTTAATATCTGCACCTCATAGCAATAATTACATGTAAATAAATAGTGAAATAGCTCTCAGCTGGAGCCTGTACTCTGAGTGCAGATGCCACTAACAGCCAGCTGGGGACCTTTCGCTCTTCCACTGCCTTTTTCCCCCCCTTTCTTCCCTCCCTCCCCCTGTTTCATCTCTGCCAGAGCCGAGAGAGGAATTGCTAGCGACTGCAGATCTGGTCACAGTCCTCCCCCCTTTCTCATGGCACCGTGTTCGCTCCCTCTTCATCTCACCCTCCCAGCCAGGGGCTGCTGGCGGCTCCTGGGGAAAAGGGACACTGCTTTTAGCCCCTTGCCAGGGGGAAGCAAGCTTTACTGGATTCACATCAGGCTGTCACGTGAATAAAGCTGGTGTGGAATGACTATCCTTCCATCTCTGTGGGCTCCTAAAAATGTCAGGAGGGATGGAGCTAGCTGTTTCGAGCACTGGGATTATGTTCTTCTTATCACCAAGGTTGTCTGTATTTCAAAAGGACACCGGAGAACACATGGTTTGGCATCAGGATGCTTCGTTTCCACAGGAGACACATCTCCCACTGCTATCAGTAGCATCCACAGAGATTTATAAGCCTGAGCTGGTGCCTCCAACCCTCGGCCAAGCACTTCTACAAACCCACACTGTTCCTTCCAAGGGCCCCACTGTGAAACTGCTGTGGCCAAGCAAGGGGGAGAACAAAAGCTCTGCACCATTAGCATCACTGGTGGAGGTAGGCTGGAATCCATCAGCAACTTCCCTGGTGCTCTGGGGATTTGAGGGCAGCCTACAAAATCTCAGATCACACCAAGAGGGTGAATAGCAATCGAGTATCCACCATCACTTTCAGTCCGAGCTCTCGGATGAGTGTAATAGGGGTGAAATCCACAGCAAACAAAGAGATGCTTCACTCAGTGCAGAGTCAACCTGTGCGACTCCTTGCCACAAGATGCAATGGCTGATAAAGCTGCGTGGATAGATGAGGAGCCTGGGAAAGTGCTTGGAAGACAGGTCCACTGAGGATTTCCACACAAAACCCACCTTTCTAACAGAAATCCCCTGAGCTGAAAACAGCGACAGGCCAGGAAGGTGCCCTGTTCTTTATCCTCATGAGGAGTCTGCTCATAGTGGTTCTTGGAGAGGACACTGCACTGGGCAGAGTGTGGCCCCAATCCTTCTGATTGTCAGCAAGCTCTTGGCAGCCCCCAGGGAAAGCTTCCCATTTGGGAGTTCCCAGGCATTTGGCTGATACGGGCAAAGGGCTGCGGGTGTCTGAGTGGGGAGGGAGGAAGGGAGGACTCTAAAGGACTGAAAATAAACATGCAGCTGGAACTTCTCCAGAGAAGGCTTTTTGGTCTAGCAAAGGGCCTTGACAGTCTTGGGTTCCTACCTTGCATTTAAGCAGGATAAAAACCCCGTGCCTCCATTCTTGGCCTTGGTGATAACAACCTTCCCTGTGGTAGCGTGAGGAGAAGCACATCCCAGGATGATGGGATGCTCAGATATTAAGACAAAAATCTTAGATAACGTTAAGCTCATTATTTTAGCCCAGCTCTCTTCCACTCAGTCGATTTATCTCTCTGTGCCCTCAGTTTAGCTCTCAGCCCTACAACTCCGGGTCTAATTGTGAACCACAGGGCTCTGCTAACCATCCAGCAGAACTGGGATAATTACTCCCCAATGAAGCTGGTGTGTGCCCGGCCCCACTGCCAAAAGATGCCACACTCTCACATCGACACAGCTTATTAGTCCCTCCCTAATCAGCATCACTCAGGGTCCAAGCTACTAGACCAAAGCAAATAAAAATACCATAAAATAACCTGCCACCGATAGGAGGGAGAGGTTCCTACTGAACCACAGCCTTGTGGAAGGGAGAAAAGCTTTGAGGCCTTTCCTTTCAGCTAATGAAATGCACAACAACACCCCACACTGCACTGAGCAACAAACACAGCTCCATTATTTGGAAAACAAATATGTTCTTTAGAGCTTCCTGGTTGTCAAACACCTTTTTGTTTAGCTCAACAACTAATCCACTTATCGGAGGATAAAGCTGCCAGTGAATCACCAGTATGATAAAAGCATGCACAAAATTAGAAAAAATTTGCCCATGGCTCCTGCACATTCAACAAACACCAGCTAAGAGAAAAATGATTCCTTTTTTTTTTTTTTTTAATAACTGAGATCCCCAGGAGAGATTCTGTCAGATACCAGCTTTTATTTTGCTTGCAGTTTTTTTCCTTCTCTCTCTCTCTTCCCATATAACCCAAGCACTGAGGCTGGGAGATGCTGGGAGCTGATATGAGATCCACGGAAACTGGCAGTATTTGAATAAGCAAGAGATGCAGCTGGGCAAAATTTTAATAAGTTGGGAGTTTTTTTAAATAATAATAATAAAAAAATAGCGCTCAGGCATTGGCTGCTTCCCTAGGACCTCAGCACTGCTGGATGCTTGGCTGCTCATGGGATAACACCTATAGTATGCTGGATTTATCCTTCCCTGTTCTTCATTGTGTTTTGTAGCCCTTTGTGATTTTAGCCGCTCTGCGTCCCTGCACGGCAGATCCACGTTAACTCTCCCTCGTTCCATGGACGGGGAAACCGCTGCAGACGAGAGTCAGGAGTTTTCCAGGGCAGGGCAATGCTTCAAGATTGCACACAGACATTAAACCACTGTCCTGTGCTTGAGCTCTTCCACTGAAACCTTTGGCAGGACCATGCATAGCATTAACTGGGTAAATGGGATTTACCTACCCTCTGAAAGTCACTCAGCTATGTAAACCTTGGGAATTTCTCCAGCATGGATGTGTGCAGAGATGTTTTGGTGAGATTTCCAGTATTTCTGGACAGAGTTATAAACCCGTGTGTGTGAAAGATGGAATGAGAGAGAGAAAAAGGGAAAGAGAACTCCTGCTGCTTGGGCTCCAGCAAAACACTTGTTCCAATAAGGACAAAATAAATAGTCCTTGACGTCAACAAAGAGTGATTCAGCTTTTCTGAGGCGTGACTCATTTTCTGAAGATCCCTGGCTCTCTACATTCATCATATAGGGCATGTATGATGACTGAGCCCCTGATGGACGTGTGTTAGTCAAGAGGTCTGAATTTGGGTGATATTCTCTCAGTCTGAAAGGGAGAATTACCACAGCATGACTATGCTGCCTTCAAGATGCTGGAAATCATGCTACCAGAGCGTGGTGAGGAACTTGTGCAAGCTGACTGACCCACTTCACAGCAGCCAGGCTTTGTACCACACAGCTCACAAACCTCATCAGAGCCCACCTGCAAAGGCTCAAGTCAGCTCAGACAATGAGGATGCTCCCTTCATCCCAAATCCTTATTTTTCTGGACCATATCAACTTCAGCTGGACATTTGCATCACTGTAGGTTAGCAAGAAGAGGCAGTTAGTTCAGAACTGCACCGCAGCAGCCAGACTAGGAGAACTGAGTTTCTGGCTGCACTTTCTGCACACACATCTTTACTTGAAAGTACTGTCACCGCAATGAGTACTGGAGGTGAAGATCTGCAGCTGTCCCATAGCAGGAGACTGAATGGAGGGAGCCTAATGCACTCCAATATTCCCCTCTTTCCCCCTCCCCAGCCTTGCCTAGTTTTGAACAGGACCACAGCACACGATGACGGGAGCATTTAGGGGAGCTGGGAATTAATCAAGAGGCACCCACCTGTCAGGCTGGTATCTGGAACTAAATGGAAACACTTGCTAGTGCTTGACCTCTCGCCCTCCAGACAAGCCTTGAGCGGTTTAAGAAACCCTCTGGCAGGGATGGCAGCTCTGAGCCCCTGGGTGAAGTAGGGCAAGAGGAGACACGGGAGCTGGGTTCTGAGAGGTGGGGGAAGGAGGAAGAGGCTGTAGATGTTGAGGCTGATGGGGGTACTGGCAAACTTCTGGTGTAATGACGTGGTCGCGATGGGAAAAAACAGAGCACGCAGTGGGTTGGTCAACACGCCAAGAGCAAGAGGTGTCTGAGGCTCAGTTTTGTAGGTAAAAGAGGCTGGATAGTAAAAGACACTGGAGATATTTAGAATCAAATATCCCCATGACTTCCTCTATATCCTCTGGATGGGGTTTGTGTTGGGTGAGCTATATTTGATACATCAGTGTGTACTGATTAGCAGTCCAGCACATTTCAGTGTTAAATCATCCTTTCTTGTAGTTAATGGAGGACAAAACTCTGTGCTGACGACCATTCAAACAGTGAAACCTAAGGCAATGCTAACTCTGCTGAACAGCAGAAGAAAACCCTGCATGCATGCCAAGGGATTTTCAAATACCAATCTTAAGGTACAGGATTAAGATCTTAATTTTTAAAGAGATGTGGGGCACTTGCTCTTTAAAATGCATGAACAGATTCTAAGCTGATGTGAAATGGCTCAGCTGCTCTGGTAGCACTGACTTCAGACCCAGATGATGTGATCAGAAAGATGCCACCTGAGTTCTGACTTTGACATTTTCACTTTTAGCGCTTCTGGGGTGTCTGTGTAAACACCTGTGAGATGGGAAAGGACTGACTCTTCAAGAAAACCAGCCCTTCCCACCTGTGGCAATACTGAAGAGAAGACAGAATGGGACAGAACAAGAGCTGAACCAAGAGAACAAAGGGGTTGGGACATCCTACGCCAGCAGCAGCATCATCCTATAAGTTCCCATACTTTTACAAGTGCAAGTCAGTTTGCCAATCACAGAATCATAGAATGGTTAGAGTTGGAAGGGACCATAAAGATCATCGAGTTCCAACACTCCTGCCCCAGGCAGGGACACTCAGAAAGGTTCTGATGTTTCCAGCAGGCACCTGTTAAACCTGCTTCCTCCTCACCCACCTCAGCCCCTCCTTTTCTTGGCAGCAGAAGTCACCCAAGCATTGAAGTTACCGAGAACCTTAAATCTTGCCTGTGGGAGACCTAAATAATGGGGGTTTAGTTCCACTGATGTCCCCCGGATCTGTATGGTATGGACAGAGTTTATACTAGAAACCTGCTGGAGTTGGAACATAGACCTGAAAATTCTTTGCATGAAAGATGCCACTTTATAGATGGGCATAGAAATGAGGTAGGGAAAGGGGAATGGCCATTCATGGGTGCTGGGCAGAGACTGAGAGCTAAGGAAGCAGCTCAGAGGGAGGAATTTATTTGTGTTGAGAGTTGTTAAGCCTGTGGCCCAGTGATGGGAGCAGAACAGAATTGGCTGCTACAGAAACCAAGGAAACATTTTCTGCAGCTGGTCCCTCCTTTTTCTTCTCCATCTCTATCTGGTGCTGAAACCACCTTTCTCCCTGGGAGAGCAGAAAGCACCATGAAACCATGCCACAAACTAAGAAGGAGCAAATTCCTTTAGAAGCAGGCAGAAGCGGGTCCCATTTTCCCTGCAATACCAGTGACCACCTCCAGCCCAGCTCTCCCAGGTGGCTGACCTGCTCTCACTGCTGCTGCTCGTTTTTAGGGAGCCCTGTGCCCCCCTTGAGAAGCGGTTCCCAGGCAGCCTGAGCATCCTCCTCTTTGCTGCAGCGTGAGAGTCTCACCGAAGGAGTTGGTGGCCACATGGGGTGGCTCCTGCCCTGTTTGCCAGGCTGGAGCAGGGCAGGGAGATGTTATTAGCTGCATGCATGGCCCCGAGCTTCATTAGAGCTGGCAGACCCATGCTCCTGACAGAGCTGCTGAATCTGGTGCTGGCTTTTAGGGTCGGGGAGACCCCATGTGGCTCCCAATTCGGGGCTGGATTTGTGCTCAGCTGCACACTCTAATCGCTAATTAAAGGTTTGCCATCATCCTCCAGCAGCTGTTAATGTCCTACAGGTCGATCCCCAAGCAACACTCTGCTGAGCCAGAGCCACCAACTGGAAAGTTCATTGGATGGGCAGTGTCCAGCCCCCTCCCCAATCCACCCGGGTATTTATTTCCTCATCAGAAAAGGGCTGCAACATCAGACAATGCTCTGCTTTGCACCACCTCTTCTTCTCCCCTCCTTGCAGTCAGCCCCACAAATAGTTCTTTCTTTTTCCCCTCTCGTTTATTCTTTTTTTTCTTTTTTTTTCTTCCCTTTTTATTTTTGTTTGAATGAAAAAATGTTATTTTGTGCCTCTTGAGCCTTGCCGGCTGGGCTCGGCATCTGTATCAGCTGGAGGAGCTTATGAGCCTCGTCTCCTCGGATTTAGACTGAAATTTTGATTTTCTGCCGTGCTCAGATAATGTGGAAATCCTGTTCCCCGATATTTACTGTTTATCAGTGCAGCACAGCGCAGTTCTGGGGGGAAGGGAATCTCTCCTTCCGTGTGTCCCCCCTCGCTCCCCTCCACCCCCCATCCTGCATGTTAATGGAGTTTGACTTTGGAGCAGGCGCTACAACAATAGCCTAATTACAGCAAGCGGAGGGGAAGAGGAACTCCCTGGCAAAGAGGCTCCGCGTCGCTGGGACAAACTCTGATCTCTGTCCCCATTGCCACATCCAGCCAGGGATCACTCAGTCACCTACCCCTCTCTAGGCCAGCTCCTAAAGCAATCTTTGTCACCTCGGCCAGCACCAAGTCCCCTCTAGCTTTATGAATTTGCAGATGGGGAAGCACAGGAGCAGGGTGAGCCAAGCCACAGCTGCGTTCCCACAGCTCCTCACCTGAACTAAGTGGTCCTGCCTCATGTGTCCAAGCCAGGTTGCTCTCAGCAATGAGGTCTACGAGGCCACTTCCCTTGTCCCTTTCACAGAAGGGTTGGAACTTGGTGATCTTTAAGGTCTCTTCCAACTCC
The DNA here is from genome assembly GCA_013400055.1 of Nycticryphes semicollaris. Lineage (NCBI taxonomy): Eukaryota > Metazoa > Chordata > Aves > Charadriiformes > Rostratulidae > Nycticryphes > Nycticryphes semicollaris. Next base: position 265,942 of record VXBJ01000190.1, on the reverse strand, counting down.
AACCATGCCATGATTCTATGACCTTCAGAGATCATTCAGTCCAACCCCCTGCCAGAGCAGGGTCACCCACAGCAGGTTGGACAGGGACACGTCCAGGCGGGTTGTCAGTATCTCCAAAGAAGGAGACTCCACACCTTCTCTGGGCAGCCTGTTCCAGGGCTCTGTCACCCCCAAATGGTGACAACGCATCATGTTTGTCCCCACGTGTTTGGGGACTCCCTGACAGCCCAACTGGAAGCACAGTCCCCTTCCAAGGCATGCATCCTGCTCCGCCGTGTGTCAACCCACACACCGAGTCCTGCATCCTCCAGTGAGGATTAGCGTTGCAGGAATTGCAGCAACCCAGAGGCGAGAAGAGAAGGGGACACACACACACACACTTCCCTGCATAAGTGCCATGAACTAGGCAAGAAAAAATAAAACAATAATAAAAAAATCTGGGGCTCAGCAGCAGGGGAACAGCTCTAAGGACCACTTAAGTGGCCAGCGGTGCATAATGCCTCGTTATTAATGAGACCTGCTGCCAATCCCTAAAAGGATTGGGTATTGTCAGATAAGGTACGGGGCTTTCTCTCGCCCCCCAGCCCCTTGCGGGGACGGCAGGCATTTCCCTGTGGTTGGGATTGAGCTGAATAATGTCCTGGCCACCTGCGAACGCGCTGGGCTTTCTCTGCAAGTGCATAATTAGAGGCAGCACTGGGCTAAGGCGGCAGGGTAACACAGCGTGTAGAAAGGAGGGAAAGAAAAATGGGAAAAGGAGGGGGTTTTATTTAAAAAAAAAAAAAAAAAAAGAAAAGAAAAAGAGAAGGGGAATGGAATGGAAAAGGAGACAGGAAACACGATAAAGCTCAGCCAGGCGCTCTCTGCTCGGCTGTTCTCTGTGCAGCTTGGCTGTTGGCTGGCTCTTCTGGTTTAAAGTGACTCCGCTTCTTATGGAAACGGAGAGGCGGTATTAAAAAAAAAAAAAAAAGCCACCAAGACACAGAGAGCTTCCTTATCTCATGGAGACAGTTGTCAGGAATCACTTTGACTGAGTCGTTTTGTCTCCATGCTTTTTTTCGCTGTCAAGCAGGCCTCAGGACATGGATCAAAGGAGAGGCGCTGAGCGCTCGCTGAAACTTCTGATCCCTTCTCGGTACAGACGCACGAGTGGCAGACAGCTCTCCTCCACATCAAATGGAAGGAGAGAGGAGAGGGAGGAAGAAGGGAAGGGAGAGGGAGAAGAAAAGCTGTGAGAGAGACAGGGAGAGAGGAGGCTGTGAGGGGCTCTCTCTGCCGCTCTGGATCTCAGCGGAAAGACAGACAAGAGCAGCCTTTCCTTTCTCCATCTCTCCAAGAGGGCAGCTGCAGGGACACGTAGGGCATGCAGCAGCACAGAAATTTCCCCCAAGCTATGAGGGGAGCTCCCCACAGGGCCTGTCTCAACCCAGGCTCGGCCCCATGGGTCGGTGGGTCCTGGACCAAGCTTTACACTGAAGGGAGAGTTGCGGTGAGAGCTCCCACAGGTGTGGGACATCGCTCTTTCAGCTCTGCACTGACGCGGTGGGTAAATTCCTACCCCAAAACACCCTCCTTGGTCTCAGACTTGCCCTTTTCCCTTCAGTCTCTTAAGCCAGTCCCTGTGATTTTCCTGTATCTGCTTGGCGAGCAGCTTCCCACCCTTTCCCCTGTGTGGCTCATGATTCCCTTTCAGGTACTTATTCCCTGAAATAAGATCCCCCTCATCTCCAAACTGGATAGGCTTAAGGGCTGACTCCAGCTTACTGCAGTGAGCTAAGACCCTCTGCACCTTTGATCAATTTACCACTCACACCCCCCAGACCCTGCTAGGATTTCTGATCTTCAGCCCCCGCTGTAAATTGATCCCGTGCACGCCTGTCTGACTGAGGCGAGAAGCAGCATCTTGCAGCAGGAGGCCTTGCTGTACCCGCTGCCATCTTCCCTCGCCGCAACCACTGTGCAAGGCAGAAACCCCTGCGTGGCATGCTTCCCCCCACAACCTGGCAGCCCCCCGTTATTGAGATGTTGCCCATGCAGCTATACCTCCTCTCCTTTGCTCTTCCCATGCTGCCCCTACACTACGGAAGCCCCTGCACAGCCCTGTAACTCCCAAAGCATGTATTGCTCAGCCATATATATTGCCCCCCCTCTCCTGCACAGGGTGCACCAAGAAAACCAGCAAGACAAATGCTCTTCAAGTGGATGCAATACCCAAACTCCCTTTCACCTCTCACAAAAGACCAGCACAGCATCTCTTCAGGATACGTCTCCCCCATATCTTCTCCCTGTCAGCCCCTCTTGCTGCTTTGGGCCCAATAGCTCTTCCGAGCAGCCCTCCAGGATGCTCCAGCAAAGGATACAGCCCCCCCAAATCCTTCTCTGTCCTCTCAGCTCTACACATCCTGCTTGCAGCCTTTGCCCCAAGATGCTGCAACCTGTCCATCAGTGATCCCAGCAGCTGGCTGGCTTCGGGATGGGAGGGAATGCAAGCTTCTGTCATCCTGAGCACACATAGATGGTGAAGCGAACAGAAAATAAAGTGTACTGCATAATGACCCCTTTCAAAATGCATCTATCAGCCCTGGGAAAGCTGGAGGTCACGGCATATTCCCTAACACAGAGCTATGTGAGCAACGCACAACCCTGCGTCCATTCTTCAGCGTAGTGTTTCCTGAGCTGGGGCAGGCTGAGGCTCACCAGGAGCACCATGAACCTGTGGATACCTGCCACACACTCTCCCACCCCCTCTCCCAGCACGGTATCTCTGCTGTTCTCTCACACCCACTGAAGTTAACACACTTGCCACAACCCCTCTTTGGGGGAAAAGAGAAGGGGGCAGGTTGGGGTTAGCACCTGATCCATTGCAGAGAACATTGCTGGAGATTTTTCCTATCTTAGATGGGTTCTCACAGCCGGGGCACAGCTGGAGCACAGCTGTTCCGCCCCTCCTGGATTTTTAACAAGCACACACCAAGCCTGGGCACACACGCTGGTGTGCACACCCAGAATGTGCACGCAGGACACTGATGCCCTTGTGCATACAGGCGTGCAAAAGCACGCGTGCATGCCCCTGACTCTGAATCCTGATTATTCCCTTTATTGCATTCTCCACTTTTAAGATTCCCCTCTATCTCACATCCCTCATTCCAGGGCTGCCTTTCCCTCCTGCAGTCCCTTGATTCCTCTGGCAGCTCAGCACCAGCTCCCCAGTCCCTGGGCTATTGCAGCTCTTCGAGCCACGCGGCGGAACACTCGCCTCTGAATGCCAGAGGTCACTCAGAAATGCCTGTCACCAGGCTGGATGCTGTATTAATTGCTAATCTCTCATTTTCTCTATCTGCCCTGACTGCCTTGTCTCGAGTTCCCTTATTAATCATAAAGCAGGACAAATCCTGCATTTGAATTCTCCAAGTCTGTGTCTGCCAGCCAAGTCCCTCTTACCCTCCCCGGTGTGGAAAAGAGACAGGACCCAGAGGAGAGGTGTTTCAGGCTGTTTCCCCAGCCCTGTCCAGATTCCAACAGGAATTACAGCCTCTGCAATGCCTGTTCCACCCACCCAGCTTCATCTTTGCTCCCACCACCCTGTAAGTGGCCAACGAGGTCTGGGTGGGAAGGGATATTTAAAGATTTTTGGGTACAGATTTCTACATCTTAGCCATGGGTATCATAAATAAGTGCTCCCTGCTCTGACGTCTGAGGGCTTATCAGACACTTTCACACCACCCTGCATTTCTTCTTCCTGCTGTCAATGGTCTTGTCATTCTCCTCTGTTTTTTGTTTGTTTGTTTTTTTTTTTTCTCCTGTGTTTCTCCTCCTATTTTCTCCTTATTCCCCTTTCCCCTCAGTTATCTACTTCTGATACTTGAGTTTACAAATACTGCAGCACCGCAGTGGCTGATCCTGAACCCACCGAAGCTCCTATCAACTTCAAGGCTCAGGAACCAACTGCTCTGAAATCCTTCAGTGTTTCTGATGTTTTCATATCTCAGTAATACACTGAGAGAACAATGTCTGGAGTGAAAATCACATCGGGATAAACCTAAGCAGTGCCACCCAGAGTTAGGGTTAAGGTGATAAGACGCTGCCTTATTTGTTTCTGATCCGCTTTCAACGGGACCCGAGCACCCAAATCAATCGAGGAAAGTTATGAAACCTCAAGACTGACAGAAAGCATTCTAACCCCTCAGATATGAATTTTCCCCTTCCCACCCGACTCCTTTGCTCACAGAAACAGAGTCATTAGGAATCAGGCAAATAAATACGTATCCATTTTCACATGAGAAAAATGTTCCATTCTCCCCTTTTCCCGTTGCTGGGAGCAGAGGCGTCTAATTGACAAGAGCAGATGGGCTTTGTTTGGTTAAATGAAAAAAAAAAAAAGAAAGTAAGAAGCTTTAGTGGAAAAACTACCAGCTTTCCTCAGACACATAGGTTAAAAGTTAAAAGTTTAGAGAGATGTAGCTGCATCTGACACCAAGCAAGAGAAAACACCAACGCACTCTCAGCAGTGCCAGTTTCTCCCAGAGAGAAGCCTTGAGCTCCCACTGCCCCCCTTCCATCTCCCTGCCACAAAAAAACCCCCAGAGGACACGGTGTTCACCTCCACCCCCAAAAACCCTGCGTGCAATGTGCCACAAGGTCGTGGGGAGGCTGGAGACCGCTCACTGAGAAAGAACCAGGGTGTGAGGAGTAATTGTGGCTCAGAAAAGGGACAGCAGCTGCTTTCTGAAGGGCAGATACTTGGTTTGAGGGTTCTCTGGAGAGATGGGGCTGCAGGGGGAATGTGGAGGAGGCAGCGCAGGGGAAAAAGGACAGAGACCACAAGGAAAAAAAAATAAAAGCAAGAGTGGGAAAGGAGGTTAAGAGAAAGGGGAAGGAGTGATGGAAAAGGAGGCAGAGGAACCCAAGAGGCAAGGTTAAAAAAAGCCCCTCACGTGGGGTGGCACCCAAGAGCGGCAGAGGTTAAAGAATATTAGAAGAACATGTTCCTACACTAAGATAAGCTGGAGAAATGAATCCTTATCCGTCCAAAACCAACCCTTTAAAATTCGAGCAAGAGAAGGGTCTCCTTTCAGGGAAACGGGGAATCCTTAATGCTTCCTCCCTCAGCAACTGTAATGCCAGGATGTTCCCAATCTGCTTTGAGGGATGGAAAGATTAAGAATAATAAAAAAATTGCAATAAAATATGTGTGAACGAGGGGGTAATTGTGGACAAATGCAGCATTCAAATTCATTTTTCAGCTCTTTTACACACCATTTCAATCTTATTTTCTGGTTGTTAATGAGATCTTGTTGGTTGGGGTGGGCACGGCTGCCCAGTATCGCTTGGGTAATTGCACATAATTTTCTCTCTACTAGTGATTTGCATCAGATTTTTTTTTCTAATTCTTTGCTATTTAAAACCCCTCCTCCCTTTCCCTTCTTCCCCCC
>VXBJ01000190.1:207275-257508 GCA_013400055.1 Nycticryphes semicollaris | reverse complement strand
TTTTTTTTTTTTTTTCTATCTCCTTAACTCCCTCCTTCCCTGTACTTGGCATTTACCCCTGAAGAGAGCAACCAGATACCAGAGATAGCTGGACAGGAGGGTGAGAGGGTTGAGGTGCGATGGGTTTTACCTGTTATGACATGGAATAGCTGGATTATGCACAAATAAGTTATGCAGAGTGTCCTGTATTGAGACCTCACAAAGCTTTTAGTCAGCCTGCTACGTAAAAGAGGACACTTCTACTAGATCCCATTTATGCTGTTAGGAGTATTTCTTGCATCCTTCCACTAGGAACAGCAGAGGGCTTAGAAAGGCAGGGAGGCAGCGAGGTAAGTAAATATAAAGCAGCCATAAAATAACCTGGGTTAGCCTTTCCAAGCACAAAAGAAATAGAAGAATTTATATGCTGATAGCTTGGCCCTCACATGATTAAAAGCATTAGGAAAATGGGAATCTCCCCTTCTTGGGGGTGCAAAGCTCTCTTTTCTTCAGGACTGCCAGATAATGTATCCTCTCTTTCCCATACAAAGGCTTATTGGCTCAGGACTCTATCTTCCCCCAGCCTGAGCCTGGGGGCAGGGTAATTTGGGAGAGGGATAAGCACAGAAAAAGCGTCTGTCTGGTCATTTCAATGAGCCTCTGATTAGTGAGCGGGACTAGTAAGTAGAAGATGAAGCTACAGAAATGGAAATTGCATGATGGACTTGTCTAGTGCTTGTGCAGCTTATCACATGGATCTCATCCTTAACTTATTCTGTGGTGCTAAATTGCACTTGTGATATTCTGAATTAATCACGTGCCCCGGACCATCTAACCTGCAGTCTGCCTTTGAATTCCATATTAAATGCTCATCTCCCAAGCCCAGTGCTATTAGAAATCCCTTGTCAGAAAGATGTCTCCCTATTTCCCCCCCAAATTACACCATTTGAAGCAATATTCAGCCTCATGTCAGCCAGACTTCTACATTTTCTATTTTATGACCATTCAAAGCTAGAAAGTGAGATTTTTATACCATTTCAGAGAAGTTGCAAAATTTCCCTCTTTCCATTGACACTCAATGTTTGTTTTCACACTCGAGAGATCACAAGCTACTGGACCTTAAAATCTATATACCTCTCTGATGTCCCTGCTTATTGGACTCCTCTCTAAACAGTTGTAGACTTTCATTTCAGATGCCTACCTAATTTCTCCCTGTAGTTTCAAATTATTTCGCACTTCCTGTCTTAAACAGTGCTGCTGGCTGCTCTGAAACAACTGCTGTAGTGCGCTTTGTGTCTCTTCTTTTGTCACAAGTGACTGAGAGCAAAAGTAAAACTGATTTGGTACCCCTCCAGGATGGCAGGAACCACGTGCATAAAAGTCCTTGCAAGTTAATTTTCAGCGTACAATACGTGCCTTGTTCCACTTAAAAGTAAATAATGCAGTTGGAAAACACATCACATAAATCAAAGAGAAGGTTAAAGGCTCTATCTAATAAGGTGACAGAAAGTTAGAATTCTTATCTGAGGACAGCGGTAGAGAGAGTGAGCTGTACTCTCAGGTGGCAAACATCCTGGCTTCTCCACTGACCTCAGTGGAGCCCACCAATTGAGAACATGTCTTCTCCAACAGAACACGTAGAGCACAAGCTCTGCTCTCTCTCAGCCTACTAATGATGGAGGCTTCGACCTCTCTACACTGCTGAGGCTTGTTTCTCTGTCGCATGTGGCACTGAAAAGCCACATGGGGCCCTTTGGAAAGCAGCTGGGCTGAGGCTTGGAGCACAGATCCCAGAGTTGGCTCGTGGCTGCTCTATTCTGAGGTCAAGCAGGGATTTTAAAATCAAGGGGTGCATGACATGGGAAGCCTGGCAAACTTATAACACACACGCTCCATTCTTTTACAGAAATAGATGCCTGTGAAATGTACCTTTCCTCCTTTAAATCTTACCTACACCTCTTCTTCTGACCTTGTGGAGAGCATTAGCAGGATTGTTTACACGGCAATTTGTTTCTCAAGACTAAATCCCAGATCTACATCCCTGTGTTTTGAGGAAGCTCAGAGCCATGGGACTTTCATAACTGAGGGATTTCCATGTTCAGCCAGACTTGGACAAACTGGTGATGGGTAGTCTCTAAATCAGTCTCTCACAAATCACGGACAACTTCTGAAGAGAGCATGCAGAAAGTAACTAAAAAAATCAGGCGTGCTCTCATTAGGCTGAAATCCACAATCGAAGGGCCCACACCTGCACTGGAAATTTTTTCGAGCTAAACACCGATGCTCTTAAGTCCCAGTGTTTGTAATTACAGTGAGCTAACCTGAATGTGGGAACTAGCAGGATAGAAACGCTCTGTCAGCAGGATGCAGAGCTCTGGACGGAGATACTGCCGATAAACAAATTAACTAATTGCTTTAACTAGGCTGCCTGCAAGAATTCGTGACAATAACAATAACTGCCTTGTTAACCCTAATACACTGTGGTGGCCTGAAGCTTGCCCTGCTCTCGGAGGATCTAGACCAGCCAAAGGCTCTCAGCCAAAGGAAGAAAATGGAAGTGGGTCACATACCTGTGGGGAGAGGCCATTGCTAACAGGATTCATGTGGTTGGCAGGAGCCGCAGCGTTCATGAAACTGTCGGAGTAGCTGGAGAAGCTGTGTCGGGCCCCGTAGGCAGAGCCGGTGTCAGCGGCGGCGGCTGCAGCGAGCCCTCCCTGATGCATTGTGGATGGCGGCAGGGGCTGGGGTCTGTGTACGGTGCTTCCCCCATCTATGGAGAGAGTTCAGAGGTAAATGGTCATGGGGTGTTACAGCAGAGGCTCTGAAAAGCGTGGATTGATGGTTTGGCTACCCTGATCTCAGCTTCTGGGTCTCAACACCTCTGTGTTCCATCTGAACAGAGGCATATCATATGACAGTTTATGCACAGTACAAAATATGCAAACCTAGGATGAAATATCTGAATTTTCTCTTAACTTTCCCTCATACCAAAGCCATAAATTCACTTGCAAAGGCCAAGTCCAGAGCCAAATGGAATTAGCAATACTCCTTCCACTGAACCCCAGCATGGAGTTTTATCCAGAATGAAGGGTCGTCTCTATGATACTCACTTTATAGTGAGATGTGCATTGTTTCAAAGCTGAACAGAAGAACTACAGTCATGAGACACATTGACACAGCAGAAAGGACCATGAGACAGAGGAGAAAACTGTGGAGTTTCCATTGATTTGAGGAAAAACCTGTTCTTCCCAACTAAAGGGAAACCACCTATTTATTACAAGAGCTTTAGTGGGATGCCTTGAACCAGAAATGGAATAATGGGATGAGAACATTGTCCGTCACCCATCTCCAGGTGGCAACTTGAAGCACATGTCTTGTGAGGAGCAGCTGAGGGAGCTGGGGGTGTTCAGCCTGGAGGAGGCTGAGGGGAGACCTTCTCACTCTCTCCAACTTCCTGAAAGGGGGGAGTAGCCAGGAGGGGTCGGTCTCTTCTTGCAGGGAACAGGCCATGGGACAAGAAGAAANACTCTCTCCAACTTCCTGAAAGGGGGGAATGCGCCAGGAGGGGTCGGTCTCTTCTTGCAGGGAACAGGCCATGGGACAAGAAGAAACAGCCTCAAGTTGCCCCAGGGGAGGTTCAGATTGGACATTAGGAAAAATTTTTCCACTGAAAAGGTTATGAAGCCTTGGAATGGGCTGCCCAGGGAAGGGGTTGAGGCACCATCCCTGGAGGTATTTAAAAGAAGGGCAGACGTTGTGCTTGGAGGCATGGTTTAGTAATGGTTTTTGTCAGTGTTGGGTTGATGGTTGGACTCAACGATCTGAAAGGTCCCTTCCAACCTGGGCAATTCCATGATTCTATGATGTGGAAGGGACAATAGGATGATGTAGGGCAAGAAAAGAGGAGCAGCACAGGCGAATGGGTGCTCACCTTGGGAAATGGTGGTTGTTGGGTAGGTTGAGTCTGGCAGCTGGTATGGGGGCAGAGTGGGCATTCCTGTAGGGGGGAAGCCCCCTGGCAGCAGATGGTTGAAGGCTGCAAGTTGGTTTGCTCCTGCCTGTTTGCGCCATCTTGCTCTCCGGTTGCTGAACCACACCTGGCGGGGAGAGGAAAGAGCATGTGTGACTGAGCTGCTGTCTCATCTCACCTGGGCTGCTGGTGGACATACATCCTGAATTACTGGCCAAAAGCACTGGCCAAAAGTAGGTTCAAGTTACTGTTTGACACAGACATTGTGAGTATTCATCTCCGTTCCCCTTCCTTTCACCCAGATGACAATATTACTACCGCCCTGTCTACTGGGTGAAGATACATGCATTTAAAATTGTTTAAAATGCTACTGAGAGTGTGGGAGGGTGCTATCAGCAGAAGGGTGAGATGGAGAAGAATAATTTAGCTTGTGTATTCCGAGAGAGTCCATACCAAATAGACGCATTGCTACCACCTGGCCATTCTGCCTTGTTATCTGACAACTATGTGAATTATGCCGAAGGATTAAGTACCATAATAGCAACATGGCTGCACTGTTAGGAGGGATAAATAGACAGATTAGCATCATGGTTTCTGTGTTAGACAAGCTAAATAGATAGAACCAGACCGGAGGGAATACAGGGTTTTCTTAGCTTCTCTAGCAAATCACTGTTGTCTGTATGCTAAGACATGCTCTCCTTGCAAGAGGTGCTGCAGTGTGCACTAGAATTGTACTGCAGCCAATTTAAAACTCTGTGCATTAAAATAAACCCGGTATTAATGCATGTGCAAAGCTGGGCTGGTGTTTCCTACAGTGCTAGTTTACCTGCAAGTCTCAAGGGGAGATTTTTCTAAATGCATTTGTCTGCCCTGATGTGTTTTATTGTGGGCAATCTCCCTTCTGCATAGTGGAAAGGGCTTCTCAAGCTGTCTCTTGGGCTTGGTTTACTTCATTTAATCAGAGAGCTCTCAGGCCCGATCCCTGTTTGGGGTTCAGAAGTATGCGGATAAGCTTTCAAGCCAGATGAGAATGCAGCTGCTGGACTTTGTGAGGCCTAAAGGGCTAGAAAACACGATTAAATTTCACAGCAACAAGAAAAAATGGAGGAAAAATCAAGAGTGTAAAGCATTCCAGGGGAAAAAAATCCTCCATCAGGCTTCCAAGCTGCTTGACGTCAGATCAGAAGCTGGGGTTACAAGGGTTTGAGCCACCGCAGTCCAAACTGTCGCCACATCTTGAGAACCAAAACAAAACCCTCTGCCCCACATACTGCAGAACCTCAGTGCGATCCACTCTTCACGTCACACATGACCCAAATCTCAAAGTGGGTGTCTTCTTGGCCTTTAAATTGAGTCCCCCTGGAAACGGTCACTTGTTAGCTTGCCTTTTTCTTACTGGCACCTGTGGGTAGGTGTAATTTATTCGGCATGACAAGGAAACGTGTTTACACTGAGAGTTGCCTGTTGAACAGAGCATTGGCTCTCAGTCCACATGCCCTGCAGTGGTGCCTGCTGCAAAACCAAGCACACACTGAACTTCACACAAATTTCTGTGAGGTTCTCTGGATCACAGTCTGTTACTGCTCTTTCTATATGTCACACTTCTGCTACTCCTCTGTGGAAAGTTTGATTAAAACCTGCTAATGCTGGTTGCCTGTGACCTGTTATGATGGCCAAGAAGGACCTAGTCCAGGGCAGTCCTCCACTTCTCACTGTTATTTACACCCATGTACAGTGAAAACAAATGAAAAAAGGACCCCTTTTCTCTGGAAGAGCTGGTCTAAATTAAACCCTTGGAAATGTACACAGTGCTGATGTCAGGTCCTTGGCATCAAATGCGCCTTTTTACAGACCTGTTCCTACTGGGCTGCACTGCTGGCTGAAGTGGCATAACCTCTTAGCACCTTCTAAAAGCCTGACAGAAATAGGTCAGCTCACATCCGATCTGCATTGAGCGACAACATCCATGCAGGTCAGAATCTCTGTGTCCGTTTCTGGCACCAAAAGTCACTAGCAAAATCTAGGGCAGAGTTAAGGAGAGAGGAGTGAATTAACATTAAGGTCCGTATCACTTTACAACCCTTTCATACAGTCCAATTCGTGGCACGGTTTCTAGGAGCAACACAAATTAATAAATAACATTTTGTTTGCCTCATGCAAAGAGGACGGCCATGTCCCCTTTTCATGCATGTATGTGTAATTCATGCTTTGAATTAGGGATATGGAGCTTGGCTCCTCCTCTTATATCGTTTGCTTCCACTTTCACAGTTAAGGACATAAAAACGGAATGTTTCTGAATATGGAGAGAAATAACCTTCTCTCTTTAGAGAAAAAGGCCTAGTCCTAGGCTGGAAGAGTTTCCACTCCAAAAAACCCACCTCAGTGCTAAGGAGGATAGCACATAAAATTCAAATACCCCAGGAGCAAACATAACCAAACACCTATGAATCCAGGAATCAAGAAGGAAAGAAAAATCAAACTCCAAGAAAGTAAAAGCCACTCCAGTGATTTCTGACACTTTCCAAACATCGCAAAGGGTGGGAAAGTCCCTTTTTTATAACCAAGAGCCAGATGCTGGCAAATCCACTCAGGATTAGGATTTCAGGAGAAACATGTAGAGCGAGATGGCCTTAGTAGGGGACATTCCTCCGACAACATCCCCACAAGGACGTGGCTGCCCCATGGTGGCCTGTCAGTTGGCTTGGCTGATGTATGATCAAAATATAACTTTGAAAAGATTTGTGTTGCCTTTTATTACCCCAGGTGAGGTTATCGCTGTCTGTGCACCAACACACACGTTTGCATCCCTTGTTCAGCATTAAAATCCACACATGTGTGTATGGCTCCTCCGATCTTGCTTCTCCACATCCAGTTATGGATGTGTAGTTCCTATATTTTTTTAGGGAGATAAAAGGATATTCTGGACCCTTTTCTGAGCAGGTAGATTTGATCAAAAATACCTATGCACAGGCCATTCTTGGGATGTCTTGTGTACTTGGGTCTACAATGTGCATGGGCTTGTGAAGAAAGGCAAGGCAACTTTTAAGACAGCCACAGAATGAGTGTCAGTTCTTTAATTATGCTACAGGCTCCTTCTGTGTATTCAGAAAAGCTATTTTCTGATTTGAAGTCAATGGAAACACTGCCTCATTGAACAATTTTTGGTCCTTATACAACCCACACATCAGATCACCACCTCTAAATCAACGATAAAAACCACGTTTTCTTACATTTCAGTTAATTTCAACAATCAGCCATCTGAGACAGAGGCCCTCTTTAACTGCCAGTAGGCACCAAACCCAGCACAGCAAGATCTCTGTCTTGGCTGCAGCATCATAGCAAACCAAATAATAAACGATAATAATAGTAAATACGCACCAAATGAGATTCACAACTACATGCTTAAACGTGGTGCTTCCCAACAGAGCCTGGCTGGAGAATCCAGCCTCAAATACACTGAAATCTTCCACAAAGAAATTGATAGGATTTATCTTCCCGTGCAGAGGAAGGGACACTTCATGGCCCAAACAGGTTGATTCTGCCCCTTATTTATAACGCACAGAAAAAAGAAAAAAAAAAAGAAAAAAAGAGGATACATTCCAGCTAATGATGTTAGCAATTCTTTCCCTTCCCCCTCCTTAAAGGTGGCTCAGGCCTTTATGCTTATAAATCATTTTATTGCTAGTTAAAATATAGAGGCTAGAGCATCGAACTGTAATGCGAGGTGCACTTCAAAGGGAACCTGCTTTCATTTCACAACAGTTAAGGTTTTATCAGCCACTAAAGATTCCCCCTGCCAGAGGATTCTGTTACACCAAGTTAAGCCTGGGGTGAAGGCTACGGCTGCTGAAACAAGACTGGTGGGAAGAAGATGAGGAAGAGGAGGAAGTTTTGAAGCTGCTGGTCTGCCCATTAGACATTGTTCTAAAGGCTGCTGGGGCTGGATCACACCACTAGAGTTTTATGCTGAGACAAACATAGCCAGCACTTGGGAAAAGCGCTGCATGAAGAACCCAACAGCAGAAAAAAGACCAAAAGACCCCAGCATGTCTGAAACCTGCTTTTTCTTAAAAAGACAAATTCTTCGTGATCATTTGTCTGTGTACAGCAAAGAGATCCTCTGCTGCGTGAACGTGATGCTGCTCAAGGGTAAGGAAATATAATATAGGCCACTGAAGACAGCAGTTTCTCCCTGCTAAAGACATTTGGAGCTTTTGTCCTTGTGCAGGACACAAGGGGCAGAATCTTCCAAGGAATGTACTTAGTAGATGGGAGATTCATTCTAGAAACTGCTCAGCTGAGGGGAATAGGTACAGGGAAGCCTTCATGGAAAATAACTTTAAAAAAAGATATCCAAGCAGGTTCTTCATGTTTCAGTCATGTTTATGGTCCAGGTAAGACCACAGTCCACATTCACCTTGCTCAGCAAGCGAGTGTGCTGCTACAAAGACCCTGAGTGCTAGATGTTCACCACAGAGTATCACTCAGTCTGTTACCTTCACCGTCCTCTTCCCAGATGGGAGAAGGAGGCATTGTGTGACTAAGAAACCTCTCCAATTCATCACTGTCTGCCTCGAAGAACCAGTTGATTCCAGAAGAGCCCATCCTCCTGGCCAGAATGGCCTTGGGGCAAAGGTTAGCACTGGTTCTTATTTAACCTGAATGCCTGCACCCAACGCTGCCAACGGCCAGCCCAAGGTGTCCCAGCCACTTGTTCTCAACCAGCAGAGAAGGGCTGCAGAGACAGCTGCCTGCCGGGATGGGGCTGGACTGAATTATCCACGCAGCCGCCCAGATATGGGTCAGCTCCCACAATTTGTCAGACAAGGAGAGGATAGGAAGGTCAAAAAGAGCCTCCTGTGGGAAAGAGAGCCTGTTGTGTTCCTGCTCAGCCTAATCAGGACTTGATGTTGGAGAAAGATAGATGGGATAAACGAGCTCATAAATGGAAACAGCGCTGAAAAAGCCAAGCTGTGTCTTTGCTTTCCAGCAGAATGGAAGAGATGCAACATGTGTGTCCTTTCACAGGCCCAAGAGGGTGTAGAAACCAGGTATAATCAAATCAGATGGACATTTATGGCCCAAGCACACCAAAAAAATTCCACCAAAGTCGGATGAGGTTCCTCCCCAGGTTGCAGAGAGGTGACTCTGCCAGACCAGGTCCTCTCAAGGTTCTCCTTTGAACCAGGGCAGATCCCTGCACTGCCTCGTCCACGCTAGTCATAAATGCTGCAAATTTGGGTTTCCCAGGAGGCTGATGCAGAAGGGTTTTAGAGGGGAACTGCTGCAGCAGTAGCACCAAGAGCCTGGGGTAGTTATTGCTCCATCTGAATGCCTTCTTTCAGGTGGTGCTGGAAGTCAGCCCTCCCAGACTGGAAAGGGCTGAGATGTTACAGTGAGTTGGGAGCCTCTAAGTCCCTACAGTAGTTTAGTGATGATTGCACTTCCTCTGCCAGGGGCTGAGGAGTGTGAAAAACAGAGATCAGAGGTGTACCAGCATCGTTGAGGCCATGGGGATAATTCTTTACAGAACAAGAAAAAAAAAAGCCCATGAGAGTGCACTGATTTTAGACACGTAGATTTTTATCCACACGTTTTGGGATAGAGCTCTACCTAGTGATGCCGGTTCAGCCCCTAAAATGTTGAGCCTCTGTCACTTGTGGACAATATGGTTAAGATAAACATTAAACAAGGTTAGTGGAGCAGAACAAATGACGCTTCACTAATGACATTATCCAATGAATTTAGCTTAGATTTCTCCTGGCGTAGCCCAGTTCCTGACGGTATTAGTTATTTGTAACAATCTATTGAAGAATTTCAACAGTTTGTGGTATGTGGATTTTTTTGCAAAACACTTATTTTTTAAAAAAACCAAACCATTGTTACCAGTGAAATATTTGATTGTGACATTGCTTGCTTTACTCTTGCAATATTCTTTTTAATCTTCGAGTGGCTGTCTAAGAATTAATCATGTCACGACCACTTCCTCACCCAAAAGGCCATCTCTGTCTTTAAATGATCATCATGGTATGAACCCTTCATAACTGCTAATGGATTTCATTCTCTGGACATGGAAGCAAGAGGCAGGAGAAATGGGATAGGTCTGTCCACTGAGATATCCTAAGCCTAGGTTTGAACTCCCAGCTTCACAGCTCCAGATCCAGCCCTGCTCAGTGATGTAGCTTTAGCCCTTACTGTAGTAAAAGTTAATAATATTTACAAATTAAAATGCAGTAGCTATCAGATATTGAGTGATTGTTTGCAAATGTGTTTTCCAGCTCTACATTTGACAGACCGTACTTCTTGGGGATTATTCCACTTGTCAGAGGAAATTCTGTTAAAATAAAATAAAAATTAAAATAAAACCTCTGTTTCACATATCTGTTTACCTCTCTATAAGCCCTGTGTCTGAGGATGAAAGAGACTTGTGGAAGCTGAATGACATTAGGATGAGTTTGCTGCTGTCAGCGAACTGTGTTAATTTATGAAGCATTTTTTCTCCACTTGAACACTTGTTCTTACCAGCCACATCTTAATGGTGTCCCAGCTGCATTTAAACATTTCAGAACAGGCTTTGATGCCTTGCTGAGGTGAATGAGATGTTGGGGAGTAGGTTTCCTGCTGCTGTTATTTAGCCAGAGTTAGGCTGGGCTTTAACAGCAAAACCAGCAGCACATTGATCCCCACTATGAATTTTTTTTTGCAAGAGAAAAAACTATGAGCTTTAAAAATAGCTTCAGTGCGTTGGGCAGTGGTTCAAAGATTAAAACACCCTGGCAAACCCTCCTCCTGATTATTATAAATATTTTCTATTGTTGACCAAACAGAATCTATTTAGCTGGTGTCCCAGTAAACAGAAAGCCTCCTTAGCTGGGAGACTGAGAGCAAAGGAGGAGCACGCTGCATGCTGGCTGCTTGAACCCACAGCACCCTCACTTCCATAGGGGCTGGTGGCTCTGCTGGAATCAGAGGTTCAGCACAGGGCATACGAGCAAAGCCTGTGAGAAACATTTCGGTCCACACCCTCCTTGGACTGGAAATTTTGTGATAAAGGTTCTTCTCATAAAACCTCTGGGAGGCCCTATTTGTTTTTAATACAATGGGACAGACACTCTGCTGCTATAAATCAGTGCAACTTCACTGACTTCCATTTAGACCAGCTGAGTGCGCAGTGTTACACACAAGCGCTTCATCCAGGGAACTGGGATCTCGTTCATTGCTTTGGCCTCTGGGCCCTCTTTCCTTTGTAAGAAAATCAAATCATTACCACATTGTTCAGGGGATCCCTTTTTCAGCTTGCGACTGTGAGGCTGGCAGTTCTGCCCCGCGGTCCAAAAGTGAACCAAGGAAAGCAGAGTAGGACAAGCAATCAAAAAGTCAGTTTCAAGTTTCGCATCTCAACACAAAAATCCATGGTTTTACCTAAAAATCGCATTTTACTGAACTGAATGGACCCCTCCATCTGCAGAAGCCAGCAAGTTTAAAGGAGCACTTTCTGACCTAAAGGTCTCTGTTTGTTTCATACGGATTCCCTGCCCCACGTGTATAAAACAAGCTGCTATTGTCAAATTTTGCTGCAAATCCTGAAGTTTATATTCATTCCTGTTGATTTCAACCAATGCTCTGCCAGAAGGACTACAGGATTAGGCTTATCATTTTCATCTTCAGTAAAGTATAATATACTTAACAAAATAGTGCTGACTCTCTCCAGCAAGATGCCCTTAGGCTTACATAGCTGGGACTATGTCCCCTGGCAGTGGGACATTTCTATTTCTAAGGGGGCTGGTAACTGTAATTCTGCTACAAATACCAGAAGTGCTGACGCTTTTCTAAGCAAACTCTTAGATACGGACATAGGACATGCTTGTGATTTTAAGAGATCATCTCTGGCTTTCCCAAAATTCAGGTGGAAAAAGACTTGCCACAGCAGTTTGGATACCTGGAGATTTACTTTCCAGTTTGGTTTTGTTTCTATTTTATGTGGCTGAGGGCTTATTTGGAGCGTATTCACTGGGGCAAGTATGCTGTGGGTTACTCTTCAATTGAATTGTGTTTCTCTTTCAAGTTCAGGCTGGAGAGATGTGGAGGAGCAGCAGCAACGCCGCGAGACATCGAGCACCAATTCACTAAGCAAACAGAAAGTACTGCAGCCGACCTTTCCTTCTCATGAGCCACATCCTTCTGCAGTGAGATCTCCACGAGACGTGAGGGGGAAGCATCTGGAGCCTCCCCACCCATCCTGGCTGCATTCAGCCCTCGCTGGCTTTCCCTTGCAGAGCCGCTTCTCTAAAGCAGGCTGGAACAGAGTGTTACCCTCGCCCCGACCTCTCCCGGGAGCTGGATGCTGCTTGGCACTGCACTGCTGCTCTCTGGACGTGCCTGGGCACACGCACCGGCAGTGCCACCACCGCCGTTCTCACGGACTGGCTGCCGCAGTGCCAGGGGGCTGTTCATGCCGTGGGCCCTCTATCTGGACGCTCCGGTGTGCGAGAGCACGGCTGGCCCCGTGCCATGGAAAAAGGAGAGTGCCAAGCCAGCCCCTGCCAACCAGAGCCCCAACTGCCGGCTCCTCTGCACAGCTTCTCGGTGCCCCCGGCTGCTGCCAAAAACACAGGGCAGCTGTTGTGTCATAACCTCATCACAGCTCTCTTCACAAGAAATGTAAACTAGTCGGACCCTTGGGAAGAAAGAAAACATTCTCAGCTGACCCTTAAGGGAGGGGGGTTGCCTCAGAAGAGCCAGTTTGGACACATCTCAAAGAGTTTGGGAAGCAAAACACCAGGCAAACAGCATTAGGCTCCAGCAGCTTTGCACGACTCGAGTTAATGCTTGGAGCTGGGGGAGACTCGCTGACGGCCGTGCCATCCCTCCATAAAATACCTGCCCCTTCAAACAGCACCACCTCAAGGAACAGGATGGACCCTTGACCACTCTGGTGGCTGCTGACAGAGCAACGAGGTCCCCACCAGCCCACAACAGAGATATGTGAGAAGTTCCCCAGAAATCCATGTATTTTCTGGAAATCAGACTGCAGAGCAGTGCGAGTAAACAATGGTTTTTCAGGTTCTTTGCACCGAGAGCAGAATTGCTTTGTGAGAAATTTCAAGCAAAAATTGAATGGAATGTCTTTTCTGGTGCTTCATTTGGCAGGTCTGAGCCGCTGCAGCACCACCTAGAATATGGCTGTTTGTTTACTACAGTTTGAAACTGTATCATAAAATACATATTATGTGAGTAGCCTAGAAGTGCACCAAGATTTCAGAGACAGAATTGCTCTGAGCTTTTTTATTAAATGAAACATCCATTTTCTCCCAGGCAGAAATCACAATGGTATCCATCATAAAAATGATCAATAAAGCACTGGGTTGCGACTCCCGCTGTCTGGTTTAATTTTGTTATTGAAATAACAGTTTCTCAGTGCATGGAATTTCCTGGAATTAACAACGGATCACAACGCACCCACCCCTTCGCACTTCTTATTTATTTCCAGAAAGCACCCACTGCCCAAACCATAGGAATTAGGGTTAACATACTGGTAGTGATGTGCGTGCTTATCCCAGCTGCCTGGGGTAGGGCCATCTGCATCATCCCCAGGTGACGCTGAGAAGCAAAACCCACCATCTATTTTCTTGGGAACAATTTTGGTAGGTTTTTGGGAAAGGTTTTTGAGATAATACTTGTGGATCCTGCCACATCCGAGTCATTATAGCACCAGGAAAAATGGAAACGGGCTGCTTGTGTGGGAACCAATGCACAGAGATCTATTTGTGAAAAACTTTTGCAGTGCAAAAATTTCTAAGTGCCTTGGGATTGCGGTGCTGACCTGAGGACAATCTGGGCACAGGCACTGCTTTGATTTACTTTATATTTCTTTCTGTGGGTATTATTCAAGTAAAAAAACAGAAATAAGCACCAAGGTTTGTTGGTAACTAGCCTTAAAAACACAACGCATTTGGGCAAAAAGATCCACAAATGGGATCATCCAGGGGAAGGATTAATTTCAACTCCCTAGACCCACAACTGATGTACCTGGTGATTTGCTTTGAGAAGTCATTTCTACACCTAGAGAAGAATTTTCCTGACAAAACTGTTTTCCTATTGAAAAACAGCATATTGGCAAAGCTACTGTTTATGAGAAAAGGACGGTTTGGGAAAATGTCCCTTCTCTAGAAATGCCGGAGGGAAAAAGTTTCAAAATTATCACAGAATCCCATTTAGGGTTTTTTTCCATATAAAAACTTTGACATCATCAGTTAGATAATTGCAAAAACTGGTGTAAAAACCCAAAATACATTCAAAATCAAAATCAAAGCATTCATTAAATTAGCTAACTGAATTGCTTAGCTGTTAGGCTTAACTTTTAAATCCGTGAATGCTTGGCATCCCACAGCTTGTTTTCTGGAAGGGTGGAAATGGGGGTTTGCAGATGGGCAGGAATTTGTTCAGTGCTGGACAATTAGTGTGGGCACATGAGTCAAGACATCGCCTTGCACAAAAACAAGTCAGTGGGAATTTCCACTGGTGGCCTGGCTGGGCATGGGTTTAGTGCTGTAATCCTGATCCTTCCGGAAACCCATGGCAGTCTTATCCATGGCTATGCTCAATTTGGGATTAACCTTTTAATGGCTCATACCTTTGGGTGCGTTGAAGTCTGAACGCTGGAATCCTGCACCTCAACCGCACAGACACTGAGACACTGCCATGACCTTGCGAAAATATCGCTCACCCTCCCATGATCTTCCTAGCAGATGAGAAACCGGATCTTGGAACTGCTCCCCACCACCACCCCCTCTTGTTGTTCAGCTTGTGAATTTTATTAGCTGTCAACGTGTCAAGCTTCCACTTAGCTGGACAGCTGCGTGACCAGCCAGACTCTGAGGCCTGCCAATAAAGTTTAACAGAGCTATCAGCTTTTCACGTGGAAAAGATCATGGTACGGGAACATTCAGGTACCAGAGAGAAGGAATGAGACTTAGGAAAGTTCAACTTTCACATGATGAAGAGTTGAGGAGAAAGAAGCAAAGAGATGGACAGGCCCCCTTGCTTTTCTTCAGTGCTTGAACAGTCATGAGCAAAATGGGATTCCAGTGCAGGGATGCTGTGTGCATATGACAAAGAAAGCCTGGTGGCAACACCCAAGTGGTGGTTCAGAGACACAGCTGCGCAGCAGATAAGTGACACTGAGAACCAGACCATGGATGAAGCAATGACCAGACACTGAGGAGCAGTGAAGGCTTGTCTCAGGCGTCTTTTGTGACTGTGGGTCACAAAATACTTTTCACAGGTCTGCCTCCCGTTTTACATGTTAACATGATAAGCCTTTGGGGACAAGATAGATGGGTAGATGTTGGCATGGCCCTTAACACCCAGAAACCCTGAGCTGAGTTGGCCCTGCTGTTGTAACAGCCATTTTTAATCCAAAGCACGGCCTCTTGGCCTTAAAACTCTTGTTGAGACAGGAGTAAGACTATAAGGGGGTAGAAGATTCCCTGCTGGATGAGTATATGTGTGGATGTGTGTGTGTGGCTTCATTTAATTTTTTCTTTTCCACAAGAACTTGATTGACTAATGTTTGTAGGTCCCGAGAGCCAGTAAAAGATCTGCTCTGATATCCAGAAAATTTTACAAGGGGCGGCAGGCTTAAAAGTGGTGGGAAGAAGCTGACTCTGCCAGGATGTCGGAATGAGAAAGCCATCAGGAATGTGCCTCAGAGAACAGCTGCTACTAGAGCCCTGGCAGGAACCTCCGTGCAAGCTGCCTGGGAGCAAGTAGAGGGATTCGGAAATCACAGCTTGAGACGAGGGAAAGGTTTCCTTTATTTATTTATTTAGCTTTCCCTTTATGTTTTCGCCTCCCTCCTTTCTCCCAAGCCCTGTCACGGTGAGGTCAGAGCGCCTTGGAAAAGAGAGAACCTGCCTCTGGTTTTTGCACTCCCTGGCGCTGCAGGGCTTTTCCATTCCTCCCCACATCAAGGCTCATGTAACGCAGGTTTCTCTCACCCCATGAAAGGGTGCTACCTAAACTCTGTTCTTCCCTCAAACTTCTTTTTCTCCCCCCATCCATTTGCCACAGAAATAATCTCTTTTTTATTTCTTCCTTAGCACCTTATGTCCAGCTACAACAAGCAAGACCAATTAGAAACAGAATATACAAAACAAAAATGAGGGAATTTACACTTTCCAACTTTTGGTAGCTTAGGCAGCTAAATTAGCCACCTTCCCGGGCTCCATCTACCTATGAACCTACAAGGTTAACAAATGAACACATTGTTAACTGTTGGACACACTGGCACAGTCTTTTGGCTAGGATCTGTCCCACTTTGAGGTAGAATAGAATTAACTTTCTACTAAGATTGAAACTGGAAGGAGTTTAAACTTTGCTAGATTTCCTTTCTGCAGCCTCCATAGTCAAACCTGGAGGGAGGATGGATTCAGGAAAACCCAGTACCTCTCAAAAGAAAGCTGGAGGGAGCTGAGAGGGCATCTCCTGAGGTGCTGCAACTGCCTTAGCACTTCCATGGGAAAGAACACCAATGGGTAAAGTCCTTAACCAGTGAATGTCCCAGGTGTGGGGGGAAATTCCCAGACAGCTGGGGGGAAACAGCAAAAAGTTTTGGCGGTTTTGGCTTCTGAGAGAGCACATCAAGATCATTATCCTGAGAACCACAGAACAAAAATAAGCCTGTTTTGTTTCGGAGGAGCTGGTTAATTGACTGCTTCCCCGTCACAAGCCTGGAGTGCTCTTTCCCTCCTCTCCCAGCACCCGCAATTCAACTCTGGGCTGCATGTACAGAGACCCCTGTGCTCTGCCTGAAACCTAATCGCACCAGCCACACGGAGGATGGACTGCTGGGGTCTCCATTTCACTTCTTTAACCCACCACAATCCCCAATCCCTCCCCCTTTCCTTCCCGTTCCCCAAGGGACTCTATTATACCCCCTGATCTGTTCACACTCCTTATCCCTCTGCGTGTTTGCACACACTGCTGACCCAGCCTTTATCTGGAAGACATAAGGGTCTCTGTGTGGAGTTCCCACAAGGGCTATTAATCGTGTAGATGTCAGAGTCCCCCGGCTCCAAACCTGCTCCTCCCCTCTTCTTCCCCTCCCCCCGCCCTTTTTGTGCTCTCTGGAGATTGGGGGGAAAAAAGGTTTTATGAAAATTCACACACAGAACTTGCAAACTTTGCAAAATATGATCTGCTCCCTTGGGCAAGGTTGGTAAATGGTGTGATTTCTCCTAAAACACCAAATACAAACACACACACACTGCTTCCTCCTGGGCAAAAGGAGGAATTTTCTCCAACAGAAAAGAGAGTTAAATGCCTTGCCAAGTTAGAGAAAGTTTGGCTCCTGATCCCAACCTGGATGGAAACCCTCCAGCTGGTACCTCTGCAACAGGCCAAATCCAAATGGCATATCTGCAAATCCATGGGAACGTGGGAATCTGCAGAACTGGATTTAAGTCTCAGATCATTGAATCACGGAATGGTTCAGGTTGGAAGGGACCTTAAAGACCATCCAGTGCCACCCCCTGCCCTGGGCAGGGGCACCTCCCACCACACCAGGTTGCTCCAAGCCCCCTCCAACCTGGTCTTGAACCTCTCCAGGGATGGGACAGTCACAGCTTCTCTGGGCAACCTGGGTCAGGGTCTCTCCACCCTCACAGCAAAGAATTTCCTCCTGAGATCCCATCTAAATCCCCCCTCTTTCACTTTAAAACCATTCCCCCTAGTCCCCCCTGATCAAGAGTCCCTCCCCATCTGTCCTATAGGTCTCCTTTAGGTATGGGAAGGCTGCTATACGGTCTCCCCAGAGCTGCCTTCTCTCCAGGCTGAACAACCCCAACTATCCTTGTGGATGTGGCTCCAGAGAAGAAGTGCATCCATGTTACCACCCTTCAACATCCTCATCCCCTGCACTACCGTCTCCTTATTAGGTTGCTGGTTGGACTAGATGGCCTGAAAGGTCCCTTCCAGCCAAGGCAATTCTATGAATCCCCAAGGAAAACAAGAAGCTGGGCCACCAGGCTGACTTGCCACCCACTGGCTCCTGTTCTTACCTGAACTCGGGCCTCGGTGAGCTTGGTTCTCTGAGCCAGCTCCTCTCGTGTGTAGATGTCTGGGTAGTGGGTTCTCTCAAAGGCCTTCTCCAGCTCCTCCAGCTGCTCAGCGGTGAAGGTGGTTCGACTGCGGCGTTGCTTGCGCTTCAAAGGCAGGTCTGGTTCGGATTCGACGTCAGAGCCTTCATCCAGCCTGTTACCTGGGGTGGGAAAACAGTCGGAGGTGAGGCTTGTGTGGCTCAAAAGCCATAGGGAGAGAGGAAGAGTTTGGCAGCTCCACAAAGTAATCTCAGTCCTACTGCGATGGTGCTCACCACGACAAATACAAACCCACCTACCAGTTTCATGCTATCACTGTAATTTCCTACCATTACTTTTTTACCCACTCTGTAAAAAGACAACCTGTGAAAAACAGAACTCTTGTTGGAAAGAGATGGTTCAAAGTCCACTATTCACATCGTGACACTGAAGGAATTCCCAGTTGATGACTTATTTCAAGAAATTAGCATTTTTTATTAGAAATGGCTGTTTCAGAGTCGCACATTTTACACTGAAAAGATACAGAAGTGGAAATGAGCACATAAATATTCAATACATGATGCTTTGATTTGTGAGGCCTAATTTCCTCTTGTGTTTGGTCAAGTGTTTGATATTTCAATTTTTTTAAACCACCTTCGGAATAAAAAAATCAATACAAGGAATTTTTATAGCTGGAAAAAACCTTTCCAACTCCACTTCACCTCTGGGTTTGGCTGCCCACAGGATAAGGTCCCTCTTCGTCAAATTTGAGCAGGAGTTTTGCACGAGCCCAGATTCCTCCAGCATCAAGATGCCATGAAAGTCCTTTACCAATGTCTAATTGGTCACTTAATTCCTCCACCTTCACCTGACCTGGACGTCTGCCTTTCCCTTCTCCCTGCCTAGAGCCCAGCACCACATCTATTGCCTCCTGTGGCCCTTATCAAACCCCAGTAAGTAGAGATGGAATAAATAATGCCAATTTTGCTTTTTTTTTTTTTTTTTTTTAAGAAAAGCAGAAAGCACTACACTGATATTCACCAGGTCTACAGCCAGACCCGGTGGATTTTAGAGGGGACGCACCAACGACAGCATTAACTGTGACTCCAGTGCTCACCAGAGGCCTCTCAGGGAGCAAAGCTTGGGTTTCAAAGCTGTGCAGGTTATCGGTTCCCTGGGGTGCAGAAGTTGATGTATGGGGGATCTCAGCCAGACCAACACTTTCTGTCTGCCTTTGGGACAGTGAAGAATGTGCCACTGCTTCATGGCAGCAGAGAAGGGAGAATATGATGTATGAAACCTTTCAGCTAGGTGAGAGATCTGGCCTCTGTCACCTTTTCCTTCTCTGTCACAAAAGTAGGAGATTCATTAAATGGGCACTTATTTTTTTCCCTGCCAAGGTTCACTGCTGTCTTTCAGAACAACCACACAGACCAAGAGGCAGAATCTGCGCAAACACTGGGCTCGCAGAGAAATAGTTTTTTCCTTTGAGTAAACCTTTGCTAATTTAGGATTAAAGCCGGATTTACATATGGGCAACTTGACGATAAAGTTCCCTAAAGCTGCTAACAGTGTTTTTCAGTCCTTTCTTTTTATTCAGCTCCTATACTATCATCATCCAAAAATCTGCCTTTTTCTTTTCCGAGCTGGGAACGGCAGCTGTGACTTCCCCAACAGCTGCTCAAGAGCGGCGGCAGTTTGAGGAGCATGAGGCAAATATCCCATCGGAGCTCACTTGTTTACACTGAGATCACCACAAAATGCCATCGCATTCAGCTCGCTGCAACACAAAAATGCTTTTATGTCTCGGGGCTTCACAGGGAGGATGCGGTGTCAGAACCTGGCTAACTCCAGTTGCGCTGGAGTCAGAGAAATTCTGCTGCAGAGGAGTGGGTGGCTTGTTTTGGGAACAAACACAACACTCTAAAGAGGTCTTCCCTTCTTCTAGCTCTGGCCTACCAACACACAGAGTCTTTACATCTTTTTACATCAAGAACCTTTCATTTCTCATTGAAGTCAGTGAGAAATTCACTGTTGACTTCAGAGGAGCAGCATCTGTCCCACAATTTACAAGCAGTTTCATTGTACGCAGCAGAAATTTGTTCCCAAACTAGCTTTTTGGTTATGTCCATTTTCATGGAAGGTCTAGAGTCAAGCTGGTGTAAAAGGAACATCTGTACTTGAGAATAACAGCCCTCCACATCTGGGTGCCAGACGATTTGGGGCAGGTAGAAGCACATCTGGACCTTGGAGTACCATGCTGTGCAAAAGCACATCTGGAACCCTCTGGCATATAGTAAATTTCTTTCAGTTAATCACTTAAGTCACCGACTGCTATTGGTTTAATTAGTTGGTATCTTTTCTGGAAATACTTGACATGAAAAAAATACAAGTGGAGGTATGTTTTGGTCCAGGATGTGAGAGGGTCAGTGTGAGGAAGAGGAAGGAAAATACACTAAGTTATATGTCATTTAACTCTGCAGCTGAGCATATGTCTTTACAGTAAATATGCATTTCCATATAGTTAGTATGCAGGCTTAGTAGCAATTTTCAGCCTGCGAGCTCTTTAGCACAAGAAATGTCATTTGTGGTATGTTTCATGCCTGGTGCAACAAAGCCCAAACCTGCCTGGCAAGAACTATGGCGACAGCAATGTAAAAATGACTTTTTAAAGATCTAATTATTCTCTTGGCCACTTGATAGCAATGCTCTAACATCTTCCTACAGCTCATCCACTTACTTGGTCCAACTACTTGCACAGTATGCAACAAACCTGGGATCCAGTATCACCCCAACTCGGTGAAAAAAAGTCTAGAAAAGGGTCTGTAGCATGTTTCATCTCTCACATTTCACTTTGCTCACTTTTTTTTTTTGCTGCAAAAGCCTGGAAGGGAAAACAGCCAAATGTCCTTCAACAGCTTTATGCTCCTAATTAAGAATCCCTGATTTGGCCACAAAGTTTTGGGAGAGGACAAATGATTGTCATGAGTCCTACTCACAGCAGTATCAGCAACTGTGCAGGCCATCACAGCGACTACAGGGCTGAAAGGGTGAAGAGCCAAACCTTGCAGTATAAACTGACGTAACCCTTTCTATCCACAAGTCTCCAAACAGCTCCCAACTGGCATTATCTCCATTTTACAACCGTGGCGGGGATGGCGGAAGTCACCCACCTACGGTCACCCTGGGAGTCAGGAGCAAAGCTGGGAAAAGAAGCCACAGCTCCTTGTGCCAAGTCCAAGGCTCCAACAACCCAACTACAAAGATGAAACCAAGAGAGCAAGAAAAATCCCAGGGTATGTCTGGAACCAGCTGGTCTTAGTACGATGCAGCTGCTGCTGTCAGACACAGATTCATGAAATAATATAGAAAGTCTTTCAGCTGAGACAGACTGCAATAGCAGCCTATTATCTAATGCATCCCTATTATCAGGGGACAGTCTCCCTCTACCTGCCTGAGACGCAGCTCAAGGATCTAACAAGTCTTTTCCATTCCTAAACAGCTGAAACCTGCTGGTCAAATGGTTTCATTTCCATCATCTTTCATTCTGTGCAACGAAAAGTTTTACAAAATTGCAGGAGCAACTCAAGGAGACTCTCTCCAAAGTCCAATAAATCCAGGGGGATTTATTCAAAACCTGAATACTACATTTTTATTTTTTTTTGCTACACATCCCTGTGAAAGATGCATAGCACTGGTAGCAGCATGAGCTGTGGGGTGAATCCCAGTTTGCAGCCTCCAGCACAACAGGGCTATTGCCGTAGAAATAATCATTAACATGCACTGGTAGCATTTTACACTTGCTCAGCACGGACAGCAATGAACACCCTGCAAATACAAAGGTGGAGAAATGTCTAGCGGCAGCTTCTTGTGTGGCTGAGCCATCACTAGTTGTGATGAAGGATGGGAAACAGCTAGCTGTCCGCTATGCAGCTCCCCTAGGATATGGTACTGGCTAAAGATTGACAGAAAAAGAATGGAGAAGTGGATGGAGGGAAAAATCTCATGAGAGGAGAAGTCAGAGAAGAAGAAAAACTATTACAGGACACGCACACTGATCCCACTAGATTTTTTTTTTTACAGCAACTCTATTATTTAGTGTAACGGCTCGGAAAGAAAAAAAACAAATGCCTAAATCTCTTTGCTTTGCAATACTCTTAGAAATAAAGAAATGCAGGCTTCATTATGGGAATGAAAGCAAGTTTTCTGGTGTGAAAACTCATAAGCTCTTCCCTCTGCTCAAGGAAGGCTGTTCAAATACAGAGGCACCTTCTAGGAGCAGAGATACAACACGGCTCGTACATGGCAGGAGGGAAGACCAGGTGAAGGGACTTGCTGAAAGTTTGCATGGATCTATGTCAAGTGCCACATCTTCAGGGAGGATGAGCTGGGGAAAACTGAATAAACCAAAATTATTCTTTCTCCCCATGGAAATGAGCACGGCCAGAGCATGTGAGCAGGTGTGTGTAAAGGATGGCACAGGAAAGGTGATAAATATAAGCCTGGGCTTGTCCTGGGACTCATTCTAGCATGAGAAAATATGTAAATCATGGCCCACAAACTCACATTCCTGAATAATGCTGCTGATTTGGGGGTTTGAAAGGAATAGAAGTGGACTGGACCTTGAGGAAAGGACCAAGAAAACCCCTCCATAATTATGGACTGGATGTGTCCCCCCATTCCCCATTCCCTTCACTCCTCTATTTCTCTTCCTCCCCCTCTGCCTTTCTCTCCACCTCCATTCACTGCTTCTGGGAGCCTCTTAGCCCTGGAGTTAAATTAATCAACAGGATTAGGTGGAATCGGCCACAACAAGACCCTCCAGGCTCAGACTGAGCCCTTGATGCTCTACAAGGACCTGCTGCCTTGTCTTGAAGCACCTTGGTGCCGTCTGGAAGGATTGGCAGACAGGCCCAGACATGAAAACGCATTCATTAAAGTGGGGATCGGATTTTGTTAGAGGGTAAAGGGGAGCTGCACATTCTCTCCTTCAGTATTTCTCATCTCATTTCCTTTCTCTCTTTCTCTGTTGCTTCCAGCTGCACCATCCTAAAAATTAAATGTGTGTTGGAGTGGGGAGAGGAAGAGGGGGAAGGGAATGTTTTTGTGAATAGCTTAGCTACAACTGCATCTTTTGTCCTGCAACTGGCTTTAGCAAACCCACCCAGACACTGCTGGAGCAATGGTGACGCCCCACAAAACCAGATCTGGAGATGACTGGCTGGGCAGCTGATGCAGCCACAGGGGAACTTGGATTTAATATCATGAGAGAAGTATGAAAAATCTCTCTTTGAAGGCACCAGCAAGATCTGAGCACTCTCACATTACAGCAGGGTCCCCCCTTCTTCACAATGCTCTCCATCTACTAAAGCTGTCATGTTTGGTGGCCCCAACAGCTACCCCTGCAGAACGGCAACCATGCACATTTTTCCAGTCACAGATGTTCCTGAGCTTCAAGAACATAAAACAACCTGAAGTGGAGGTAGAGGACAATTAAAGAGTCTCTAAATGACCTTGAAAAGGACAGGTTTCACCTGCCACATGATGATTTTGTTGTCTGACATTGACTTAATAAATGGAGCCACATTGCCATGAGACAACCATCTCACAGGTGAAAATATCTCCTGATTGTGGCTACTTTGCCATGAGGACCTGAAATAATAAGTAATATTATAGCCAAGATCCTTGCTGTGGACCTTAGCTGCAGTATATCTGTGGAGTGGGAAGGGTGGGACTGCAAACATCAGACTTTCTACTCTGACAAAAGGACGTGGGATGAACAAGATCACCAAAATACAGCTGTTTATTCACAGAGCCTGTCCCCTGTGCTGGATCCTGCATTCAACGGCTTCAGAAGTAAAAGCTGAAACTCTACCTGACTTCTTACCATCTGCCTCTCCCCCTGGCAGAAAGCAAACAAAACCCATCAAAATGCAAAGACTATGAAAAGCCTGAGAGAAGGGTGACACAGTGGCAGCATCACAAGCACAGAATCGCATTACCTTGATTTTTCTTTCCAACGTGAAAACCAGAACACCCTTTTTTCTCTCTTTTTTGCAAAATGATCAAGTCCTGAGTTCACAATGAGAGAGGGCACAGGATAACCCTCACTCCCCTCCAAACCAGTCCGACAGCAGGTGGGACTGCAAAGGGGGACAGAGGTGTTTCAAATGCATCTCTTGCCCCTCTTCCCCTGTCCAAGCACATTCCCAGACACAAAAACCAATAATTGACCCAGCACATACAATAAAGCTTGGGTTTCCCCCTCCCTCCCCTTTCCAACCTGTAAACTCCCCATTCTCCAGCATCTGCCTGTGCCTGTGCAGCTGTATTGCAGTTTAACATAGTTTAGAGAGCTGTGGTGTGGAGCAGCGGCAGAAAATGAATCACATAATAGTTGATATGCGTTTTAATCAAGTAATTCGGCCCAAGCAGAATGATAGTGCCTGTTGGTGGGGTGCCCTTGAATACCAAACAGACCGGGTAGCAGGCCTAGGAAAATGAAAAAGTCATTTACAGCTCAGCTGGGGGCTGCAGTGTTCAGCAAAGCGTTAGCGTGGGGGCCTTAGGAGATAAANTTTTTTTTTTTTTAATTCAGGCATTGAACTGGCCAGCTGTAACCAAACCACAGACTGAGGTAATGCCCATTATGGGCTCTACAACCTGGAAATAATACTGAGAGTAGAGCTGATGTTCTTGAGCAGGGAGGCAGAGACAGCATGTGTGTCTGTCTGTCTGGGAGGAATATAGAAAAAGGTGGGGGGGAGTCAAAGAGAGAGGTGTTGCACAGCTGCATAATTCCCTCATCATGTCAAGATCTCTACTGAACGAGCGTGATCGGATGTGGAAGGAGAAGCTGTAGGAAGGAGGGAGAAAGGAAAACTGGAGGTTTAACGGATGAAAAGGAAGCACATATTCAGAAGGTATCCGAGCGTGCACATCTCCTCACGCTCAGGTGACAGGACACAGCCAGTCAGCAGGACAACCGTGGTGAGAACCACACAACCTGCTCTGGCTTGGAACAAGGGATCAGATGATTTCCCAGTGTCTAAATCCCAAAAATTCACGTGAGCTTGAAGACTCAAAGGTGGTGCGATGTGTTAAATTTTACCTGGTTCTGGTTGTCTTGCTTCCCCAAACTTACTTTCCTCCCAGTTTGGCTAAAATTTGCATCCTAACTCATGTATTAGCTTTGGGATTTTAAGGAAATTCTTATGCAGGAGCATCTCACCTGGCAGTTGGCCATGAAATATATATATGCCTCTAAACAAAAGAATATAAACTTCTCATTGGTTAGAGTGCCAGTTTGGGATGCACAGAGGTCCAAAATTCACCTGTTTTCTGCTACAAAAATCCCTAGTTCTTGAACAAGTGCCTTAGCTTTCCTGGCTCAGTGCTTGCCCAGGTTCATAGGCACAACTACAAGTGGAGAACTACAGGATTTCGGAAAGAAAAAGCTGTTTTCCTTGGAACTGTCATCCATCACCAAAAGGCTCTTGCCAATACAAGGTCTTGCATTGAGTGAAGACATAACCAACTCCATTCAGGTTGGGAACCTACCTTAGCCTCTAAGCTGGAAGCTAAACTAGATGAAGGGTTTTTCCAAGCTCACAAAGAAGAAGGAATAGCATCCCTGACCAGATGCTCTTTCATAATCCATGCCATGCACATAGACCAAGCAAACTCCCTTGCTGACGTTCGGCGGTGCAGTTCTGGTAAAAGCCAAGAAGCTGTACTCATTTATCTTGGTGGAGGGATCTGGCCCTGGAGGCTCCATCTACTCTGCATGTGAAAGTAGTAAGAGCCATCAGGGCCCCAGCAAATCCTAACGCAAATCAGGGTCTGGCAGCAAAGGTACCAGCTGCAGTGCCCCCATGCAAAGACACATGGTCACAAAAAAACACAGCATATTCTGTTCCTTGTGAGTAGCAAACAAAACCAAATCATCCAGAACATTTGGAAGAAGATAGGGAGGGAGGGAGGGCAAAAGAGAGCCTACGTCTCCAACAGCCTTTGTTAATTCCCAGCACTGGCCTGAACATAAACAGATGGAATATCCATCAACTCCAGTCGTCTTTTCTTTTCTTTCAACTTTTTTCTAGTTCTCGCCTCCCTGCCCCCTCCACCCCTAACACTCTTTCTTCTGGCTTTTGTTTGGCCTTTTAAAGAACCCCGAGGTAATGAGGCCTGCCCCAACTCCCCAGCACATCTGTGAAGTCCATAAAAGGCCCCTTTTTCACTTCAATATTCATAGCCGCGTGCTTGTGGCAGGCGCAGGATCCAGCGGAGAGCTGCACGAGAGGGACTGCAGGGGCTTGCTGCCTCCTCTACTTGAATTGAAACGATGTAGTTAGAGGGGCATCAATAGTGCTTCCAAAATTGGGAAGCAAAGAGAGACCAGCTGGGATAGAGGGGTAATAAAGAGGCAGGGAGAAGAAAAGCTCTGCTCACTTTCTCTGGAGTTTTCCCTTTTTTGCATTCTTCCCTCTTCAGCTTCATCTCTCCAGCTCCCTTAAAAGAATTTCTCATAGACTTAGGGAAGTTGATGGAAGAGCACAAACACATCCCACTCAAGGATCTGAGCTGCATGGGAGAACTGGGCATAGGTGCCCAGGGTGCTGGGAGCCTGCTAGCTTTAAGGATATGATCCTTTGATAACCGCCCTGACTTTAAACTCCAAGAAGCAGGCAAACCCAAGACAGATTACCTGGCATGCAGTGTATGAAGCCAGGTCCTTTATCCATATTATTATCCGTTATAAGGACTAATGTGTATATGGTACCTGGGGTTGAAAAAACAGTAGGTGATTGAAGAAAGGGTAAAATTAAATGTACATGTTTAGCTTGGTGTTTTGTTTCACCACAGTTCCTGGCAGAGGTAATTGGCTCTCACCTGGGGCAGCAATATGGCAATGGCCCCAAGTCAGCAGGCAGCCCCTCTCTCCAGTGCCCAGCCTGGGGCCCTGACTCTCACTCACTGAGTTCATGCTGTGCCTCAACTGGGTTGAAGCTCCAATTGGAGCCAAGGGTATGCAAGGAAACCCTGGTGATGCCCAGTTTACTATAATCCCACTCTCTGTGCTCCAGCCGTGCCAGTTTTCCCCCAGCAGTATGTAACGTCACAGCCACTAGAGTAAAGGGGTGACCCTCTGTTACACCAGTTTGTCTCCTCCTTTTGAGCAAAATACAACTGCTCCCTGAGTGTGTTACAAACACCCTCTGAGGGTGCCTGGGGGTACAATTACCATAATAGAAAAGATACTTTACTATTAGTCATAGAGTCATAGAATGGTTTGGGTTGGAAGAGACCTTAAAGACCATTGAGTTCCAACCCCCCTGCCATGGTCAGGGATACCTCCCACTGGAGCAGGTTGCTCAAAGCCCTGTCCAGCCTGGCCTTGAACTCCCAGGGATGGGGCATCCACAGCTTCTCTGGGCAACCTATTCCAGTGCCTCACCACCCTCACACTAAAGAATTTCTTCCTAGTATCTAATCTAAATCTCTCCTCTTTCAATTTGAAACCGTTACTCCTTGTCCTGTCACTACTCTCCCTGGCAAATAGTCCCTCTCCAGCTCTCCTGTAGGCTCCCTTCAGATACTGGAAGGCTGCTATAAGGTCTTCCTGGAGCCTTCTCTTCTCCAGGCTGAACAGACACCTTTGTGAAATAACACTCCAATCCACAGGGGAGAGACTCAGAGCTGACCCCAGCCAGGGGATCGGCATCTCTGGGATGTTTTGCCCTTATACCTCAGGTCTCATCTTGAGAAACGTGTGTGCTTCTATCCCAAACCTAATCCCCCATCCTTACTCTATTCTAGTATTTTTTACTTAGCAATTTTCCCAAAGCTGAGCAGAAGCACTGCAGCTCTGCCTCAGGTGCTGGCAATACCTACACACAAGTTACCTTTCCCCAGGCCTGGGCCGAAATCCCCTTGGTGCAACATGTTGATCAGCACGTCATGTATGCACAGACATGCCATCTCAGATGTCTAGCATCCTAGCGAGGCGCACAAATCCAGGTTTCACAGTTTCTCGTCTGTGACAACCTCTGCTCCCCCTGGCTTTGTCTCAGCACGGCTCCGCTCATGTACTTGAAGTACTGCCACCCCTTCTGTTCCAGTTCTGGGCCCCACGCACTCTGCCAGCACATCTCAATCTTGGCCGATAGCTGCCTTGCTATTCTTACCCTGGGGTCCCTGCACAGCTCTATCATTGCTCCTCCATCCCAATTTGCAACACCCTCTTTTATTTTCATCCTAAACCCCTATATAGCTCTGCCAATGGCCCTTAATCTTGTCCTGTAGTTCCTCTGCTGTTCCAGCCCTGGCCCTCCCTGGCTGGATACATCAAGTTAAAGACCTTTCAATATAAGACTCTTTCAGGAAAGATAAACAAATTTAACCTCATAAACCTTTCCCAATCCTGAAAAACCAGCCCGTGAGAATGAGGCACCAGAGACCACTTAACCACACATGAGAAACACATTCCTCCTGCTGTTTGCAAGCCCTGCTTCATTTATCTGAATGTCAGACTGACTGCCTGAAGCCAAGAGGTGTGTGAGAGCAGGCACAAGCAGCCACTTCACTTCCTTTACTTTGTCCTCTACCGTGTCTGTGAAAACAGAGGGATGCAGCAAAAGTCACTGAGGCGGCTGTCCTTGGAGAACACCTCGTTCTTTTTCCCCTCTTCTGCTTCCTTCCCTTTCCTGTGTGTTAAGGTTTTTCATTTTTGTATATACACACAATATGCTTATGCATGTGTACATACATATATATAATATGTACCTACATATGTGGGTATATACACATCCTCTCTTACTTCACTGCTTCTTCCACTTGCTCTCCTGCTCTCTCTACTGCTGTCTCCCCCATCTTTCTCTCTGTATTTATCTCCCCTCCCCTGCCTACTTTTCTCCCAGCACACACAAGCGCTCACGGCTTTACATTCATTTCAGCCCACGGAGAAAAAAAAACAAAGTACGTGACTGTAAAGAGCTCCAGGAGAAAGGACCCGCAAAGCAGAGCGCGCCCCTCGTCAAGCTGGCCAACAGCAACTCCGGCTGCCGCTGAAAATGTGTTGAGAAGCTGGACTGTGACATTCGCCTGCAATTGAACCCCTCTGCTTGTCTCTGCTGCTCTCTGCTCGCCCAGCCGGGAGAAGAAAGAGAAGAAAGAAAAGTATAGGGAGGAGAGAATGCAAGTGACAGAAAGAAGGATTGAATGAAGGAGTGAAAAGAAAGAAAGATATCCCTGCGCCCGCTTGGTCCTTTATCAGCCCTGTCATCTGGTGCAGGGCCCTGTTCGCATTGTCTCACCTTGGACAAAACAAAAAGGCGTTTTTGTGCAGATTCCTTTAGAGCTGCCAGAGCCCGCACCTTAGGGGGTCGCTAAAGGCTGAATGTGCAGCTGACAGCCCTGCGCAGCCCGATGTGATATCAATAAACTCCGACACGTCAACTCTTCAGCACAGCTCATGTGGAAGGTACGGCTTGAATATTAAAACCTCCAGCAGCCGGGAAATAAGCTTGGGGTGGAGAGGAGTGGGGGAGGAGGTGGCTTGGAGCAAGACGAGGTCGAGGAGCGAGGAGGCTGCGTTCACACAAGCTTAGGGGCAAGGCAGTCAAAAAAGAGACACCGTTATGGATCTGCTACCTGCTGTCTCAGAAACTGTTCTGTGTCTTTTCGTTTTTCTTCTTGACCACCAGCAAGGACAAGAGGCATACAGGCTTGTGTGACGGCTCCCACTACATGTCCCGGGACAGGGATTCTCTTTGAGACCCAAAATGGACAGGAGCCCCACAGTCAATCCAGAACCAGTGCTCACCTGCCCAATATTACGTCCCACCTCCTGCCTGCGAGATATTTGCTTCGAGCAGGCACAGTGTATGCACAAGTGCATAAACACACCTCTTCACACACTGCTGTTTATTATGTGATGGTGCTCAAAGGCATCCATCAGGACCAGAGCCCCAGCTGTGCCACCAGCAAAACTTCCAGTCCAGAGTTAAAGTGCCTGTTTTGCCGGGCACTGAAGCCCAGTAGCAATTTTTTTGACGCTTCTGACAGACGCCATAACAAGATGCTTTCCCAGAAGACTAGGCCCAGCATCATGACAGTGAACTTTCATGCTTATTAGCACTGGCTACAAAAAAGCTTTCCTCTGCTGATAACTTCCATCACTAGGTTCCAGAGTGAACATGCTCAGCTGAAAGAAACAAGGCAGCTCACTCCATGAGAGCAGAACCACATTAAGCTCAGAGCCATGCTAGGCTCTCTGAAGACCACATAAGGTCCACAGCCCCCAGTTCCACTCAGATC
Organism: Nycticryphes semicollaris; assembly: GCA_013400055.1. NCBI lineage: Eukaryota > Metazoa > Chordata > Aves > Charadriiformes > Rostratulidae > Nycticryphes > Nycticryphes semicollaris. The sequence continues at coordinate 227,163 of VXBJ01000190.1, read as the reverse complement.
ATAGCTCTGAAGTTTTATTTTTTGTGCTAAAGGTTAGAAGAGCTTTTGCCCAAATTAAATACTTGGAGTCCCAATTACACTAAAGCAGTGGGGGTAAGCCAATCCCACCCCCAGTGCAGAGTTGTGCTGAACATGTCCTTTAGGCCTGATGAAGGCAGGACACATCTGCCCCATGAGGCCACAATTGAGCCAGAAGTTAAGTTTCAAAGTCTCCAGCCCTATAGAGGAGGTTTTTTTTTTCAGGAGGGAGATGGCCATATGACCATGATATTCTGTGGGGTTTATCTGCCAAATATTTCTCAGGATACACAACTTCATTCTTTAGGTATTTTAAAATGTAACAAGGGATCGTTCAGGGGTTTGCGATGATCTCTCTTCTTCTCTTGGATAGTGATCCTATGAGGCAACTGTGCCCTGAGAGACACAGCAGAAGCTGGACCCTTTCACAACTCCTTCTTGCTTAGGAATTCAAGATGAGGAACAAAGTCAAAGTCATTTCCCAGCATCATTAAAGTAGAAGGATGTGTGCAGCATAGTGCTGCTCCTGCCAGGTGGAGAGTCTGAATCCGTGCAGAATAATGTTTTAGCCTGTCAGCCACGGACGGGAACAGGTATTGCTGCCACTAGAGCTATTTTGGTCAGAACTGCGCAGATCTTCCGTTTTCGAGTTTGACAGTCAAATCCCCCAAATGCAGGGAGGTGAGAGTGTTCCAGGACAGCCTTAAATAATTTCTGTTTGACTGGGCTGTTTGGATTTTTTCTTGAAATCAAGAATCAAAATATTTTAGTCTAAGGTAATAGAAACATTTCAGCTGGCCTGAAACACAAAATCTTGCTTTGTTTTCAACTTTATTTTGCTAGAATTTTTTCCATTAAGAAGTAGATTCATGTCAAGACGAAGCTAGGATCTGAGACGATATTGAAAAGCTCTTGTATTGTTTCTTTTTATTGCCTTCCCACGTGTGGCAAATGGCTCTGGGATCTTTGCAGAGGCCTCTGGTCTTGCTTTAATTCGGTTTTGACCATGTGACCTTGACCAGAGACACAAATTAAGACAGGCCAGAGTTGGTACTGTGCTGTTTAGGGACATGATGTCTCCCCATGACAACTACTGTCCAAAAGGGAGCAGATTTGTGTGCCTGGCTCTGGGACCTGCACAGACACATGCAGTCTTCTGTAGCAGGAGCTAATTCCTGGCAGGCAGAAATATGGGAAAAATAAAAATATCCTAGGATCTACGTGTAAGACTGGCACTAGCAGCTAACAAAAACAGATTCTGACTGAAACCAGCAAATAAAATAGGTATTAATGACATTAAAAACAAACAAACAAAAAAGTCAGACACCCAAAGAAAACTATGTAAATAATAATAAAAAAAAAAAGCAGTGAAGTGTTACAAGAGGAAAATTCTCACCCTCAGCTTGAACAGACAGAACAAGTGCACAAAGTGTCACAGGAAAAATATTTTTCCAGCCACTGATGAGCCCACATGAGAATTGCTCACCCTTCAAGGGGCCCAGTAATATGTAAGTTAGTTCCACCCCATGTACAGTTCTGAAAGCTGAGCACTGACCATGCAAAAGTCTAACCCCTTTTATCCACCCCTTCTTCCCAACCAAATTTTACAGACCAGAGAAAATTAGCTGGAATGTTTAATGAACCTTTTGATATTCATACTTCTTCAGCTGGCAAATAATTTCATTCTGCACGCTGAGGACATTCAGGGTGCCAGCATGGAGATTTTCCTCTTGGGATAAGGTAAGTTGGCTTAGCTAAATTAAGAAATTACCTCCCCCTGAAATTTGAAACACTTCGAAAATGCAGTTGCCTGAATTGTCCAGATTCTCTGTGTTTCAGAGTGTGAAACACTATTAAATATTACTTATATTTCTGTCATTCCTACAGCCCACAACTAAGGTTCGGGGGGGTGTTGCACTTTACTGAAGCAAACGTGGACAAACAATGGCAGGATGACAGGACGAGGGAACTAGGTGGTGAAAATTCATTTTTATTGGTTTGAGTCAATCTTGGAAATTAAATTTGGATGTCCTGACTCCCGGGTACCTGCTGGATCCACTGACTGATCCTTTTTAGACTATAATGCCAAAAAAAAATATTCACGACTTGGTCTCGTTCCTTGCACCTTGCCAGATGAGCTGCATAAACTAAAACTGCAGAAACTGCTGCCTATCAAGTCCCAGACTCCTGGTTAGGTGAAAACACAGCTTTTTGCAAGACACCCCTCTGCTGAGTATCACCTGCAGCTCTAACACATTACTCAAGTAATTGATTCGCTTGCCCTTCTTACTTCAACACTTTCCTCCATGCCTAAGGATTCCCGTTTCATGCTTGAGAAATCCCAGAGAGAACAAGCTCTTGGGCTGCAGAAGTTTGCAGGACAACCCCGGAGCTGTGAGCAGCAGTAACAAGGCAGACCCCTCTACAACCAGCAAGCAGAACCTTCGGAGATGCCATCTAGCAAATCTAACAGGTCAGCAACGGTTTGAAATCCAAGGTGCCCTTTGAAAACTTGAGTGTTGGTTTGTTTTAATGGATGTTTTCTAAAGAGCACAACAGACAAGTCAACAGACAAGACGACTTGCTCCACACCGCAAAATTAACTATGCAGGAGGACAGTCAGAAGAGTGAGCAACAGACCTAAGACTTGAAGCCTCCGTAAAACACAAGCTGAAGAGCTGGCCCGTACTCCCGGGATATTAATTTTAGCCCTGGCGTGCTGTGGTTTCGCTGGGGAGAAACCCCACCGGGATATTCAAGCGTTGGGCTCCGACTGGCAGCAGCGGGAGCCAAGCCCTGTTCTGGGAATGGCAGGGCTGCCCTGGGTCACGTAGCCACCGTTCCACTCCCCACTGTGAGGGGCCCCAGCGCTGGATATTTGCAACCGGCTTTAGCGTCACAGTGGGAGCTGGAGAGGACTTACCAGCCCTTTGTGATGGATACGCTTTTCGGTCCAATGCTGCCAGCGCTATCACTATTAGAAATGCCACCAGAATACAGGATAGATTTTCCACTCCCTTCTCATCCATTATCTTATCTGTCTGTATTGTCCCGTTTGGTATTGGGCTTGGGGACAGCTGACACGCAGAGACACAACTCAAGAAGTTCCAGCAAGCCTTGAACCTCGTTGCGCGGGCCATGACTGGGTCTTTTAAAGGCCCGCTTTGCACACTGTGTCTCTGCGATCTGTGCAAGATGCTGATATTTCTGGGAAAAAGACCTTTTAAAGTGCGGCACATGCCCCGCACCTACTTAGGATTAGGTGGAGACATCCATCTCAAACCAGCGGAGACTGAGTACTCCCTTTGTACCTACAAAGAATCTTTCTCTCTCTTTGAATGTTTTGCCTCACGCTGGCACCATGGGAGCTTTGTCACAGTAGGTGTTGTACAGAGCCCCGAAAGCCCATGGTGGTACCTGGTCCACAAGCAAGACCCCAGCAAAATCCAGCATCTATACATTTTAACAGCTGGATCAAAAATGTTCACACTTAATTTTAGTTGAGTTTATGACAACCGTCTGCAGCCAGCCTTGGAGAACATGCAGGAACAGCACAGATTTTTCTGTACTAGAAGTGCAATCTAACATTTCTATTATTTTTCTATTCTTGCAGAATGTCACTTGGATCAGTTTCATTCCCGGAGCACAAAAGAACTTCTCTTCCAAAAACTGAAGTTTCCATCAAAAATATGTACAAACTTAGAGCGGGCACATATTTTTATATATTAAAAAAAACCCAAACCCAAACAATATTTATAACAGTAAGATTTTTTTAGGCACAGAAATAATGGTATTTAGAGTTTAAATATTGTCTTAGTCCATACCAATGCTACATTAAAATAATTTCTTATAATTTGTTATCAATTGTCACAAAGCCTAACTTACTTTCTTTAAATTTCAATCCGTTCTAAACACTTGGACTTCTAGTTTTTGCTGATGGTACTCAAGATATTTCACAAACCTGCACAATGTCACCCTCTGCTGACGCATTCAAAAAGAAGTTTTTATAACAAAAGAGATAAATGGTCAATTTAATTCAGTAACCTGCCCCTGACAGCTCCCAGAGCTGGACACTTCCCAATGGAGACATAGGCTACTCTGTAATTACCTCCTGCACCATTACATCTCTTGAGTGGAGGGTAGTCTTCCCAGCGTCAATTAATTCATGGCCGACCTGTGTAAAAACCTGGATTGCTTTTTACATTAAAAATGTTAATTTCATTAAAAATAACATACAAGTAGTTATTTATTACATAGGATCAAACTGGGGTGGTACCAGATTCAGCTGCCACCTAAGACAACTTCAGCCTGAAAACCTGAAATTTTTCACCAGCAAAATTCTGCTACGAAAACTGGAAGTCTGAGAGCAGTTGAGGCTATCTAAGTAAGGTCATGAATAACTATTCTTTATTAGAAAAGCTTTTATATTCTTGAGACAAGGCTTGAGTCCCTTTGCTGATCTCCCTCTCTCCTCAGCTCACTATGCAGAAGTGCCCACTTAATTGTTTTAACAGTCTGTCTTTTGACACACACACAAAAAACCCCACAGATTTAGTGCTGGTCCCTTAGCACATCCTAAACCCTGTTCCATAAGCTTTAATTTGAGACGGATAGAAATTATACCCAAATGCTTTCATCTGGTACTTACTGGGTCCAAAAGGCCAGGTAAAATTAAATAGAGAAATACATGAGACTTACTAGCGAAGGTACACACCTAAATAAAGATGGTGAAAAGCATGATAAAGGCTAACAAACTCTATACAAACAATATATAGGCTGCCTTATATGCTTAGATATTCTGTGCATAACACCTAAAAGTTTGGACAGACATGGAGAACAGAAAGAGCTGGGGTAAGTAACAAAGGGGATAAATACAAACTACAGGTATGTGAATGAAATTGTGCCTCTGAGGTTCTTTGTGACTTCTAAGTGCCATTGAGAGAGGCATTTATAGCACTCCTCGCGTGTCCTGCTATAGCGTTGAGCCAGCGGACTCTGTGCTGATGTCTTCTAACACATAAGTGGGATTTATCCTAATAAATGTTCTAGGAGTTCGAAAGCCTTGCTCCAAGGTAGCTGTCACTTATCTGGTGTGCAGTGAATGTCAGCAGAAAGAGATACAGGGGACTACATGCCTGGTGGGTTAACAAACGATGGGTGAGTTTGCTTTTTAACCTAGAAATTGTCACTAGTCAGAGAAGAGAGAAAGTGGGAATGACTGAAGGCAAGAAGTGTACTTTCATCAATATGCTAGTACCTCAAAATAAAACAGGAGGAGGAAAAAAAAAAAAAAAAGAGAGAAAAATCTGGAAGTCCTTGGGGATGAGATCATCTGTCACCACAGGCCAGCAGAGCTCTCGTGAAATAAATAAATTGTCTGGATTGTCTGCAAGAGTGACTACAAGTCAGTGACATTGATCCAAATGTCCATTTGGATGAAAACTTGTTTGTGGGCAGACCCTTCACCCGGTGAAAAGTGCCTCCTATGGCTCCTTCTGCCCATCATTACTCTCTCCTTTCCCCAAGTCAGAGATAATGAAGTTACAGAGATTGCTAAGAAAGCAAGGAAGGGGTTTTTTTCCCTAACCCTCCAGCTTGCTCTGAAACAAACCCAACAACAACTCAGCTGGTCTTCCTCTATTATTTTTGTTGGAGAGACGCCCCCAGCCCCTCCCTCCCTATGGATCTGCTGCTAATAAGAGTCGTGTAAGTTTGCTGTACACCTGCCAAATTTTGGGATGGGACCAGAAGCCAGCTCGCATGGTTGTTGTTTTTTCTGGATTAGAAAGCCTGGAAGGGCAAGCAGGAGAGCAGCTGTACCTGAATGCTGGGGCTTGAAAACACAGCAGTAACTGCCCTGCACACCACCACCAAGGTGGGAGAGGGAGCAGGAATAAAAGGGATAGAGGAGGATGGAAGATCAGATTAATATTAGAACTTAGCAAGGAATGCTAAGCAAACCCAGCCCCTGTGATGTGCTTTGGGGAGTGCAGCAGAGGCTGAACTTTAATGCGGTATTTACTGTGCAATGCTTTTATTGCAAAGCACAGACATTTGAGCTGTGGAAGTGCCCGGGGCTGCACAGATACATGAACACAGCAGCATATGAAGGGAAGGAAAGCCCAGGAAGAGCAAAAGCGACACACCAGCAAACTCGGACAACTCCTGCAGCGCTGCCCTGGGGCAGATAGCAATTTCAGCACCAACTGCAAGAAGGACTCTGACCTTGACAAGGCTGTAGCAGGTCAACGGGTTCCCATGGGCTGCTGGAGTAGCACTATGCAGTGTCTAGCTGGCTGTCCTGACCACTGGACCACACCACTGTGTGGTCTGACCACAGCAAGGCTGCTTCGATGACTCACAATGCCACAGCAGCCCTGCCAGACCAGCCATGGCCGTCCTAACTGCCCGCACCGGGCCTGTCTTGACTCATTCATTGCCCAAATCAGAGCTGACTGACCCTGCCACAGACACTCTGATGGATGGACAGATGGACTGCCAGCCAGCGCTGGTCAGGCCACAGTCCTCCAAGCACCTAAGCTCCACCTCAACCCACCACCGCACCCCGACTGCCACCTGTCAGCAGCCCAGCTGCCTTCAGGTGAGGGGGAGAGCTCCCATTGGTTCTCTGCCCTGCAAGCCCGCCCTCTGCGGGTAGCCCAGCCAATCAGGGCTGAGCAGGCTCCTGGTTGTGGCGGTAGGTGCCAAAAGCAGGAGGTACCTCAGAGATTCAGTGGCTCTTCCCTCGGGGACTTGGTGCCTGAGGTGGCCTGACAAATTGCTGAGGAGGTAGAAGGAATTCCATTTTCCCTCACTTGAAAGAAGGTAGGGCCTTGCTTTAACTTCCCTCCAGCCTCAAGGCAGAAAAGGGCTGGGAGCGCCTGAGACATCCATTTGCCATGAGGGAGCAGAGGGTGCGTGCAGGCCCTCGGCATACCTGACCTGGAGGGTGATGACAAACAGGCTGCACTGTATTGATTATACCCACGTTATAGCACCATACTTCTGCTGTTTCACTGAGAGGAAAGTTTGGCTTGTGTTCGCAACCTGTGGCGTCTAGGTTGCTGCTCACATTGCAGTGGGATTGGGGAGTACAGGCAGCCATGAGCTGATGGCAGCTTGGGTGGAAAAACAGGGCAGGAAAAGCTTTTGGGGAAAGGTAGTTTAAGGGATTGATCTCTCAGATTTGGCAAATGGTTCATAAGGGGAAAAAGAAATGGGAGAGGAGAGGCTGGGGGGTGCAGGGAGCAAAGAGAGGCAGCTATAATCAGGGTAGATCACAGAAGTCCTCGGAGAAACAGTAGGATTTTGATGTCACCCTGAAGAGAGAGAGATGCTCACATGAGGGCTCAAGGAGTAGGTGGATTTTAGCAAAATAACTTTGAATAACCAAGAAGCAGGGGAGGAAAAAACTCAGCAGCAAGGAAAAAAAAGGACTTAGTAGGTCATCTCCTGCACACGTCAGTCAGCACAAGGCTGATCTTCCCAGTGAGTATTTTTCCTCCAAAAGTCGATACTTAGTTTAAGTCCCAGCACTTTCTCTAGAGTGTCCAAATGCCACAAGAGAGGGAAATCCAGGCAGTCCAACCTCACTAACCGCTAAGTCCTAAAAAACCTTTTTTTTTTACCCTGTCCCTATTTCTTTTGATTCAGACAAAACTCCCTCTGAAGTTGAGTGGACCAAATACGAGGGCATTTACTCAAAGCTCAATTCAGATGTCACTGGGGGTAAATCTCCATAATGCCAGCTGGCGTTTGCTTGAGTGAGCAGTCATTACTCTCTAAGTCAGCTGCCCAGTAAAACCTGAACTGGGCCCACTGGAGGTGTAGTGGTACAGGGGCAAGCCTGATATTGAGGAAAATGGGGTTCAGAGTATCATAAACCTTTTATTTAATTAAACATGAACTGTTTAGCATCTGTGTTCACAAGTATGGATCGCCACACACTCCCCAGGGGAAGGCAGTTTGCAGATACTCTGGCAATAAGGCAGAGTAAAGCAGCTTTCTCCATAAATTGTACCAACTGAGACAACTCAGTCCATGTCACAGCATCCCGGTCTGGTCCATTGAGTTGTCTGCAGAGATCTTTAATTGTAATTTACGGAGGTCAGGTGCATAAAAGTGGACCAGTTTAAAAATCACAGGCTCTGTTGAAATTAGCGGTCCGCTGGTTTAGAATGGTTAAAAATATGTCTCACGGGCTGCTAGGAACTAAGTGAGATATCCTTGATTTTTTTTTTTTCACTCTGCAGGCAGGACCTTGTGGTCTTCCAGCTTAAACAGTATAGGCCACATTAAAACAGAACAAAGCAAAAAAGCCTGAACCGAAAACCTCGATGGTAGGAGGAGGGGAAAAGTTAGCAAAAACTCAATGAAGGCAACAGCCGTTTCTTCCCGCCTCAGGTCTGATTCAATCAGGTCTTTCAAAAGAGACTCCTGTCACCACAAACTGCCTTTTCATGCCAGATTCCTCCGGCTCCCCCTCTCTGCCCCATCCCAGCGACTTCCAACAGCACCGATCAATCTCTAAGCGACACCCTGCTCCCCCCTCCCTGCTCCCAGCTGCCTCCAGCCACCGCCGTTCCCAAGCAAAAGGCAGCTTCACCCAGGAAGGTGGTGGAAAAAATGTGGACAAATTTCTGATTTGCAACACTCTGGGAATGGGTTTATTGCCATTGTTTGAGTGCAAATGTATAAATAAAGCAAAACGAAGATTCCAGGGTGAGTCCGATGAAAAGCAGAAAACAAGAAATTTTATGGCCATAAGTGGCGTGGGCTAATGGTGATTTTTGAGGCACTGGACCATGGTAGTTACTTAGCTAAATGATTGCTGTGAAACCGGGCAAGAGGCTTATTTCTTAATTACTGTTACATATTATGTCAAGCTGACACTTCAAGGCGTGCTCGGGCACTGATAAAGTTAGCCAAAAAAAACCAAACAAACCCAAAACAACCCAACCAAAACACCCTTACCATTCTGAGAGGCTGTTTTAAAGCCCCTTACCATTCTGAGAGGCTGTTTTAAAGCCCCTTACCATTCTGAGAGGCTGTTTTAAAGCGTCTTACTTGGCAAGGTCATGGCTCATGCTGGGAAAAGGCAAAGCTGGCCCCAAAAAGGGTGCTGTGGGCTCACACTCTACTTACCTCTACATCTGTAGAGTAGGACGGGAGGGGGTAAAAATCTCTGGGATCCTGGCAGCCTTTTCAGCTGCCTGAGCAGGAAAGCTATATGGAACTGGAAGGAGCCGCCAAGAGGACCAGTGACACTAGGACAGAGGAGGGGGACAGTCCCTGCTGACTGGTCGCTCAGGAAAAAGGGAGAGACGAATTTTCCTCTTGACTGCACAGAGGCAGCCCACCGTTTTTGGAGCCCAGGCACTACAACCAGGAGCATAATTCAGCCCCTAAGAGGGACACACGTGGGATAGATCACAGAATAAGGCAAAGCAGCGTATTGTCCCCCCCTCAGTGCAGCTCCTCTGATTTCTAGTGGCCACAGAGCTGACTGGGCTTCTGCGCAAAGCTCTTCAGAGTCCTGTCAGGACACTAACCCCCTCCTTCCTCTGCAGGTCCAGATATTTGAATTTAGGTTCCCTGGGGCCACCTCTTCACTGCTGTGCCCTGAGAGCAGCCACTGGCAAGCGCTTCTCTTTTGATCGCCTTGCCCCAGTGTAACACTGTGGGTAATGTGGGGCACAAGCAATCAAGTTGCTAATTCCCTACTCCCAGATCTATCTATCTAGCCATCATCAATTATATTGTACATATGCTTTGATGATGTATAGCACATAAGTAAAAATCTCATTTGGAAGTAGCTCAAATTTATAGTTCCTTATGTACCCCATCAGCTTATAGTCTCACAGGCTGTACTTCTGTTACTTTACAAAATAAATATGTAAGTATAGAGTCCCAAAGATACTGTCCTCTCCCTCGCTCTTTGCACCAGGAGGTGTACAAATCCTAAACAAAACCATGGTCTCTGCACTAAAATCATAGGACCTGAGCACATTGGTTTGTTGGTGTGTTTTCTTCCTGGTCTAGACCAGTGCACTCCTCCAGAAAAAAAAAGAGAAATTATGCATTTGCAACACCTCAAAAGAATCGACTCACCACTGGCTTGGGTTGGATATTAAAAAACACTAAAGAATATTGAGCTAGGAGGGATGGACAGAGCAGCATCACAGTCCTACACGAACCCTGGTTTTAATTTGATTTAATCAGCCAAATCAACACATCTATGTCCACACGACCCTTCTGTTTGTGGCATGCAAAATCCAGATACTAGATTTACAGCTAGGTCAGTTTTACCCTGTGTGAGATGATCATACCCTACATCTGAAAAACAACCAAACCGACAACAAACCTCACTCTGCAGGAATGCTAATGGCAAAACATATTTACACATTATTTAATAACCCAAAGTGCGTAATTGCAACAAGTAGGATTGTCCTAAGTTGTTTAATTTATATTTTGTGAACAGAAAATTCTCTCTGAAAAAAGAATGGGAAATGAAAAGTCTTCACTGAGGCTCCTTCTCAGACTGAGAAATTTCATTCCCTTGGAATAAGTTTCTGTCCACAAAACTCCTCTGAACAAATGTAATTATTTGTAAATCGTGGGGCTTGCTTCACAGCTAGCTGGCCATGCTCCCAAATATGCATTGGTTGCCCATTGATGTTGGAGAACAAGTAAGGGCACTCTTTCAAAACTTTGGGAAAAGGATAAAAAAAAAAAAGAATACAAAAAGTCAGGCTTCTCTTTTTTGCTTTTCCTTTCAGTTCATTGGAATAATTTGCCTTCAAGAGCCCTGGATTTGCTCCAGTATTTTTGAGGTAGGAAACATGCAGAGGTTTAATTCTTTATTGACTCCATCAGGTTCAGGTTACATGTTGGGGTATAAAATTATAAACAAATGGACAGCATTTACATTTCTGAAGTGTTTCCAGTCCCCTCGCCCTCTCGCCCTTCTGAAAGGTACATCAGAAGCGGTGCCGCCTGGGTAAAGGGAGCCAGGTGGCTTCACCGATAAACAAGACATCCTTTCTACCCTCTTCCTTGCAATGGGCTGCTCTCTCCCTCGGGTCCCTGGCTTGAATCCAAACTCAAATCCTACATGCACCGAGTAGGTCGGTCTCAGCTGAGCCCCGAGGAAATCAGACTTGTGTCCCAAACCCAGGGGTTCTCGGCAATTATAAGTTTGGAGTCCTGGTAATGTGGAGAATAAGCTATAAATTGCCTGGTTTTTGTGAGCAGGTCAGCCCTAAGGGATCAAAGAGAAGGTGTCAAATGGGACAGGACTATACCCAGTAATTTTCACTGCTACCCTCTTCACTACTGCCACCACGTTTTCTGCGGGAACATTGATTGAGACCAGCTGGGCAAACCCCCAGAGGTGTTTTCTCTCTCTATTGAAAAGAATTGCCATCACTCGCTCTGTTGTCATATTTGTGACTGGGAAGTGAGGAAATGAAAATTGTAAAGTCGTACAACTCTAAGCAAGGCTTATGGTTCCTGGAGTGAGGAGGGACAAAGTGACACGGGCACCACCGATGTCACTTTTTGTTCTAACTCATTTCAAGTAGACAATCCTGCCCAACCCTCCAAGCCCCCTACAAAGATCAGAGGCTTGAATGGCAAGAACAGGCAGGGAACTGGAGGGAATGCTGGAATCAAAGCCAGCCAAGCCCAGTACAAATCACTGACAGCCCAAGTTTTCCCTTGATAACACCATTTGGCGTTAGTAGTCAGAAGTGCAGCACTTCTCATGATGGTGTATAACCTTGATCATGAAGCGAAGACGATGCTGCTTCACAGTTAGGATCAACATGCTCCTCGTACATCACTGTGTGACTGTGAAGGCAGTGCAAGCTGTAGCAAGGGCTCGTTTAAAGATCCCGACTGACGTGTAACTAGTGCAAGAAGCAAGAAGAGTCTGACTGCAACAGGGCAGCTTTCCATGAGGCAGACTCAAATATCCAAAATGGCAACAGCCTTAAATCTACTACGTAGACCTAATGGACTGATAATTATTAAGAACAATCTCCTTGGAGCCTTGACAGGTACAACATCTTTGCTATTTCTGAGATGTGGTGAAGAAGTGCTAGTTCCCAGTTGGTTCACATTCACCTGCTGAATTATTAACAGCAGCTCTTGCAGCACTTAGATGTTTCTTGAACATCCTCTGGCTTCAGGAGACATTTAGCTAAACCAGAGCAGCAGTGATACGTGTTATTATTGCAAGAATGAGACAGCTTGGGCATTTTGGTTTCCCGTTACACCAGGCACTGAATGAATGCTCAGTAAGAGACTACCCTTGTTCAGACAGACGAGACAGAGATGGGAACAGGAGCGCCGAAGCACACAGGGCACTGAAGCAGCTTGGTCAAAGGCAAAGCTGATGGCAGAGATTTTAAAAGTCTTCAAAGATTTTTCTTTCACCAACCCAAATACCAAAGACCCAAAGACCTCAAATACCAAAAAAAAACCCCACAGATTTTGTTTAACAAACTCAATATCTAGATTTAACAGATGAAGTTCTTTATTTGGTGCAAGCTAAAGCAGGTCCATCAAATTCACTGGTTTATGACATAATCTCTCCCTTAAACTTTCTGTTAGCACAGCTCTGCTACAGTGAGTATATAAGGAGATCCTGCACCCTGGGGAATGCTTACTGCCAGCTGAGCTAATGATCCCTTTTTCAGCTGTTAACTTTTACAGGAGATGGTAGTGAAAGTATCTTCTTAATTGTGGCTGTGTTTCTTACCATGAGGCTACTCACATGTATAAAGTTAAGTATGGACGTAAGTAATTGCAGATTTGGGACATGAGACAATAAGGACCAACTTTTCAGTGGCTAAGCCTAGGCCTCCAAAACTGCATGCCTTAAATTGGGAGATGCGGTTATGAATGATCACGTTTTCCTATGCCCCAGAGCTCTGAAATACACACAAACATGTTTTGCATGCACCAACCTAAGTTCTGAGCAATGAAACCCAGACCAAAAATATATGTATATGGGGGGAGGAGTAAGTGATCCCTTCGCTGATCCAAACAAGGAATCTCCTATGAAATATCCTGTTTTCTCTGCACGTAAGAAACACATTTCTAGGTCAGTCCTCATGAGATTTCTTAGATGTATCGGTGGGGACAATTCTTACCAACATAGTTGGGCAGAGAGGGCAATTATTTGCCAGATAATTGAAATGCTACACCTAGAAATGTATTTAAAAACAGGAAATGCAGAGTTTGTGGATCACAGACCCCAAATACCAAAAGCCCCCTCAAATCCATAGTCACCGATCAGTTTATGAATCTCCATGAAGTGAAGCCATTTGACGTTATTTGAGAATTTGACCCAGTGAGTGGGATAATTTGTGAAGGTGGAGGAGGCTGTGATGGAGCAGGGACACAGATAGAGTTCTTTCTTTAACTCCGAGCTCCCAATGGGACATGAAGTGACATACCTGTCTAGCTTGTGCTTTCATTTCCTTACCTATACAAATACCAATCACATTGCCCTCCTTCTGGGGTACGGTGACCCAAAATCCAGTAACAATTCACTGGTGAGTATATGACATACGTGTTCCCAGATAGGTTTTCCAGCTGGTCACATTTCACTGTGACCTTTTAAAACATTTTTCTTGCTGCTACAAAATACGAAATGCCTGTTACTGAGTGGAATAAACCAGCGAACATCTACTCAGTGCTTGCTTGAGAATACAAAAAACACCACCCCCAACATTCAGCCAAGACACAAGTGCTCACAGGAGCCTTTAAATATATATTTTTTTGGTTAACTGTGATGTTGCCTGTAGCTCTTTATGGCACTTTTAAAGCATCAAAGCTCAGATTTGCTATATTGAACCTGGGAAGCTTCAAAAAGTTTTTGTAAATTAAAATTAAAAAAAAAAAAAAAGAAGAAGATACCAAAAGCTATGAAGTGGTATTTTTCAGATGGGAATGTGCTTTGATTTCAGTGGTTCACGCAAATAATACTCTCTCCTCCTCCTCCTTCCCCCTGCACCCCCAACAGAGTTTTCAGTGCTGCAGACAGAAGGTGGGGAAAAACAAATATGACATAAATTGTCTTGGTAAACAAGTAAATAGTGTCACTTAACTCTTCCCCCTATGACTCCTTGCTGGAACTCGGAATTAGTTTATGGCAGGGTTCTGTCAAAAGGCCCCCCTCCCTGGAAACAGAGGTGAGACCTCAAAAGCCATTGTCTCTTTAGTTAATTAATTAAGGTAATAGCAAGTAGAGCTTTGCTTCTAAGTTCAAGGAACCCAGCTGGGGGCAGCAGCCTCTTGTTTGATGCCATGAATACGAAGGAATGAGCTCCAGGCCCTGCATTAAAATCAAAATCATTTAAAACATGCCAGGCAGGAGGGGATGGGGGGAAGGAGCTGGCGAGGGGAGCCCGGTTTACGGAGCTTTACAGCAGGGTCCAGCCTTCTTCAAACAGCTATGGGGGGTCACTTTGCATTTTACACCACTGCCAGCTAAGTGGCAACCAGTTCCTCAGTTCATGACTCTTGTCTTTCAAGCCTAAAACAGGAGGAGGCTGGTTAAGTTTTGCAGAGCTGATTTCTTTCCCCGGGGCAGCTTCCTTTGCCTGGGGAATGCTTCTTACCGGTGCCTGGCCCAATCCCTATACATGTTGTATTGGTCAATTTTGCTTACATGGGGAATCCTCTCACAGACATGGGATGGGATGACTCATTTGGATAAAGTCGCCCACAAACGTAAGCCTTTGCAGGCCTAAGCTGGAAATGTGTTTTATTTCCAAGTAGCATCTAGTTGTTTGCTCTTTGAGCTGATTTGCCTCTAAAAAAAAAAAAAGCCAAATCTCCAAGTCCATATTCAATCTTTGGCTAAAACTCCTGCAGATACCATGGGAATTTCTCTTCATAAAACCACCAGGTTTTGAAGAAAAGAAAAAAAAAGCTGTGGACTGGGGCTCTGCTTAGTAGTTTTTCCACAAGGTTCCAGTCTTGGCTTTGCTGCTGATACTCCAACGTGAACCTGGGCAAAGCTGCTTTACTTCAGTTATCCCCCAGCTCTTTTCTGCACCACAAGCTGGCTCTGCCTGTGCCTCCATTCACCACCTAAACACAACGGCTGCAAAGCTCAGTCCCAGCCCATAAAGCGAATTATATTCATCCATCCCATCCCCAAAGCAAGGCCTGATGCCCTACCTTGGTCCCAACCCTCATTCCTCAGGCTCCCCACGCATAACCACGGATCTTTCGCTTTTTTCTATGAAATGGCAGCTAACAAGCTGACGAGTGTGGTATTTAATGCCTGGAGATTGCATGATCTTTGTGGATTTCAACCTCCCTTTTTCCCCCTCATCCCCATATGCTGTGTATTAACGTCTGCCGCTGTGTTAAGTCTAATTTAGTTTTGTATCTTCTCAGGGGAGAGGTTGGCTCTCGCCTGTACGTGGCTGCCGAGCGCCAGGCACACCAGTGGCACTGTATAAATAACAGTGATCATAAATAGCTGACAACACCTGCTGGTTTTGAATCAGCAACAAGTGATAATCCTGCGAGCAGCTAAATGGGACTTTGGGATTGCGGGTATTGGCCTGGTTAACTGGCTCCTTGGTTTGATTATGTTTGTGTTTTCCCATTTCGGGTTTTTTTTTTTTCCCTATGAAATGCCTCAGGGAGCCACTATGGGAATAGGAATGACCCAAAATCTGTTGGTCTTTCATCACGTCAGTTCCTCATCTGTTTCTTTTTTTCCTCTCCCTGGCCCCATTTGCAATGCTTTCAGGCAAATGTACCTTATGGAAACCCCAAAAGGAAATAATAAAATTAGTCCTGCACTTGAGGGGCTGCAGAGTCCCCTGTCCTGCAGAAACCAGGGCCCATCAGTAGGTCCATTCACCCCTATCAGTAAAATCAAATGTGGATGCATTTGCTTGAAGGGTCAGAGGCCTAATTAATTCTAGCATGGGACCAAATTGCCGTGCTTCTCTGAAAACGATCCCTACAAGCAGGGCTTAGGATTGGGCACATGAACGGGCTTATTCTGAAGCGAGGGAGCAGGTCAGAGGCAGTGAGATGCTGTCCCTGTGTGCATGCATCCCCTTGTGGAAAGCACCACCGCCACTAAACCACAGCTGAAGATGGAGATGCCTGTCTGATGCTAAAGTCCTCTGTAGATTTGCGGGACCGTCACCAAAACCACACATCAGGTGCCTACAGTTCCCTGCAAACCATTGCCCTAGCTAATTAAGCAGGTATTTCCCTAACTGGGAAACACACCTGGTTTGATGGTTATTTTTCTTCTTCTTTTGCTCAGTGTTTCTTCTGCTCCCTGTTGCTGGTTTGGGGTTGGTTTTGTTTAAATAGATTGGTTTTGCCCTCGTGGCTCTGGCTCCATTCAGGTCACCTCTCCAGGAGCACATGTCCTTTGGAAAGAACTAAGTACAGGTTAGGAGGGTCATAAGTCGCGTAACCCCCTTGAGGGAAGTTTGGCTTTAGCCAGCCATGAAATAGCAACTCTTCCGCTGCAGAGGGGAAGGTGATGCTGGGGAAAGGAGGGTAATTTTTTTATTATTATCATCGCTTGACCTCCCAACCCAGCACCCGAAGCTGTCTCTCCTTAAGGAGTCTGCATATAGGCTCTGCAAGCACCAGAGACCCTCTGGACTGATCCATCACGCAAGTTATCAGCCCCCAAAAGATCCTCACAGCCTCTGCGGCAGCTGAACGGAGATGCTCCCACCTCGGAGGGATTCCCTTGACATGACAGCAAGGACAGAGGGGATCCACAAACACCAGGGCTGGGATGTGAAGATGAGGACCGAGGGGTTTGGGTGGGTTGGAAAATCTCTGCATTCAGGTTTACACCCTGCCTGCACTATTTGATGCAGTCTGTGCCTCTAGAAGTTATTTTTGAGGGCTCGTGATGAAAAACTTGCTCTTTTTCTATTTTTTCCACCATCCAAGCAACAAAATACCCCAAAATCGTAAAGCTACATCACAGTCGACTGCAGACACACATTAATACTATCTCTCCCCTCCCAAAGCTTTTAAAAACTTTTCTGAATTAACTTGAGCAAAGGTGGAAAATGTCAGAAAGGGGCGAAGGAGGGGAACCCGGCGCTGGTACAGGTCACTGCAATTTTATGGGAGAAATCAAAGCTGCTCGGTATTACCCAAATTTACCCAAACGCTGCTCGACCCCTTCCCCTCCCACCGCGACACAGAGTCTGGAGCTGGCAGCGGTCGATGAAAGCGAGGGGACCCGCAGCAGCAAGTTTGGGCATTAATTTGGGGACTTTACCAGGCACCCATTGCCAGGTTTGCCATCCCCTGCCCCTCTCCGCGGGGCGCTCCCCACCACCACGTCCTGACAGCGCAAGGCTGATATCCCGGGGAAAGAAAAAACTAAAATAAAATAAAATAAATCCATCAAAGCCTATTAGTTAAATTGCTCTGTGCAAACTTAATTGACCACGAGGGAATCTCCTAGACAAGCAGGCCATAAATCGCGATTTTAAGAGCGGCAGGGGGAAGGAAAGGGGGGGCGGGGAGAGAGAGAGAGAGAGAAGGAAGAAAGTTTGCGATTGCTGGGGATCATTTTAGGCGACTGCCTGGCTGGAGGCTGCGGAGAAAGGAGGGCTGATCTGCAGCATATGGTGCAAAGAGCCAGTGCTGGGGGTGGAAGAATAAAAACCCCGAAGGCCGCAGATCCTAAGGAGCTATTTATTCCTCCCCCTGCAGATGTACATTAATGCAGGAGGAGTAGGGGGAGCAGATCTTTGGGTTGGAGAAAGAGAAACAGTGCTCCTTCCTTTTAACATGCTGTTGTCTGGCTTGATCTTGTCACTCCAAAGGGACCCATTCAGAGGTATTCATGCATCTGCCTCAGGGGGACAATGGGACCTTAGTTTATAAACTGTCTGTCCAGTTGCCTGCGGCCTTTAGTCCTTTTGTTTTCGCTTCTCTTAATAAACTTTTTGGGGGAGTTCATCAATACGCTTGAATAGCTGATGTTCTCATTCTCAGAGAGAGAAATAACAGAAGGTCTCGAAGGGTTTGGGGTTTTTTTTGGTGGTTTTTTTTTTTTTAATAGGGGTGGGTGTGGGTTTTTTTCCCCTTAAAGGAGAACCAAGGCTTGAAAAGCATCAGAATAAAACCTTTAAAAAAAAAAAAATCTGAATCAACCCCAAACAAAACGTCTATTCAAAAGAGATGGAAAAACGTACATTTAATTGCCCCCCCGCGCCTTCCCGAAAGTAATTTTCATCCTGCCGACAGAATTAAGACGATCTCCGACTAATTTTACAGCTCTCAAAATATTTTGGGTAGGGGAGTTGGGAAGGAATTTCAGAGACCAGGCTCATTTCCAGGGGATTTAGGGCTGAAAGCTGGCTCTAACCTTCCCCCTCCGCTCCCCCCATGCCTCCCTCCTCCCCCGGCAATTGCAGAAATCACAGCCCAACAGATATATATTTTTCCACACACGCTCTCAAATCGCAGGGAATGTCCCCAAACCGAAGTCGCAGGGCCGGTCCGGCCCCTCCGGCAGCCCGCGGTGCCCTCCCCTTCCCCGGCGCCTCCTTTGTAGCCGAGCCCAGAGGCGAAGCGGGGGTTCGGAGATGCCCTTATTTCTAAGGCACAGCCCCCTCCCCGTGCCGGCTCCCTCTCTCCTCCCTTGATTTCTCTTTTAAGGCGTTTATTTTCCTGGCAGCCCCTTTCTCCCGCCCCGCAAAGCCGAGGGAGCCCGGCTGCAGCCCGGCGCAGAGGCGATGCTCGGCTGCCCCCCTTCCCCACCTCTCCTTCCCGAGGCAGCCCCCCACGAACCGCTCTCCCCAGTGACTCCAGTTCAGCGTTTTAAGGCCCTAATGAGTGTTGACAAGTTTAATGAGTTTGTTTTAAAGAGGAAAAAACTGGTCAAGTCGAGATTTCCGAGTCAAATCCATTAGGAGATCCCATTCAAACCCCTCCTGACAGCTCAGTCGCTCTCACACTTCACCAGCCAGGGCTGCTGTGTGAACTCGATCCCCCTGCCCCACAGCGGGGACCCCCTCTCCCCCCGCCCGGGATGCGGCGAGCTGGGGGTGTCATTGCCCGGGGAGAGCAGCCCGTCTCCGGCGCCTCTTGCAGGGACGGTTTGCCCGTGATGGAGATTCGGGTCACCCCCTCGGAGAGGAGGCGAATCTCGGGGCTGCCCTCGAAAAGGATGGAGGGGACTTACGCCCCGGAGTGGTAGGGAACCCCCTAAACCCGCCTTACAGGGCACGGACCGAGAGAATCCGGCTGCCAAACGGGACTGTCCCAGCCGCCCAGTAACCTCGCGTTTCATATAGGAAATAGCATTAAACGCCCCGCTATTCCCCCCCGACTTCCCTCTCTGTCTCCCCCCAACCTTCATATAAGCAAACAGCCCTGTGAAGCCGAGCTGGAGGTCACGTTAAGTCATGCAGTCTGACTTGGTGAACTTTGAGCTGGGTGATTAGGAGGGGGGTTCTCCTTTTTCAATTTCTCCACTTCCTAGGTCTCTCCATTGTTCCAATTCCAAACAGCTGCTGGTGCTAATCTTTCGGTTATTTGCAATCAGGAGGAAGAAATACCCGCACCCTAGAGTGCTCCGATATTAGCCTTGCCAGTGGAGCACAGAGACCACTGGAAGCTGGGGAGATGGAGGAAAACAAAACAGACCCAAGTTATTGAACTCAGTTTGACTCTGAGCCTTTCAGGTACCTCTCAGTCCCAAAATCCGTGGCGGCAGAAAGCCATGGAAATCAGGCTTACAGGTACCACCGCATCATTTAAGGTCAGACCTGATTATTATTTTTCCAAAGGTTAAACTCCTCCATCCACTCAAGGTGTGGCCAGGGAGAGAGGTCGGGGG
>VXBJ01000190.1:127645-186718 GCA_013400055.1 Nycticryphes semicollaris | reverse complement strand
TCTGCTCTGCTTCATTACCCATGTTCACAAAAGAGAGACCCCTTCTTTTCTCTCCTGGGAGCAGCGAGCAATAGATTAAAACAAGCATCAATCAGGAAAGGAGCAAGTAACTGCTTAAAGGAACAGGGGCAGAATTCCTCCCCGCTTTCCCCTTTCCCTGCGCATCTCCATGGTTTCCTAAGGTATGTTTCTGGTTGATAAATGCCGTATATCGCTATTCCCTTTGGAGAAACGGCTTGTAAATCAGCGCTGAGAGCCAACTCATAAGCAGAAGGGAGTGGGGTTGCCTTTTCTTTTTATTATTATTATTTTTTAGGAGAATCTCTCGCCCCCCGCATCCATCCCCTACATCCTCCGGGAGAGGAAGGGGCTTCCCAAGTGCGAGTTGTTAGGTATCTCCTTGAAAGGGTCCCCCAGGCTGGGGGGCGGAGAGGGAGGAAAGGCTATACATCCAATTCTCGACTTGAAAAAGATGCACACAGGTTAGCTAAGCCTGGCCCGAAAATTCACCGGGGCAGGAGCACTGCACCCGGGGGCGAGCAGCCCCAATCATCAATTATTATTAATTATAATTCTCCTTAAAAGAAAGTCGTCTTAATATTATATTCCCCGAGATACCATCCCATTTCTAGAGCGATGCAGATCTAGAAATGAGAAACCTCCTTAGAAGATAAGCCAGATGCATCTCATCTGGTCGACTAAAACCTGAAGAATTTAATCACGATTTTATTCTCCCCTCTCCATATGTAGGATGCAAAAAAAAAAAAAAAAACCCAAAAAAAAATCCACCCAAAAAAACCCAAACCGCCCGGGGATGAGTTATTTAATGAAAAGTTGCTACCTTCTGCAATTACAAGAAGATTACTAATGTGGGAAGGTTTTCCATTTGAGATCCCGGAATAATAAGCATTATTTTTTTAAGCGATTATCCAATAAATCTCTCTTTAAAGGGCGATAAATCCACCTTGAAAACCGAGGATTTAAAAAAAAATATTTCTGAGGGACTTCTGCATTTTTTTAAAATGACCATTGAAAAATCGTGAAAGGAAGAGTAACACATTCAGCCTGAAGTGTTTGTTTTCTCAGAAAACCCAGAAGGGAGAGAAGGAATATCTGCAGGCTCAAGAAAAACGGGCTGCTTGATTAAAAAGGTGCCTGAGAGCTGGAAAAGCAGCTCCTGGTCCAGGACCAGGAAAGCCAAGTCCACACATCCTGGACATCACCAAGAAAAAACTTTATTTTTTCTTATTTGTATTAAAGCTCAAAAGCTGCCAAACGATTTGGGTGCAGGCACTCGGTGCCCGATCCTGCTCAAGCCTCTTGCAGCATCCCTGGCCTGCTGATGAAGAAGTGCCACCCCATGTCCCAGGAGACACCACATGTCCCCAGGTATCGGAGGTCCTTGGGCAAAGCAGCTCCTCAAAGAGGGCTAGAGGCAAAAAACCGAACCATCTTTATGGCTAAGATCTGCTGTTGGTTGGTTGCAGGTGAGTTAAAAGTGACAAAGACAGGGTAGGGATGGGGAAATTAAGGTCTTTGCTTGGTTCTCTGGCTGCAGAGCATGGCCCAGGTTGGAAGGAGAGCATCATGCTGGTCTCCAGCTCTCCTTCCTCCCCTTTCTTAGGAATAAGGCTCTGCTTATTTGGCAGAACTGCTCCTACCCTTATTACAAAAAGGAGGGAAGGAAGTTGTATGCAGTCTGACCACGGGGGTTTTGAAGCCCTAAAGCAGGGAGAAAACAGTTTCGACTTCCAGGACTATTTCTAAAGGAAAAAGTTTGCACTAATTTTTTTATTTATTTTTTAATGCAGAGTGCCTCTGCACCATCACCACAGACCTGCAGCTTTGCAAGAAACCGGGTTAGCCACGCTGTTCATTTGTGCATGTCACAGGAATTCATTTGTGGGTTTGTTTGGGTTTTGGTATTTTTATTGTTTTTTCTAGGAAAGGCAAGACCCAAACCCAAGAAACAAAACTCCTCCAACTCTTCTCCCTGTCAGGATGCGGAACAAAAGGCAGAGAGTCACACTGCCACCGGGCTCCTTGGATCTGCCTCTCCACTGGGTCAGGTTTAATTTGCCCAGAGTGCAGTATTAATAGGATGTAAGCTGCGCCCTTGAACAATTACCTTATCAAAGCATAACATCTATGGAATGAGCAAAGTATTTTCATTAAACAAATCAAAATAATAAGGCTGGCAATGGTCTTGTTCGTTCTTTGAACCTATAAGTGGCTTTAGGGATATTCAACAGTACCTCACCAACTTCTATTCCACTGGTAGTCCCTGCTTAGTTTTTCTAAAGAAGATTAACTACTCCTTGCTAAAAGGCTCAGTTCTACTTTTGTCAGGGTGCACTCACTAATTGGGTTTTCCCTGCATACAACGGGATTCCTGTGCTCCCGCTACCGGTCTCACTTCCCATTTCATGTGGCTTTTCAAGATGTGGAGAACATGTTCCTCCATGCGTTTGATTTGTTCAGCGTTATGGATTAGAAATGACACGCCAAAATAAGGACCCGACTGTGCTGGGAGAGCCATTGCATTGAGATGCTGCTGGAGCAGGGAGAGGGTACAAGCAAGAGGGGATTTGCCCAACTTGGACCTCCTTGGAGTTCAGCAAATAATATAATTTCAAGGGAACAGGCTGCTGGAGAAGGTGGGAAGGGACACAGCTGGTTCCTGGGAACACACCTAGGGGCCGGGATGTTTTGGGAAGAAAGAGGACCTTTGTGTGGGAGCAAAGGGGATTGTGGCTTTAGGGTGCCTTTCTTTTTGGGACACTCGGATTCAGGCATGCTAAAGATGGATTCACAAAAGAGAGCAGAGCACCTGCCCTCAAATCATTCAAGCTGCCTCCACACTGGATCTAGATCCAAATCCCTTGTTATCTGCCTCATAACTCACCTATCCCCAGATTAGTCCCACTCCAGCACTCGGGGCTGGAACGTTTCTCACCTTCATAAAGACATCACTCTTCCTTACCAGTGGGAAGTAAGGAAAGCACACCCAGATGCTGGTACATAACAGCCCAGTTACTCTCTGTGCTTCCACAGCTGCCTGGATTTTCCAGGAGCTGAAGCAAGGGGCACATCAAGCTTGATGAAGCCCTCGGAGAGCCAGGTAAAACCCGGCACAGGGCTCATATCTCAGACAAGGGTCTGGCTTCAGGAGGCTCCAGCGCAGAGGAAGCCACGGCAGCAGCAAAGTCCTGGAAGAAGTGGGGAGCACAGAGAGGAGAAAACACAAAGGGTTTAGTTTGGTCTTTCTTGCGGTGTAGGGAGTCAGATGGAGCCAAGATGCGTATATTTGTCTGGGTGAATTAAAAGCACAATCCTCTCTTCCCAGAGGGAGCAGTTGCTTCATATTTATACATTTAGTCTTACAGGTGTAAAATAGCTCTCCTTTATGCTTATATAATAATTTTTTCATTTGAATTTCAAGGCTTTATTCCCTTCTTTGGATTCAAGTCTCCTACCTGAGCCTGATTCTCCGTATTGCCATTAATTCCTTCATCACAGAAATGAATTCCATTTAATTCTCTACAGCAGTTGTTAAGGTAGATCAAAAAGTGCATTTGCAAAGGTTTCTTCCTCTTCTCTCTTACAGTTTCCAGCTCACCTGTGTCCTGAAAAGACTTGAATTTGAAGCCTTGCCACTATGCACCACCAGGTCCTCTCCTTGCAGAGGAGAAAGGGATGGACAAGAGGAGCCCTTTTTCTCCCTCCACAGTTCACACCTGGGGTATTTCAGCCTGACAGGGATTAATAAGGTTAAATATTGATACCAGCTGCAGACACAGCTTACCTGTTCCATCAGGTGAGTTACAGTTAGGGAAAGCCTGGCTCCAAGTGAGTCAGGAAGCTGAGGTAAGAGCAGAACCCAGGCTTTCCGAAGAGGAAAAAGGCAAGGAAATAAAAAGATTTAAAGGAAATAAACAGACTCAAGGAAAACCTTCACCAAACACACAGATCCAAGCAGTAGCAGATCCTTTCTCAGTGGCACCATTTAAGCATCAGGTGGTGACTGTAGCCATGTGGTAACCAGAAACCAGCACACCTTTATACCATGCTGGCTGCAAACACAGCAAAAATAACTCAACTAATCAACATATTGACAAAAATCAAGCAATAACAATAGCATAAGACTCACAGAGACCATATCAGCCTTCAGGAAGGACTACACAATTATATCAGGCTTGCTGCTCTCACTCCAACGTTATCTGAAATAGTTACTCAGAGCCTCCTCGTTTAAAGCCCTGCATTTAAAATAGCTTGGGCATCTCAGTGTAAAACCTGCTTTTTATTCCCATTTCAGTTTAGGTGGGGCGTTTAGCTCTAGTGTCACATATATGGAGCTGCTGTGTTGCCAGCTATTACATTGCACAAATGTACTGCTACACCAATAAGAAAAAAAAAAGGAAGAGTAATAGAGCTAGAAAACCTTCTGGTGCTTGATGACAGCATTGAGAACTAAACATCCCACAGCACACCTTCACATCTTAACGACAGCCAGCAAACCACAGGATTACACACGGCAAAATGATATCATTAGTGTTATTTTATTTAACTATTTGACACTATAGAGTGAAGTGCATACCAAGGCCTGGAAACTAGGAGGCTGCCCAGGTATGGGAAAGGGAATGTGAGGAACCATGGACTTTTATAGTGCTGGAGTGTCTCCAGAACCCCTCATATAGGAGGGGGCACAGCACACTTGCATGGGCTTCATTGGGGTTTGTTTGTGGGCTGCTTGGGATGTGCTCAGAGTTTGGCTCAGTTGCTTTGGTGTTTGCAGGCAGGTGAAGAAAGCTCTTGGGAAATGCTTAGTGTGGTTCTCAGACTAATTTCTAAGGTTAGTAAGAAGCAGCATGTGTGAAATGGTAGAAGTAGACAAGGTGGGCAAATTCTGGAAAGCTTCATATTTATTTATTTTTTCTGGACTGCATTCTACAATATCAAGATAGGTGCTATATAATTATTTAGGCTTTTTTCTTTTAAAAACTGATAATGTTGTAGTCTTGCTCTTTGTGTTCTTGGTCTCTGAGCTCAAGGCAGACCTTACGTAACAACTCAAAGTAGTTAAAAAAACCCTAGTGTTTAAAGAGAGATTTATCCTTAATTTCATGTGTCTGAGATGAGTAGTTACTGCTTTCCCTTTGTAGGGGTTCCTGAGGTGGGTAGTGGGAGCTTCTGGTGAAGCTGTACACATACTATATATTGTAGTGAGGAACTTCACGGTGATTAAGGTAGTAGTCGAGTGAGGTGTGGGTTCCATTGGTGGTTTCAGATGGGGTAGAAGAGTTTTTTCTTCTCTGAGCCCTAGGAGGGTGTTCCTGAGCATCAGTGATGCAGATGAAGATATGGGTGCAGGAATAAACTGAGCTCCCTGGAAGGATTTCTTATATTAGCTATATATATTTAGCATTTATCCAGAAGTCACTGGCTGAGCGGTGTGAGCTGGAAAGGTTCTGGCTTTACACCAAAGCAAGCTGGTGTTGCTAAACATGATTTGCTTCTGGTTTGCAAACCAGTAGAGGAGAGAGTCCTGGTTGAGGGACTTGGCTTTATCCTTCAAATAACTGTCTTAATTCTTCCTTTTACTATAGATTTCCTTTATTTAATGTTGGTAGGACCTTCTACTAAAACCAGGGTAATATTTCTGTTATTCCTTCCCTGTCTTGTTCATGAGCTCTACAGGGCAATGATGGTTTGCAGACCCACCCAGGTTCCAAAGAGTTGTAGTTTGGCATTTTCCCTGGTGTGGTTTGCGTGAAGCATCTCTTCATGAAAGCCAGTTCAAATTTGGGTTGCTTCCAGCGCTGAGGAAGAGAGAAAAAACAAGTACAAGGGGAAGAAAAGGTTAAATCCCACAGAGCAAACCTCCAAATCCCCTCTTTTATTCCCACCAGGTAGCTTCTAATTACTCCAAGAGGAAAAAGGTCAGGAGGTGGGAGGAGGCTGCCACAATAAGAAGGAAAATGTTTTATTAGCTACTAAGTTAAGGGCTCCCACCCCCTGCCCGGGCGTACCCCTGCACCCCGCTACTCTCTGCAGGCTTAAGACTCTCAGCAATGCTGAGCTGTTTCTTGTAGGTGATACCTTTGATGGCCAGGTATTTTTTTTAAGTGTGTATGTGAAGTTCCTATATTGGTTGGTCCTGTATAACTTTAATGCTATGTTGTGATTTCCAGATTGGGTTAATGCAGTGCCATTTGCTTGGGTGATGTTGGGTGGAGAGAACAGAAGGTGTCTCCCCTTTGGAGCTCTTGGAGCTGCATTTGGTTATATTAATGGTGCATGTGAGGCCTGAAACTATGTCTCTCTCTCCATCTCTGCCCAGAAGTGCTTAGGATGAGGGATTCTTTTCCTCCCATGCAGGAAGCAGCAGTATGTCCTGCTTCTGTAAGATGCTTTCTCTGAGAGTTATTGTGACACCTTGCTGTATTTGAGATGAAGCTGTTTGCTTTTCTAATAGGGGACTCAGTGGTGCTTTGTCTTCCTTTTAAAATGTACTTTATTAGCCATTTTTTTTTTCCTCATCCCATAATAGTGGTTACATCAATTCACAGTGAGAAAAAACATTAAAGTGTGTGTGTGTGGGGGGGATTCCCAGTCTAAGAAATGCATAATTTTTTTGTCCAAATGAGATAAGTCTTCAGAAACACAGAAAGAAATTTGCACGCGGCTCAGCCTCGTAGTGCTTAATCTCATGCAATAATCGCTGCTGCTTGGGTTGGCAGAAGAATAATTAAACAGATATTAAAATTGCAATCGGCTGTCACTGAAATCTAATAGGAACCCTGGGTGATCAGCATCTGAACCGCTCTCTTGGGGGGAGAAGTCAAGTGGAGCTTTTTCTCGATGGGTTTTCCCCATCCCTGGTGAGAGAACTTGGATCTGGAGTTGGAGAGTGGTGGTGGCGGGGTTTGTAGTGGTGCAGCTGCAGAGTCCATGGGAGTAATCTGTGGGGTAAAACCTCTTAAACCATCCGAGGTCTGTACATATGGGTGGTCTGCCATCGATGGTCCATATGTATCGATCTCTGATCGGCTGCACCGCGGCTCATTGAAGATGCACTTGACTTGAACAGTTGATATCTCTGCACCAGCCTCAAGAAGTCCATGAGATCCTCTGCAGACTGGCTTTAAGGCTGAAAAAGAGTTTGAAAACAGCAGCAGAGGGAATGTTATATTTAACAATAAGGAAGCAAAGACTGATTTGGGCTCGGAGGATCCCCTTGGTGTGCAGCTTGTGGGGGCTTGTTTTAATTTGGTGCTGACTTTTAGACATAATTTCTTTTAGTTGAGACCAGCTCAGGGGCCTGAGATGAAAGAAAATCTGGTCACTAGTATGCTGTAAAGTTGGGGAATAAAAATCCACTGAAAACCCCAGTAGATAAGGCAGGAGGGTATTTTTTTCCCCCCAAGAGTCAATTCTAATTTCCTGAATTTTCGTTAGAAAGGAGGGGAGAGGTTTATTCTTTCCCCTTATTTCCTGTCCGTAAGAAAGAGTTTCGCTTTAACATTTGATGTAGGTGACAAACTGTTGACAGCAGGTAATTTAATTGTTTTGCTTTCAATATTCCTCAGTATTTGAAGAGTGACCTCCTGTTTCTGGCACCATTAAAGCCTGTGGAGGTGTCCAGCCCTGCACTGGGAGAAGGCAGGGCATGGTCGTACCTGACTCCTTGGGCAGCAGCAGTGCAGGATCAGGTCCCCATAACACAACCGTGGGAGGAGATTTTGATCTGAATTATTTTGGCCAAAATCCAAAGTAACCCATTGACTTCAGTGCAGTTCCCCTGGCTGGCTGGCTGCCCGGTGTAATGGAAGGCAGGGCTGGGGGCCCCCTCCTAAAAGCAGATATTTAACATTCACAAGTTACTTCTCAGCATTAAGAAAAACAAATTAACAAGATTCCAAAAAGATTTCTTCTGAAACAGTAATTTTTTTTCCCTTCTTTGTCCCTTAAAACTGAAATATTTCTGTTTTCAAGCCACTTCTTTGGGTTTGGGGATTTTTTTTTTTTTTGAAGCCATTACCTGTATAATTTTTTAAGCCCATGGTTCTATTAGCCTTGGATGATGCAGTATCTGTAAAAAGAAGGGTCTCTTTCTCTAACACGCCGGCTGCACTTGACTGTTTCCTATTGATAGGAGATAGAGCAGCATGGAAAATAGCCTGTGCCAGGTAAAGGGAAGGAAGTTAGTGAGTCTGCTCAGCATATAAAACCACCGGCTCCCTTATCATAATCCAGAGACCCACTTTCCTAACATCACCTTGGCTCTTCTGGGGAGAGGTAGAGATATCTATTCCCAGGCTGGAGAGAGCCAGATAGTAGACGAGCCGCACACTTATCACCCAGCGCAGCGGGCGTAATGGGAACTGAAAATTGCTCTAAAATAAAGTTGCTGGGGAATTAACTTCTAAAGGGTGGAAATCCTGGCAGGAGGAAGGGGGGGTGGGATCCGTACAGAATTAAAATCAGGCTTGTGCTTGGTCTTGCTCTCTTCCTGGGGATTTGAAAGCCTCAGGTTGGCCAAGTTTGGGTTTGTGGTGGGTGTTTTGTTTTTTTTTTTCCCCCTTGAAGCCTTACAGCTTTTGTGTGGTAGCTCTGATGGATCAGGCCCTGGAAATGCACTCATCATGAAGGAGAGAAAGGCGATGCAGCACAAAGCTGTTTCACAACCCCTGGAAACACATTTCTGATGAAGGTGAGAAGGGTAGCACAGTGCAAAGCTGCCTCACAACCCCTGGCCGCTTTGGAGCGTGTCTTTGGGTTGACCATGCCAGGCTCTGCCGACATGAGAAGTAACCAGCACCCCGCTGAATTCATCTTTGCTGTTGAGCAAGGCTGGCTGAGCCCAAACCCTAGTGCAGCTTTAAGTTTCCAACCTTTTAAAACTGGCTCCTGGACTTTGGGGAGACCACAAAGACCTCATATGGGCACTATAGACCTCTACCAAGAGCCCTGCCTTCTCCCTGTGCTGTCTCAGCAGAGCTTTGTGCCTCCATCCCCAGCTCAATCAGCAGATGCCTCCAGGGTGGCTTCTGACATTCAGGGAGATTTAAGCTGGGCTTAAAGCAATTTTGATGGGGAAGGGGAGGGAGCCCCACTGGAGGTAGGTAGGTATTTTGTGGCTGCGGGGCACGAAGGAAGGAGTGCTGCTGGGAGGAGAGAGTCATGTAGGCAGATCAGGGGCAGCCTGGGTCTATCGCAGTCAGCAGCTGATAGTCCAGCATTTCATCTGCTTTTCTTCCCAAGACCAGGCTTGGAAATAAGGCTGGAAAAGCACCTTGAAGCACAGGTTTAATTCCCCTCACCTCCCTGGAAAGATGCTTTGCTGAGTGGTACAAGACCTAGTGGGTCAAAGAAAAATGTCTAGCAAAAAATATAATAATTTGGAAGTATATTTAACATATTGTAATCCCCAAGGGGTCTATGGATGGAGCTGGTTTCAGCATGGGAGTTGCTGTGATGCTCCTTTCCCCTACAGTAGCGGTCGCCCAGCTCCAGCGAAGCCCAGAGACCTTCTTATAACCAATGCACTGAGAATGAGATAGAAAATAAATTGCTAATAAAAACTCTAAGGGAGGCCATGTGAATGGGAGTGGAAATAGAGCCTGGCACACGTTTTTATTGACTTCAATGGCATTGCACCATGTTGTCCCCACACTTGCTTTTGGTGATAAATTAGAGTGTAATTCTTACAGGGGTGGAATGATTAAGCACAGATGTCTTATTAAGATCTCTCCTTTCCAAAATGTCATGTTGCCTTGATGTTTAAAGGTCTCTGTTGTGCAACAAACAGGGCATTGTGGTGAGCAGCGGGCTTGCTGGTGTGGACATGCAGGACCCACGCGGTCCCGCTGGGAAGCATGTGGAGGGGGAGGATTGGCAGCTCCCTTCTTGCAGCTCTTGACTGCTGGGGTCCCAAACCCTCCAGTACACCCGAGAAGAGGAATGGGATGAGCCCATGTGATGCCTAGGGTGAAATTTGCCATCTGTGCCAACTCAACCAGTGCCTTCAAATATGCTCACCAAACTTGTCAAAGTGGGTTTGCAGCCCCTCACTGTTTAATATGTTTATACACATCATCTCCAGTCTGATGTCCCAGCCCTGACCCATATTGCTCCCTGAGGTCCCATGTACATGGGGTAATGCATAAATTGCAGCCTATGCAGGACCCATGAGTGGTCTGAGAGCTGTGCCCTCAGACACAGCTGTCCATCAGGGATGGATGGAAGAATGTTTGAAAACTCCTGAGATCCTCCTGCCCCTAAGGCCAGCCCTTTGCAGAGCCTGGGACGAGGGCAGGCTGGCCATGTTCTTGTTGCTGCTCACTCAGCAGTGGAGATGGGGCTGCAGGTCGAGTCCCTCTGAACCATTAAGAACATATTGGTGTCCTTTTAATGGTATGAGCTTAGTGTGTGGTGAAGCATCTGGGCACATCAGGAGCTTGGCAGCAAAACGTCTTCAAAAGGGCCATGCAGAGAGCAAAGGCAGCAGATGGCTTGGTTGCCCTCCTGGCCACGGTCCCTTTGACCCTTCTTGCCCACCTGCAGGGAGGGGGGCGTTTGGGAGCCCTTGCTGGGGGGAAAGGGGTTATCGAATGGAGGTCACTAGTGTGTCCCCTCCATCCTGCAACACTGACCAGCTGTGTTCAGGGCAGCAAAGCCTGCTCACCACCAGAGCTGGGCTGGGGTTGGGGGGAGACGTGCTGACCGTGGAGAGGTGCTCACCTTCCCTTCCTCAGAGGGAAGACCTTCACTCGGCTCTGGCTGGAGTTTATCAAACCCGCTCCTAGGAACAAACGGCTCTTGGGTTGCCCACCTCTGCAGCTTCTGGGGGTGAGGAGCTACATCTGGGTGGGTGCCCGGCTCTCCATCAGCAGATACTTGCTGCCACCCCGTGGCCTCGGCCGGGAAATTTCGGGGAGCGATGCCCTTCTGCCATCCTCCTCCTCCTTCTGGGCAGCTCCGGGTGGAACCTGGGCGAATTATGGACCATCCCTGGGATACAGAGCTTAGGGGTGGGTGGGTGCTGGCTCTGTCTTCCCTGGTGCAGGGAGTCTGTAGCGGTGAACAAGGAGGTGTTTTGGAGAAATTGGATTTCACTGAGTTCTTCGCATCTTTGGATGCGTGTGTGAATTAGGATTAGTGCCAAACTGTCTAGGAGTCCCGTATCAACCAGCTACTTCAAGACTTATTCTTTGCTCCAGATGATTGCTGCAGACTGGAAAACCGGGGGGGTGGCAGGGAACAAAGAGGGAAGAAAACGGATACTTGCCTTTTTTTCTCCCCTAAAATTTAGTGTGACTTGGAGGCTTCTTTTTTCTCCTGACTGATTGAGCTTTTCCTTCTGCCTCTGGCTTTTCTGTCTCCTCTGCTTGTGGTCTGGGGACATTTTCGTGTATTTAAAGGGTTCTTTGGGGTAGCAACAAGGTCAGTTCCCCCCCCAGGGAAGCTTAGGGGAAAGAAGAATTAGGCTGACTGCCTGTGGGACTGGGAAGCCAATGCTCTTTGGTTAGGCCATTGCAATAAGAATGCAAGAATAGCCTGGTGGCAAGGGTTCGTTTTGTTTTGTTTTTTTCTTCCTTTGCAAGGATTTTGGGGGTTTGGGCTGATTCTGCTTCTGTTCCAGGCTTTCTGGGGGTACTTGAGCACATCTTGGCTCCTAGATTGGCTTTTAAAGAAGACACTCGTTTATTTTGTGGAATTAAATCTTGACTTAAATTTGGCAGAAGAAAACCTCAGTGGTTTTTTCCTACTTCCTAATTTCCTACCACTTGGCAATGTACAGTGGTACAGAATAAAGAGTAGGAGGGGCAGGACCTCCACAGGTCCAAATTCCTCTCCTGACACATGCCAAAAATCAGCTTGTTCGGTCTCTGTGTGGGTGCTGGGTGCTGTGGCATGGGGTGGTCACTCTTCTCTCCACCTCAGCTTGTAAATCAGGAGCTGAGAGTGCAGTGAGTCGGCAGACGAGCTACGAGCTCGGCTCACGTGCCTTGGGAAGTCACTCATTTCCTGCCCTGGGCTCTCTGGGGAGAGAAGCCGCTCTTTGACAAGCTTCTTAATTAGCCAGAAAGTTGGGTCATAACCACTGCTGTGTCTCCCCTTGTCATGGTTTAGACTCCAGGGTGTGTGAAAAATCGAACCAGTACAATGAGCGTTTAGAGGAACTCATGTTAATTTTAGAGAATGAAAGGAAGATTTTTTTTTCCCCTGTTGATAATGATTTTTCAATACCCTCAGGAAAAGTATGAGAAAGGGGGTTCTTTCGAAAAAGCTTTAAAAACATGTCCATCCAAAGAGCTGTTCATTTGGGAGGAAGGGGCTTGGCTCCTGGGCTGGTGCAACAGGCTTCTCTGTGGGATGTCTGGGGTTGTGGGAGCTTGGGCTTTGCTTGGTCCACGGTGGGGTGACACAGTGGAGCCAAAAACGTTTTGTTTAACTCTTCTTTTTTTTTCCTTTTGGTATCCCAGAAGTGGACCTTTTAAACTGTCAGCAGTGGGAATGACACAGGAAGCTATGGGCAAGCTTTTGGCTTGGGTTCAAAGTGAGCAGCTTCCTGCAGACCCTGATGCTTGGTGGAGCACATGCTGTGATTCCCCTTCTAATCCCACCGGCTTTAAACTTAGTTCCACCCCCCCACCCCAACTCTGCTGGCATTTGCAAAGTTTAAGGTGTGTTTTCCTTGCACCCAGGATTTTGTTGATAAACCTGAGGCCTCACTGAAGTCTGTTTTGCTCTAGGACAGAACAGTTATGACTAGTGGGGTGGATTTCCGAGACAATCATTCAGCCTTGATCAGTGGCTTGCTTTTTATCAGCCTGTCTTTTGCTGTGCTTGAATCTGAAGACCCTTAGGACTGTAGCAGAAGCTTGAGGTCACTGAGCCTTTCATGGGATGGGGAGATGGCCCCTCTTGCTCCTTGCCCTTGGTACATCACCTGGGTCTTTCTGTCACTGATGTCCTTGGGTGCTAAAACATGGTCCTGGTTGCTCAGACCCTTCCTGCATTACCCAGTTGGACAGACTGACATCCATGTGCAATGAAGATGGGCCGTGGGATGTGGTATGCAGCAAGGATTCTTCTGCTTTCCCTAATACTGTATCTGATGGCAGGATGTGATGGTGAGGAAAGGCACTCCAGTGTATTTTAAACACTCTCAGTAACCTTTGGTATGTGTGAAAGCACTGAGAAGGTAAGAACATAAGAACTTAGTATTTTGTGTGCAAATATGATCTGTCATACTTTCCTCTGGTGCCAGTTGCCTTGGGGAGCTGGAGGACACTGGAATTTGTCTAATTAGCAATGCCAAAGCTTCAGATCCTTCTTCTCAGAATATAGATCTCCTTGGTTGTGATGGACTGCAAAGTCGTCAGTCCTTTGACATCCTTGTTTGGGGCCCTGGACAGCATGTTGTGTGGCCTTGACTATTCTCAGATCCTGTGTCTGGGTAATGAAGCCTTGATGTCAAGCTTGATGAGGCATTATTTGGTGCTGAGTGTAGCTGTGGCCTCTAGCAGGAGCTCCAAGCAGAGTTTGAGTGTGCACCATTGTCTACTGTACTTGCTGCAGAGAAGGGTGCTTGGACTTGGAAGGACTTGTTGAAAGTGTCACCCTCTGCAATGTGAAGAATTGAGTGTCATGGGACCTGTTTTTCCAGCTTAGCTGCATTACTCTTGGCACAGAGGATGGCTTGAAGTGCTGAAGGTTAGTTGTAACCCTGTTCTGTTAGCTGGTAATTTGGAAAAACAGAGCCAGTTCCTGCTCGGGTCCTTTCTAGATGCAGAAAGGAGCAAAACACAATGCATGACCAAGCATAATTCACATTAGTCCCAAACCCCTTCTTAAACCATCCTTTAGCTACTCTTATGTTCAAAGCTTTGTTTATGCAAGAAGAGCAGTTCACATAATAAGAGTCGTGCACAGATTTTTCTCAAAGGCAAAAGAGTCCAGAAAAATCTGTATTGATTCAATAAATACTGATTACATGGAAGTTTTCAGCAGCAGTCGAAACAGTCCTGCAGAGTTTCCAAGATGAGAGCTTGTGCCAAGTTGCTGAAGGTGAAGGAGTCAGGTAGAGCGAGGCTGTCTCATTGCATTTCTCAGTTCTTGGCTCACCCTGCCCTGGGCAAGCTGCCATTTCTCCCTGAATCACCCGTCTCCAGAGCCATCGAGCTGCCACGGGCACGTCCTGCCTGCCTTTGGGTCTCTCTGGCTCAGATTTGGGTCAAGGTTAGGTTTGAACTTTCCAGATTCGTGGTCGACCTCCACCAGTGAGCAGGATTGCTTAAAGCAAAGGGCAGTTACAAGGACAGGAAATGCTGCTGACTGCTATGAGCTTTTTGGATTTTCTATGAGTGGGAATAGTGGGGATGGTGTGTTCTCCAGAACCTTGCTTCTCTGGTATAGCCAAGATCTGCAGTGCTGCAGAGAAGGAATCGACTTGCAGGAGTCATCAAAACTGATGGCAAGAATGTGCTTACAGAAGGAAGACACTGATTTTTTGGCTTCTTTTTATTAGAACAAGTGCAAACTAAGGCACGTAAATCCAGAAAGCAGCTTTGCAGTGTTGAACACTTAAGTTTGATATAGATATATCAGCTACGGCTGAGAGCTGAGGCTCAGAGGAAAACAAATCTCTCTAGAAATGCTGGTTTGATTAGAAGAGATGTAAGTTCATTGCTCCAGCCTCTTCTGGCGTTAATAAGATCCCTGATGCCGCTGGTAATGTAATAGATATTAGACCCAGAATGTCTTACATAAACACTAGGTCTTGATTCATTTTCGTTAATGGGGTTGGAGCGGGAAGAAAGATGCCTTGTGATGGGGTTTTTCTCTCTTCCTTCCCTGGAGACACTTCTAAACACTAAAAATGGGTGGGAAGACCATGTTGGTGCTGTGAAAGTATCTCATACCTATATCTTCATCACGCAGGTTCTGGAGGCCCTTCACCTGGCTTCAGGGGGTCTCACAGCATGAAAAGGCAGAGGAAGTGACCTTTAAGGCTTTCCAGTGATTTTAGAAGGTGATTATAGCATATAGGAAAAGTGAATTCAACTTTCCTGAGTAGATCTTTTCCTGTACTAATGTATAGTAAAAAAAAGGACGAAATGTGTGAAATATTTTGCCTAAGCTGCCTCTGTGTGAGTAGGAAATACCTCGTTGTGGATAAGTATTAAGAAGAGAAAAAGAATGTGTCCATTTAGCCCTTGCACTGTGGACTAAAAGCTCCAAACTGGCTGTTTCTCTCTCTGAAGGGTGTTCCACATGAGAGCACTCTGCTCAGCGGGGTAGTTTGAAAAAGCAATGTAAGGAATAATGAAAAACAGGACTGGCTTCGAAGGAAAAAGCTCCTTTCTAATACTGTCTGTAGGTGCATCTCTTCTCCTGCATGGTCTTGCTAGAAACCTCACTTCAGAGCTGGTGCTGTCCATTCAAGTGATGAATTTGTCTTTTCAAGTCTTGTTAAGAAATGTACTAAACATTGGAAAGAGATGTCAAAGGCAGAAGTTTTGCCTCATACTCCCTTCTCCAGACCAGCTTCAAACACTTCTTGATAGTGTCACAGAAAGACAATTGATTTAAACCCTTCGTTGACACTTGACCTTTTAATGAACGCTAAATCATGAGTCCCTGTGACAGGCTTGCAGTCCAGTACCACTGGACCCACAGGAAACCTGGCTCATGCTCTTTGCTTTCAAAAGGGCCAAATTTCAGCAACTTTGATGCAGTTGAGATGTTTGAACTACTGTGTTTACGAGCCTCGTCCTTCAGTGTGTTTCTGTTGCTTTTCTTAGATGAGTGGCCCTGTGAGCAGCAAAGAAATCACATAGTAGTCGGGGGAACAAGCACCTCAAAGCCTGCAGCAAGTCATCTGTGTGGATATAAAGGTAAGGAAGGAGTCAATGAGGGAGGACGTTTAAGAGGGTGGACGGTGGTGGCTGTGCTGTAAAAGCTGAGATGTAGAAAGGACAGCTTCTCAACCAGGAGGAGCAGAGCACTAAGGTGACTCAAGGAGCGAGGGCTTTGTGCCAAGACTTAAGTTCCTTGGGGCAGGGGCTGAGGGAAACTGGTAGATGAGTTCCCTTTGCAGTGGGCCACGAGACGCTTTCCTGGCGCATTATCTCCACCGCTTGCTGTCAAACAACTGCCTTGGGGGTTAGATGTTGCTGGAGATGCAGGACTCGTGGCCTTGGGCAGCTCCACAAGAGAGCATGCATCACAGTGCTGCTGGCTTTGGAGGAGAGCTGGAGAGTCCTGTGTCTTCATAACAGGTGGCCCCAAATCACTGCAATGGACAAAGCCCAGATATGCTCTGATCTACCGCAGTGCTCATCATCGTCAAAGCACCAGACTGGTGCTGGGAAGCTGGCCACCTCCAGAGCTGAGCTTTGGTGGAGGATGGGTGCTTTGAGAGCTTGTTGTTGCCTGTGCTGTTGGCGGAAAAAAAAAAAACCATCTGCAAGGACTTTATGAGCTGGGCTGGGAACTGTCCTCTTTATTCTGCTGGCTGCATCCCGCTGAAGCATCACTGCAGGATGGAGCTGGGGGGGGCGGAACATGGTGCTTTTGGGGCAGTTGTGTTTCTGCTGTGGGGCAGGGAAGATCTCATCTGCAGATCAAATCCCTCAGAGGAACCATGAAAGTCCTTTGTGGTCCTTCTGAATAACTGGAAGTGTATTTATAGCCAGCCCCAGGATGTTTACTGCTAATGAGATGCACACAGGGCTTCAATCATATGAGTCAGTGTTGGCATTCTTGGCTCAGCCGATCTGTGTTTGTAGCTGTTAGTGACATGCAAGGGCTCAATCTGGGTTGTGTCTTTGGAAGAGATGGTCTAAATAAATGGAATAAAAAGCCTTAGGGTTGTAACGGAGGTGCACAGAGGGAGGGAGACTTGTGCCAGGCCGCAGCGGAGGGTGGAACAGGGTGCAGGATGAATGTGTGTGGGGAGCTGAGTCCATCATCTCCCCTCCTTGCTGTCAGAAACACATGGAGGTGTGAGCAAAACACGGCAAGGGGACGTGTCGCTGGGAGGCTCATGTGGATTCGGTTAGGGACGTGAAATAGCGATGGTGGTAAGAGCGCTCCTGTGCCATTTATCACTGTCTGTGTGGAGGGGTGTGGGAGATCGGAGAAGGCAGCTGACAGCCCTGCTTGGTAGCTGTAACACAGGAGTGAAAAATGACAAGTGAAATCTCACCT
The DNA here is from genome assembly GCA_013400055.1 of Nycticryphes semicollaris. Classification (NCBI taxonomy): domain Eukaryota; kingdom Metazoa; phylum Chordata; class Aves; order Charadriiformes; family Rostratulidae; genus Nycticryphes; species Nycticryphes semicollaris. The sequence goes on along the minus strand of VXBJ01000190.1, from coordinate 169,498 downwards.
AACACACAACCCCGTTCCCCTCCAGCTCACCACACGCATTTCTCCACTCAATCCTGTCCTCTGCTGAGCACGTGAAACTTATCCTGCCGTGGAAACTGCGGCTGGGTCTGTTTGTCAGCTGCTGTGAGAAATGCACTTCTTTCCTACTCAGAGCTCCTGTTCCCGGGCAGAGTCAATTTTTTTCTCCAAGAGAGGATTTTTTGGTAGGTCTTTTGTGCCAAGATTATGTCAAAAGGGTGGTAGGGGAGAAGGCAAATTTGGAAGACGGATGTCTCACCTGCTATGTCATGTTACTGTCGAGGCACAGAGACCAGTGTGAATGGATATTAATCTGGGAAATGCGAGGAGTGGGGAGAAAAATAAAGGTCAGACATAAGGAAAAGGCGCTGTCACACTGTCTGCTGGTTTGATGTGGAAGGCTTGGAGAGGCTCTGCCGCAGCTTACGAACAGTGCATGCTTGGCTGCTGTTTGGGTCTTTATTTACCATCATTGGGTATGAGAAGGGTCACTTGAAGGCAGGAAGAAGCCTGGATGGGTGTCCTCTGCCAAGCATGAGTGGTCTGGCGAGGCCTGGTGAGCCATACCCTTTGTGTTCATCCAGCCTGGCCAGGAGGAGTGAAGGTCAGGGCTGGCTGAATGGGAGAAAATGGGCTAACAGGGATAACTTGCACTGAAAATGATTAGGGGTAAGGGCTGGTGGGGTGGGTGGGTGTATCTCTGCCTCATAAGAGGGAGCATCTTCCACCTGCAGTCCCACAGCGTGTGTCTGCGTGGGTTTATTTGCACGTCTTTCCTGTTCTGGGGTTGACAGACAAAGAGAGCAGTCAGAGCACAAATGCACAAGCCGTGGTAGGGATTAGAGAGAGGTTGTCTTTGGCTGTTGGGTATGGAGACAGCTGGGGGTGGACAGAGGTTTTGGACCTCTTATTTTTGGGGGGGATGCAGATGGCACAGGGGGTTCTTAACTTGAGAAAATCAAACCCCCAGCAAGAAACATTCAAATTCCCTTTGGGCTGAATAGTGATCATTCTTTAACTGCTACCTGTAGCTTAAGCAAGGAAAGGACAAACCTCTTCATTGACCTCTTGTTGTTCCTGTTCTTGGTGTTCTGCTCAGCTCAGTTTAGGTCGGACAGCCCATGACGCCTTGGTGCTCTCCTTTATGGGCTCTGGGCAGGTCTAATCCTACATAAGCACCAACTGCAGGGTCCAGAGAGCAGCTGTCTCCTTGTATTAGGACCTGATAAACACCTCCACCAGGCACAGTAAATACATTAAATGTCTATCAAGTTGACTGAAATCAGGTTAAGAGGCAGGATGTAGGCCTCAGAGAAGGTCATGATAGGGATGCTGGGGTAGCTGCTGCTTCTAACCATGGGCTTTGGGGGTGATGAGGTACAGTAAGGACGATATTTTGTGCTACAAAGATAAGCTTTGGAGAAACCCAGGGAAGGTCTGAGTGGAGGGACTTGGTCTTGGGGCTTTGACTCTTCTAAGATGTACAGGCAATAACCAGTAAACCAGGCTCTACCACAAATTATTGTCATAGGGGTCCTGTGGGCACTATGTGGAACCGCCTCCATTGACATGGGAAAGAAGCTTTATGTCCTTTCCTGGGGGAACTGGACTCTCAGTCTGGGCAATGAAGCTGCTGGAGCCAGAGGCTTGAACAGCCTTGAGGTGCTGCAAGTGAGAATATTCAACACCAGTTCAAAACATCTTGGATAGGTAACCAGCTGGAGCTAGTTGAGGGCAGCCAACTTGGTGACACTAACTGATATACAAAGGTCACAGTTGTGGTTTTGCCTCCCTTTAATCTCTGCTGGACAATGAAAGCCTCTGAGAAGTTTGCCCCAACAAACAGCCATTGAGCCTATGAATCTCCACTGACTCGTCTTGTGCAGCCTCCGGCTGAGGGATCACAGAATCTTCATGGCTGGGAAGGACTTCTGAGATCGAGTCAAAACACACACACAACCCCCCCACCCCTGCATCTTGGCCACTAGAGAAGGCCCTGATGTACAACATCTACACATTTCTTAATTACCTCCAGGAATGGTGATTCCACCACCTCCCTGGGCAGGCTGTTCCAGTGCCTGACCTCTCTGGCAGTAAAGTAATTCTTGATATCCACTCTAAACCTCCCCTGCTGCAGCTTCAGACCATTTCCTCTGGTCCTGTCATGATTCCCTTGGGATAAAAGACCACCACCCACCTCTCTACAATCCCCTTTCAGGGAGTTGTAGTGGGCAATGAGGTCTCCACTTAGCCTGCTCTTCACCAAAATAAATGTGCCCAGTTCTCTCAGCTTCTCCTCATATGATTTGTTCTTTAGTCCCCTCACCAGCTTGGTAGCTCTCCTCCGGATACGCTCTGGCACTTCAGTGTCCTTGTTGTAGTGAGGGGCCCAGAACTGACCATAGCACTCGAGGTGAGGCCTCACCAGTGCCCAGTCCAAATGCACCATCACTTCCATGCTCCTGCTGGCCACCCTACTCCTGATATGGTCCAGGATGCTGGTGACCTTCTTGGCTGCCTGGGCACACTGCTGGCTCATGTTCAGCCAGCTGTCCACGAACACACTCAGGTCCTTTTCTGCTGAGCAGCTTTTCAGACACTCTTTCCCAAACCTGTAGCCCTGTGTGGGGTTGTTGTGCCTGAACTGCAGGACCTGGCACTTGGTTTTACTGAACCTCATCCCATTGGCCTCGGCCTATTGATTCAACCTGTCCAGGTCCCTCTGTAGAGCGTCCTTACCCTCAAGTAGATCAACACTCCTACCTAGTTTGGTGTCATCTACAAACTTACTGAGGGTGCACTGGATCCACTCATCCAGATCATGAATAAAGATATTAAACAAGACTGTCCCCAAAACTGAGCCCTGAGGGTCACTGCTGGTGACTGGCTCCCAACCTGATTTCACCCCATGAAGCAGTCCGTCATGGTTAAGCATCATGAGTGTTACATTGGCACTCAAAAAATGACAGTGAGTGTGGAGGAGTTGACAGCAGAACAGTCAACAAGGGTCTCTGGGACAGGGTATGAGTTTACTTCGTATTCATGAACATTAATGAAGAGCAATAGCCATATTCTGATCTTGTAATTTACATAAATGAGAATAGCTTGAGTCATTATCTGCCTCTAATTTCTTTAAGCCATGACTCAGTAACTAACTACGCGCACTTAGCTCTAAGCAGCATCTTAGAGAATTATTTGCAGGATTGGGGCAGAAAAACCCATCTAAAACATGCTGCAGTGATGTCACGGGACTGATTTGTGCTCGGGCACTTCACTAGAGAGGGACAAACACAAGACCAGGACTCAAAGCCTGGGGGTGTTGCCATTTATATTCATGTGATCTTATTAATGCCACAAGACCCGCTCTTTGTAAATGCTTCAGCAATCAGAGATTCAGGAAAAAGTCTTGTGTTGTTGCTTTTCCTGCACAGACTTCCAGTCAGTGATAAAAGCTTTGTGCTGGGATATAGATCATGCATGACATGAGGGCACGACATGTGACGCGGAGAAATTGCTCCACAGGAACACGTTGTCCACCTTCTTGTTACTCAAGGCTAAAAAAGTTGCACTGCACGCATGATAGAAAGATGTCAGGGAGACAATCAAAACTGACTCTTCACAGGGAGCCTGCACAGAGTCCTTTGGACTGACATGAAATGAACTGGGGACTGCTGGGGAGGAAGCTTTAAATGGGCAAGACAAATTAGAAAGCCTTCTGGTCATTAGCTAAAACTGTGTAGTAGAAAAAACTCAGACCACAAAGACAGGGAGCTTTGGCTGATGATGAGGTGGGTTTTTAGGCTGACATGTGCATGGGGATGCACGTGATGGGGTGTAGAGGGACAGCAGAGGCTGTGTCTTGAACCATAGGCAGATGGGGTGAAGCCCCCCTCCCTTGGAGAGAAAACGTTGGGTGTGGACATCTGGGTTACACCCCTAAAATTCAGATGTTCCCCCAAGTGTGGCTTCACATGGCTCCAGGAGATCTCATTTTATTATTTATGACTGCATTTTCTGAGTGAATGCCGGAATCCCTGCTTTATCTTCCTGCAGTGGGCAGCTCTGTATTCTCCACAGCTCAGTACCAGTTGATACTGTCCATCTCCAGTCCACCCAGACAGGCAGAAAGATTTATTTCAATACACTCCTGAGTATATTACAGATTTCAATCTTATTTCTGACCCCTTCCTTGGCGTAGATCACTTTGTGCCTTGCTTAATGTTCATATTCAGGCAATAAAATAGTATTCATCCTAAAAAAAGCAAAAATGGGGAAAAATGTGCCTTCATATCTCCTGTTCAGTTGGGGAGCACAAGATGCTCCCACTTCCTGACTATCTGCACTAGGCTTTTTATCGCAGCACGCTGTTACACACACGGCTGATGGAGATCAGTGGTTGCAGGGGAGATAAGGAACTGAATTCTCAGGGGCTGTAAATTCAAACTTGCTGGCTGGTGGAGCAGCACACTCAAAGACGTGAGCTGGAGCCAGACAGCCAGACAGATTTATGCCACAGGCCGAGGGTGCCAGATTTGCTCCGTTTTGCTCCCGTGCCACCGGGGCACACCTGGCTGCAGGAGAACAGCTACCCAACAACTCCCCGGCCTTTACATTTCCAAGGTCAGCCATATGCTGCCACTCTGGCTTGAATCTTGCTTTCAATTGGGTGATTAGTGGTCAATGTCAATTGAGGAAGCTGCCACCTGTGCTTATGGGCAGGAAGGATTTAGCCAGCTCAGGAAAATGTGCTCAGGATACAGGGTGTAGTCATCCTTGTGTAGGAGACCCTTTCCTTTGGTGAGGAGAAGAGTTGAATTCCTTCACAGGGAAAAGAGTGGGGAAAAAACTATCTATTCATGCAGGCTTTTATATCCCAATTGTTTTATTTTTAAAATGAGATCTCTGCTGCTGTAACTCCTGTGTAACCTCTGCGGAAGACCTCCAAGTAAAGAAAGCAGAAGTCTAAGACATACGGTGTATCACTAGCTGGACAAGATGTGCTCCACACAAGTTATTCTTTGCAGGCAGGACTGGTGAGCGAACACAGCTGCTGATTTCCATATGCATGAAACTCTCTAATCTTTGGATCATGTATCATAGTTAAATATAATGCTGCTAGCATCACTTTCCCAGTTTGTAACATGCTTTTTCATCTCTTCAAACTGTCTTGCGTTAAAATCACACCAGGAGGCGTGCATCCTCCCTTGGTGGAGTATGGGAAGTTCTCAGGGCTCTCTCAGAAGTCTATAAATAGATGTTTTGTCTGCCCTTGAAATATATCATGGACATAAACAATGTTGGGCCATATCCAACGGTGATTCTCCATATCTGTCCCATAACTGATGGAGGCTTGGTGCTACTGTAGAAGCTGTTTGTCCCAAGAGCTTGTGAGTGTCAATTCAGTTGTCCATAATTCTATGAAAGAGAAGTTTGCCTCTTAAAAGATTTGGGTTGCTGATAAAGATTGCTGTTGGTTTAAGGTCTACTGTGGAGGTGTTTTAGAGGGCTGGCTGTCTTGAACTAGCATTGGGCTTGCCCATATGACACTTTGGAGCCTGGTAGCTGAAGAGTGGGTGGGACATCAGAGAGGGCTAGTTTAACAAGATGAGGTGACTCTCTGTATATATCCTCTATGTTGAGCTCAGAGACCAAAGGAATAGCACATGAGTCGCCTGATCACATACCCCTCAATAACCTGCAGGACCCTTTGACCTAAAACGGTGGATGTGGTTACATTTGCTTCCAAAAAGCATTGACTTGGCTCCTACAGCTGTGTTTGGACAGCTCAGTGCAAAAGGCTTATTTATCCCAACAGGAAGCAGGTATAGCCTCAGGAAAAATTACCAGCACTTGGTGCTGTCATTCTCAGGCTCTTTTTTGAAAAAATAAGTCAGGACTGAAGAAAGAAGCTACAATAGTTGACTCCACATCTCTTTTCTCCATTTGTGTGCCTCTGTCATCAAAGAAATGCAACTGGACCTAAAAGTTCTCCTTAGGCTTCACTGCATTGGTGACAAGAGCTATTGCCACCTTCAGATTCCTGCTGGAATTAGGAGTGAATTTAAGGGAGTTAGAGGAGCATCTCTTCTCTCTTCTGGTCCTCTTGACTGCAGCCACTGTTCCTTGTGGCTTGCTGGAGCAGACCAAGATGCTCTTTCCCTTTGTGCATCCTAGCTGGGTTCACTTGCCTATAGCAGTTTATCAGAGGTATCATCTCTAGGCTGCCCCAGAGAGCCTTCTGCTTATCTTCCCCAGTGAATTCCTCTGTGCTGGGGACTAAAAGCACAGAGAAATATCACAAAATGTTACGTGTCTGCCACAGCTTGCTGCTGCGATGGAATGTGCTTCAAGGCTTGACTTCCACTGGAGGTACCCATCAAGCCTGGAAAGAAGAACCAGCATGACCGTTGCTTTCAAGATGACCAATATTTTGGCTAATTCCCAGCCCTGGTGATTAAAAAGACAAGGGATTTGGGGAGAGGTAGTCTTTAGAAATTTCCGGACAAGACTGGCTGGAGGCTTTTCTTGCTTCCTCCAGTATGTTTGTGAATTCCCCTCTGTGACTATCCCATCTCTCCTCTCACGTTTCACAGAGGACAGTTTATTTTCATCTTCTTTAGTGCTTGTTTTCCTCCTAGAAAACACCTGCAGCATAGTCGTGTCTTTATTTTCTCCCGCTGTGACAGCTTTGGAAGAAGAGTGTAAGTGGTTAACTGTTTTCTGGCTGCTTCAAAATGAAAATACATAGAGAAATTAGCAGTGAGGTTCATCACAGCGAGAAGGAGGAGTACTCCTGCATGCTCACTTAGGAGCAGCAAGTATTATCTTGTTCCTAAACATGGTTTTGAGTGGGTTGATAGAAAGAATATGCCACCAAGTAAGCACTGAGCCTTGTCAAATAGTGATTTCAAATACAAGCTACATGATGGCAGAATAAGGCAAGCTATTGCCTGTGAAAAGGGTTATTAGTATGCTGTGTGATATTAGTATCTTTCTGAAAACTTCTGGGCTGAACGGGGCTCTTGGGAGGGATGAAATCACATAACGCGCTGTGCATGGGGTCTTCCGGTTCTCTAAATCAGTCTTGCCCTGCTAGAGCCAAGTGTCAGGACATAAATTGGCCAAAATCCACTGATATTATTAGGTTTTGTTTTGTTTTTTGTTTTGTTTTACAGCCGTACTCTGCCCTTCCCTTTGTACGTGGGATGAACAGTGTTAAGAAATGATTGTTCTCTCCCTCTTAGAACGGATGAGGGAATAAGGGCCTTGGTGTGACCAAGGGTTTGGGACCTGTGGTGGGACAAAAAAATCACTGAGTGGCTTAGATTTTTGGCAATATAGTGTTATGGCTCAGCCTGAGCCTCAAAGGTGTCCTTTTGTACTTTCATGCTTTTCCTGTAGAAACTTGCCGTTCTTCACTGCAGTAATAACCTGTAGAAAAACACTGACAAGAGTAAGATAAAAAAACCTCTAAAGGACCCAAGCTGCAGAAAAAGTAGGGAAAAATACAGGTGGAAGAGATAAAAATTGCCATGTATCCTCTGGTGTCATGGAAATCGTGGAAAGGAGAGGCAGAAATCCCTTTTTAATATTCGCACTCAAGCGAGAAGCCACTAGATGGCAAGAACACCCTGCCAGCAGCTGGGTTGCACCTCGATGGTGAATCCTGGGGATAACCTGAGACACGTTTGATGTCGGAGTGTCTCTTCCCCTCCAGCACTGTCTCTGACAGCATCCAGCACACAGCTGTGACATTTAGCTTGGGATTGTTGCTTTTTTAGTGTCTCTAAAGTGTAAAGGGGAGGATTGGGGCAGGGCAGTGTCTTAATTTCTCTGCTCAATCGAATACTGGGACAGCGAGAAATTTTCATCTGATGCTGCACTTTGAAGTAGTCACTGATAAAAGAGCTCTTTGGAAGAAGATGCTGAGATCCTGCAGGCTTGTTGTCACTGTTGCAGTGATGGAGACATGGTCCACAGCTTGGTCATTGGTCTTGGCAAACTTTAAAACCTCTTCTCCTGCTTATTATTCTCCTTTTCTCCTGTCACTAATTTTTCTGTCTTAGGGACATTCTTCCATTTAAATCCCAAATACCACACTGCAAATGGATTTGGCCCTGATAAATCCTCTGGGAGCATCTGTGGCCAAATGGTCAAGAGGGTCCCCAGCTCTGCTTTAGGGTCCTAGCCATCTGCAGGAGACCCCCCGACAGAGTTGGGCTGGCTTTATCCATTTTTTTTATAAAGTCTGGTAACCCTCAGGGAAGAAAAGAGCATCAGCCTAGGGCCCTCAACCTCATCTGTTGGCCCCAGAAGCTCCGTGGCAGAGTGCTTCAACCCAGGGCTGAGCAGTTCAAAAATACCTGGTTATTGGTTAAAAGACAACTTGACCTTGGTAGTTTATCTGAGACCTGTGCTACTCTGAGGACAGAATTTCAAGCAGGTAATAAACCCCAGATGGTATCTGCTTCCCTCTGGAAGGCAGATTTGTGGATTCTTTTTCCCCCAAGCCCCTTCAAGAAGGTGCTTTGCAGCCTTCCCTGAAGGTACATGCCAAATCATGTTCCTGCACTGCACTGCCCTGTGTCCCCAGGGAGCCGCAGGGACATTCAGAGTTTGTTCTTCCTTTTCAGCGAGAGCAGCTGAATTTTCAGGCATCTCTTCTTCGAGGCACATTCATTTCCAAGCGAGGGCAAGCGCTGATGTGCGGAAGGGGAAGGTGTGGGTTTATGTGTTTATAAACTGAAGACACCTCCGATCAGCGCTGCGTGCTTTTTATTGGCCATAAATTCCCACTACTGCAGCACTTTATTGTGCCGTAAGCAAAGGGGTGGCTGCCCTTTTTACAACACCACCTTTCTCAGCGGCTCTTGGTCTTGTCTTTTTATGTACCTCCAAGGAAAAGAAATGCAGGTGGTGGCTTAAAGTGACTTTGGCCAAATGCTAATAAATGGCAAAGGAGAGTCACCTCTGAGGGCTTGGACTTGAACTGGGGGTGTGTGGAGAAGGAAATGGGTTCCTATAAATAGGTAAGAAACACCTCCCCTGCTGAACTGCTTTGCCATCCTTTGTGTTGGCTGTGGGACATGAGGGCATTGCAGAGCTCATAGAGCACCAAGGATAGGAGGGGGGAAGAAAATCAGCTTGTGTTTTGGGTGGTTATAAAGCCAAGAGGGAGTTGTGGTACCCATGAGCAGCGACCTGAGGGTTTGGGTTTCCCTGTGCCGTGTGTGAGAGGTCTGCCTTCGACTGGCACTCGTCCATCAGGGGGTCTGCTTAGCTGCTGGGAATCCAGCTGATAGTAAATTACCTCTGAGAGCAGCAGTTCATTAGTGAGCACAGAACAGCTGCCAGTATGGATTTTAGACTTCTGCAACTGAGCTCTGAAGTCCGGTACTCGCTTCTAATGATTTCTCCGGCAGCCACTGTCAGAGCTCTCGTTGGAGAGCGCCGTGCTCAAGAGTTTATTATCTCGCCCAAGGGCCATGACTGTCATGAGGGAGTCGGCAGTTGGGGCGTCATGGGAGATGGAAACTGTGTCTTCCTGGTAACTTCTATGTCCTTGTAGCATCTCTCTGCTTCTCACTGTAGAGGCTGTGGTCCCCCCTCAAATTGATCTTCATCCAGAATTTCCTAGTGCCTGGTGGTGGTTTCTGCAGGATGTGGTCCAGGGCTGTTATCAGTGGATGCTGTTCTGTTTTTCCTTTTATAATTGCCTTAGGAAGGGGGTAAGTAGAAATCTGATGAACATCTCTCCCGCCCCATGGTCTTCTTTGTGTCTTTTGGTGGGAAAAGTGCTCTCCAGCCAGCACACTCGGAGCACAGAGGCTGAGCAGTGCGTGGGTGCTTTAGTCTGAAGGCAGCTTCTGGATGCTCTTTAGAAAGAGGGGAGGCATTTTTGGGAGGTGGTTGGGACTCATTCTCCAGGAATGAGATTTTATTAGAAATTTCCCATTTCTAATAATGGGAAGGAGGGAAGTAAGGAAGGAGGGAAGGAAGGAAGGCTGGCTGTTTGTGCAGGCTGCAGCCCAGGAGGGGTCAGCACAGCCTAAGAATTGGGAAGAGAGCAGGCATGGGATGCCCGGGTGAGGGACCAGGGCAGGGGGGGAGGGAATCACAGAGCACTGGCTGCTCCGCACCACCATCACTCAGCGCATATATTGTACCAGCCTCAGCACGGATGCAGACCTGGGGACCGCATGATGCCCTGGCATACCTCTTAGGATTGTTAGGATGAGTACTATCAGCTTTCCCTGGGGAGCTCCCACATCCCTTTGGCTGTGCAGGGAAATAATTCATGATGGATGCAGATGGTAATTAATGGCAGATGTGCTGGCTGATATTGGTGCTAAACTACCTGGTGTATGGGTTTCAAAATGCCACCGTGTTCTACCACTGTGGCTATGGAACTGGGACTGTTAATTACTAATTACTGGGAAGTTCTCAGCTGCTCTAGATGAATCATCTTCTTGCGGTGCTGCCTGCCCCAGTACTTCCCTCTGCCAAGCTCCAGCAATGCTACAGGATGCAAATCTCCATCCCCGAAGCATCCAGCCGCTGGAGAGGGAGAGGGATGGGAGAGAAACATCTCCCATCTGTCCATAGCCTGTCTGTCTCCTTCTGCAGGTCAGAAGGGTTGAGCACGAAGGTGACACTTTCTTTTCTCTGGGATGTGACAGTTCGGGGCTTGGACCATGCCAGACCTTCGCACTGGCACTGGCTGGCTAGGGTAGGGAAGTGACACAAACCATTTGCTAATTACTAATTAATCAGTGAACCATGCTGCACGCAGGAGGCTGCAGCAGATCATGCGTGCGTACAAATGGCCAATGCCCCCGGGAAGCCATAGATCAGACGTGTGCAGCCTTCGCTGGTAAAATTGACCCAAGCTTTGTTGCTCCTCGTCCTCCTTCCATCCTTGCTGGGCATTTGAATTTTAGGAGCTCAGTCTGGGCCTCTCGAGCAGGGCTTGGGCACAAGACCTGGGGGTTTGTTTGGAGCAAGCACCCTCCTGCTATGGCATCTATCCTTGCTCTGGCTTCGTAGATGAGGGTTTTCAGCAGCACTGAAGGAGTTTTCCTTCTTTTTGGTGAAGTGAAACCCTGAAGGCTGCATCTTGGAATAGGAAATTAATAAATACATCCAGACGTGGCCCTTTGGATGGAGGCACAGCCATTGCACAGTGCCTTAGTGACGGAAGAAAGTGTTAGAGGTGTTTTTGTCCATGTCCAGGTTCCCCTGAGGAGTTCTTTCAGCGCTTGGTAGATCTCTGTGAGATGCGTGTTAGCCTGTCGGGGTGGAGGTGGAATTTTCTGTCTTCCTGGCATCCTGGTGGAATGCCTTTGGAAATATCTCATCTATCCATTTTCCCCTTCTAATTCCAGTGGCTCTTTTGCAAAGAAGGATAACAACCCTAAAAGGCTGGCTCTTGCTGCAAGCTGCTGATTTTGGTGCTCAGGAACAGAGCCAGCAAGGGAACAGGAGGGGGATGAAGCCGTTGGGTACCTCGACACCCCTGAACATCCACCCAGACCTTTTCCATGACCGGTGGGGATGCAGAGCCATGTCCTTCCCCTGCCAAAATTTTCAGAATAACCTGGAGCCAGCTCAGCTTTTCTTCCGCTCCTCGAGTTTTGGTTCTGCTGACGTTCCCCAAGAGGCAACTTTGCACCTTCCCTGGAGCACAGCAAAGGAAAATAAAACTGAAGGGCTGGTGCCAAGAAAGCAAAATGGGGAAAACAAATCTGTAAAGCAGAAGTGACTGGAGTGCTGAGGTAGCTCTGAGCACATCTTGCTGCCAGTTAAAGGGCACAAGAGCCTAATGCATTTGGACAGGGCTGGTGATGCTTCTGCTGATGGGGGCCCCCTCCTACAGCTCTGCCCCAGCCAAAATTAACATCTCCTGGTCCAGCAGCGACTTTATCAGGGATACCAGGCAGTTCCTGGTGTTTCCAACTTTCAGAAGCCCTAGCAGCCCCTCCAGCCCAGCAGGTGAGGGGTTAGGAGTAGCTCGTGAGTACCCATGGGATGAGATGAGGTTTCCAGGTCCCATTTACTGTGCCAAGTCAGGGACTACCAATCTTATGGGGCTCCTGAAACTCCAAGCCCTTCGCTCTACAACATCTTAGTGGTGTTTCTGGACTTTTCTCTTGGGATTCAGCAGCCTGAATTTGGCTGGGTTTTCTTTGAGGTAGGACCAGACTGCAGAAGCGCCAAGTCCTCCCCTTTTCTTTTTTCATCCCCTGTACTTGCTTTGTATTTGAGTCACAAAAAGCAAGGGTGTCTCCCCAGCTGATGCATTTACACGGTTGTTTAATTCAATCAATGCTGGAGTCAGCATCGGAGGTCAGTGGCAATAGCCTGAAGTGACATATTTAACCCCAAAAGGCAGCGACCTCATGGTTCCACTCTCCTGATCCCAATGTGGGCTTTGCTGCCCACCTGGCTGCTAAATCGCGGTGATTTACTGAGGATGCTGTACGCAAACGGGGCCTGTTGCTCTCTGCCATACGCTTGGCTCACCCTGAATTGTCTTGTATCTCACCCTCCTGCATATGCTCACCTCGAATCCTGGGCCAAAATTCATAAATTTATGTTTATGGAAGCAGATATCGGCTGCAGGCTTCTCCCTGCCTGTCCTGGCAGGGAATTGCCCGTCTGCTGCCGTGCTTTTCCCATCCAAATAACCATTGCAAGCAGCTGGATGCTGCAGTGCATCATTTTTTTTTTTAACTCTGACCCCTTTTCTGAGCTGGATGCTCTGGGAAAAACGGTGGGGGGAGTTGAAAACTGTCCCTGCTCCATAGAGAACCAGAGGGCTGGTGGCTCAAAGGATTTGGGATATCTGCAAATATCTTGGCTTGCAGGGAAGTGGGCTGTCATGTGGCTCTTTCCATGTTACTCCTGTTTATTATCTTTAAAGCCAATGTTCCAGGAGAGCTATGTTTCTTGCCTGATGCGGATTAAGGTATTTGTGGCACCTGGTGGTGATAGACTGGCTTAAACAGCCTGGTGCCCTCGCGTTGCTGATGGAAACATCAAGGCAGACAGGGCCCTGCTAATGAGCCACCCTGACCTAACGAGCTCATGTTTACAGGCTGGGGAAAGAAAAAAGCAATGGAGAAAGTCAGAAACTACAGCCATGCATCATCAGGACATGATTCCCTTTTATTAAGGGCTGGTTTACTGCGGGTGCTTTTCCCAGCCATCCCAACCTATTATTTCAGCCCTCGTCTATCATCCCAAACGAGGAAGGGAAGGGAGGGGAAAAAAACCCACGAAAACAATTAGTTGGAAACGAAATACTTGTAATGGCTGCATTTTAATTACAAATAAAAAGCTCTCCAAATAGGCCTATAAATAAAAAATTTCAGATGCTTGGCTTCGTGCAGATGCTTTTCTTTGTAAAAATGGCTGTTATGGCTTCGTCTCTGTTTATTTGGTTGCGGAGAAAAGCGAGGAGAGCAGCTGCGTAGCAACCCGGGAGATCTCTTCACAGCGTATCTGGTGCCGGCGTGGCTGAATCCCCTCCTCAGCTGTGTGTCAGGCTGGCAGTCCTTGGTTGGGGGGCTCTGGGCTTGCAAACTGAAGAGAGTTAAAGTCAACGTGAGAAGCGGGAGCTTGGGTATCCAACCCCTGAAATGCATCTTCCTTGTTCCTCGGGAAAAGCCCCTGGGAGGGTGGTGGGATTCTATCCTGCGTAGGTGTAAGGAGAATTAAGTGGGATGAGCAGCTGGGTACCGGAGAGATGCTGCCCTTCTGGGAGAGATACATCTTCCTGGCATAATGTACCCAAAGTGGGTGCAAGAGGCAGGATGCTCCCCTGGGTGCTGGTATCCACAGGGCATTGGTTTCCCAAGGTGCAGCGCACGAACGTGCTCTTCCCCAATCCAGGCAAACCTGGATTTCGGAGCCCAAGTGAAATTATTACACCATGCAGCAGCATGAAGTGAAACCCCCTTAAACTTAACATTTAACACCTTTTTTTTTGCAGGAATTTGTTTTCTAACATGGCACCGGCAGCACTGATTTGGTATTTCAGGTGTCTGGGACTCTGTCCATGCGTTTTTCTTGCTTATGTCTGTGAAACTGTTTTTAATGAGGGGGTGTCAATTAGTGTGGTTGCAGTGCAGGTGAGACACAGCAAGGCTGGAGGGAAGTGAAGGGTGAGCATCGTGTGTGACCGCTGCTGGGGAAGCCAGCATCTCGCATCTAAGAGGAACAGCACAAGGAGGGAGCTGGGGGTCAGGCTACCAGGGTAGCAGGGACAGAAGCATCATCATTGACACTGGTCGACTGAAGCATCCTCCATCCTTGGTGGCGGGATGGCTGGGCTAAGATCCACTTATAATAAATCCTCCTGGAAGTTCCGCATCCAAGAGGAGAGGCTGGAAAGGCTGGACCAGACGCTTCAGAGCTGCAAATAGATAGTGCATCCTGGGGTTTGCAGAAAGTTTCGGCCTCAAATGAGATGTGATTAATTCACTGCGGATTCAGCCGATGGAACATCAGGAGGGCTGATGTAACCTTGCTGATGTCTTGAATTCTTGTTGGTTTGTTGGCCAGGAATTTTTTTTTTACCTTGTTTGAAGCAAAATTTGATCAGTGGTGAGAAGGTTGTAGATGTTTTAGGACTGTTTGCAATCGTAGCAGTACTTTTAGGAGACAAAACGGTGCTGCTTTGTGATGGAAATGATATTTTGGTAAAGTTCCTGCTTTTTCTTAGGAGGAAAAAGAAGAAAAGAGGCTTTATTTCTGCTAAACTGTGTGCATACCTGTTTCTAGCCTGAGGTTTTTAACTCTCTCTGTGAATATTTTGATTGTTTCTCTACCACATGCTGTAAAAAAGCCACTTTGCCGGCATTTCATCCTGGTCTTAGAGAGGGAGTTGTAAACCTGAATGCTTCCCACTGAAATTGAGGGGATGGCGGTGACATGAAACCGATGTAACTCTTTTTAATGAAGGTTTAAACAAAACCCAACCAAAAACCCGCAGTGGAGCTGGGAAGCCTCAGCCGTGAGCAAAATGACGGATCGAATTTGTGTGTCACTGAGACTCAGTGAACTGCTATTTTGTTGATTTTTCTAAAGATCCGCAGCCATCAGAGAAATGCAACATAATTGCTGCCCTGTTTATCGACAGCAGGCACCAAAAATCCATTGCCGCGTGAAATTAACCCCTCCGCTGCTGGATTGCAGCTGAGCTGAGGCTCCAGCTGCACTGGGATGTTATTTCCTGCAGCATCCAGTCACTCAGCTCCTTCCTGGTATCTCTGTAGATTCATAAGTGTATTAGTTTTCTCTATTTTTGGCTTTCCACCTGCTTTCTTAGCAGCTGTGAGTTATCAATAGGAATTGCAATAAATACAGTGCTCCTACCACAGTCTCCAGCACCTTCTTCCCCCTCAGGAGATGAAGAGGAGAAGCGCTCCCTAAGGATGTGCTGTTGGGGAGGAAAACCCAGGAGCCAGCTGAGCTGTTGCAGGCATGGGTTTTCCATGGGATGGTTGGAATGGAGCCAGTGTCTCTGCTCCTGGGACCCTTCCCACAGCCTCACTTGCTCTTGGCACTGGCCCTAAGCCTTATATCAGCCTTGGCCTTTAAGCTCGGTTGCATCCCCAGCTGATGCCGAGGCTGGCATCTCACCACCTGCCTGCAGGTAAGGCAGGGGAGTGGGTTGGAGGGGGCAAAAAGTCCTCCTGTGCCTGGAGCTGAGCGCTTTAGGCAACAGGTATGTGGAGGTGGCATGAAAAGGTCCGTGTTAAGAATGCAAAATTTCCATGGGAACTGGAAAAGTTGGAGGTGATGGAGCTTAGGGGGGGGGTTGTGATCCCCTGGCTATGAACTGGGTCCGAGCAGCAGCAAGAAGCACAGGAGCAAGGCCTTTTCTGCTCCAAGCATCCCACTACTGTAGCTTGTGGGAAATTTTATCACACCACATTTAAGGCGTGAGCTGTATTATCAGGCTGTTGGGGTGGCTTAGAGGGAGAATTTCCTGCTGTTGGTGCCTCCTAACCAGTAACGACTTCTGCAAAATCCTTCACTGAAACTAAGCTGGACCAAAACCGGCTCTTGTGGCAATGGCAGCTGCATCAGGGGCTGCTTGGAGAGTTTGGGGGGTGGTGGATTCAGCTCACTGCAGACATGTCAGTCTCTGAGACCTCTTTGGTCTTGTGTTCCAGCTGCTTTTCCCTGGAACTGGTGCTGGGTACACCCCTGGGCAGCTCCAATGACCTTTGCCAGCAACAGGTTGTGGGGAGGAGACCACAGCATCCCTGCAACATTAACTGGGGACCACAGTATCCCTGCAGTGTTAACCGAGGACCGCAACATCCCTGCAACATTAATCAAGCTGCCTTTTCCTGATCTGATTTGGAAGGAGACAGCCCCTTGCTAAGTCTTCTCTTGGCCATCCCATCCTTGCCTGGCTGATGTGCTTTGCTGCTACCATCTGTCCTGGACCACTCACGGGATGGATGGTTCTCATGCTTGGCTCTGATGGGCAATAGTAGAAGAGGCTGCCCATGTGCGTGGTGGTTTCTGTTCCATCTCCTCTTAGTTTGGGGAGGATGTTTCTGGTGTTAACCAGTCCTTTGGTTAGAGACATCATAAATTATGTAGAGATTTTATGAATCAACAACAACAAGCTTGGAGGACTCCGAGGTCCTGAACTAGAGGATCCAAGGCTTCACCTTGGCTTGAGATGGGGCATTGGGTTGGGAGATCACTTGGCCGCAGAGCAATCACGCGTCCTGTGCAGTTCCCACCGTCTCCATGGGATCAGATCCAGGATGATCTGTGTCCTCCTGCCCCCCCCCCCATCTTCAATGGGGCTTGGTGAGGTGTTATGTTCCCCTGTGATGGGTTAAGGAGTTTTCAGGGGGTGAGGGAGGTTTTTCTGGACAGGGTTTGGGTGATGCCCATGCAGTGGGTCATGGGAGGTGCACTGCCACTTGTTACCTGAACGGGGGCTACAAGTAGGACTGAACTTAATCTAAATGCCTGGAGAAGGCAGGCAGGCAGACATGGTCCCAGCAAAACCCCTGCCAGGCTGCTTGTTTCAGGGCAAAAAGGGAAACTCTGCCAAAAACCAAGCCTGGCTTTCAGGCGTTGGGAACTGAACAAATTATGTTGATTCGAAATAACTTGAGCATCACCCAAAATCACAAACCAGTTACAAACTAAAAAGTTATTTTCCCTGACGGGAGCTGAGGTATTTTGGGGCAGTGACATGGCACGGAGTCCATTGTTCCCAAACCACAGACTCTCCCCTCTCCATGCCCAGGCTGTGTTGTAGCAGAGCAATGAACCAAAACAGCTGATATAATGATAAAGATGGTTTTATTTACCTGGATGGAACCTCTTGAGTGTAACATCTGCCCAGGTAGCCTCGGGGCAAGGGGCTTCGCCCCAGGACTGGCACCTCTAAGAGACATGTGGATATTTTCAATAAGGCAGCTGAAAAGATCCAAACTGCTGCCTTCTGCATTGAAATAACTGCCCAGTGCCTTGTGGTTTTGGTTGAAAAACAGCTGAAGGCCATAAACACCCCTATTTCCCTTCTGCAGCTTGAGGAGTTTTCCCTTTTCCCCCCTTTGGCTCTTCTGTAAATAAAAATGAGCTTTATTGATTTTATTTCAGTAACAGAAAAATAATTTGCCTTTGGCCCAAGCTCACAAGATGCTAAACTCCATCCAGGAGTGTGGTTTTGGATTTTTTTTCCCCCCTTTTTTTAATAGTGTTCCTGATATGTGTTTATGATGCCAGCTGACACCTCCTAAACTACAGCATGGCTATAACCTCCGGAAAAACTCCCGGCGGGATTGAAATAGTGGCTGGCAAATGTTCCTTCCTTGCTGGAGCCTGTGAATCAAAAACCGTCAACGGTTCAAGAAAAGGCTTGTGCCGGGGAGAGAGAATTATGCCAGAGTCGATGCATATTTTATCACCACGCTTATTCACTCACAGCCCTTTTCCCTTCGAACACCGTGCGGGTTTTAATTAAATAGTCATTTGCGAGGCTGTTATTCTAGCTTGGAAGGCCTCCAAATGGCCGTGTTTTTTCCCCAAAATGATCACAAGGGGATGTGCTCCCATCCCCCACGTCCTCACCAAGGTTCCTCTTCCGCAGATACCGCTAATTACGTTTGTCTGGCCGGCCGCCGGCTCTCTGATAGCATCTTTCATTAGAACTGACCTCTCCACGCTCACAAGGAGCTGGCTGACGTTCCCGGAGCAGTGCTTTGTGGATGTCGCCAAGAAACGTCCCTTTGGCACTGGGCAAACAGGTCCGGGTCTTGCAAATGATGGTGCCGTTTGGAGCCGTGGCTCGTCAGCGACTGATTGCAAATCGTAGTAACATAAAATGTTTGGGGTTGGAAGGAACATTAAAGATCATCAAGTTCCACTCCCCTGCCCTGGGTGGGGACACCTCCCACCACACCAGGTTGCTCCAAGCCCCATCCAGCCTGGCCTTGAACCCCTCCAGGGATGGGGCAGCCACAGCTTCTCGGGGCAGCCTGGGCCAAGCTCTCACCACTCCCACGGGAAAGACTTTCATCCCAATATCTCACTTAAATCTCCCCTCTTTCAGTTTAAAACTGTTCCCCCTCGTCCTATGGCACCCCTCCCTCATCAAGAGTCCCTCCCCAGCTCTCCCGTAGGCCCCCCTTGCTCTAGGCAACTCTCAATGGGGTCTAGGAGAAAACATGGTGCGGGGGCAGAGGTTCTATTTCCCTTCACCACACCTGCTGCGATGGGTCTTTGCCTTCCCTTGGCTTTAATTTCCCACCCAGCTCCTCACCCACCAACCTGAGTTTGCTCCCACTTGTCAGGAGAGAGATACTTAATTTGTCAGTTCGCTACGCTTAATATTTCTTTCATGTATTGCGTCGATTTTAAATGCAAAACATGTCTGGATAAGCTCACTTTTTTGTCTTTTTTTTTGTTTTTTTTTTTCCCCCATCCTGCTGCAGTCGACACATTGAATGTAGCCATGTTTAACTAATAAAAAAGATTTTAAAATGCTGGTTTTGCACTTATTTAATTGACTTCCAATTTCCATTCACATGCAGCCTGGCACATTGCAAGAGGAAAAAAAAAGAGTGCCGAGCAAATAAGAAATGCGTCACTTGCTAGTTTTTTTTACCATAATCAAAAATGTAAAAATTAAGAATCTGAATCAATGTACATTAAACTATGTAATTGCCTAAATAAACGTGGCGGGGGTAGATAATGGGTCTTCCTGATTAAAAGAAAATGTCAAATTTATTGCAAAGTTTATATTTGGTTGCAAAGCAGCGCAGTTTTGCAGTTGCAGCCCCTTCTTTTGGGGGATAAACCAGGCGGGTGGGGGCTTGGAGGGCAGCATTGGATCCAGGGGCTGGTGGAAGGATGAAGGAGCTGAGAACATCTTTGGTGGCATCTTTGAGGGAAATACAGGGATGGAGGAATTGCTAGTGGATAGTGGAAAGTGGCTTTTCCAGCTCTCAGAAGCCCATTGGTGGTTGTGTTTTCTCTTCCAGCACCCAGTCTTGGTGGTCCCTGACATGGTGAAGGTCCTGGCTTGCAGCGACCTGTCTTGTAGCAAGAGAAGAGCCTCCCAAGAGCAGGATCTTCAGGTAAATCCCTACCCTGGATGGGCTTATTGCAGCTTCTTGTTATTTATTATCACTTGAATTTTCTCAGAATGGTTTGTAGCTCTATGGGGCACAGGGAAGTGTTTTATTTGGATGCACCATGTGCCTCCCAACCCTTTTCCCTGCAAATAGTGGCAGCTTTTCCAAGCAAATCAGTGAAAATAAATAATATCCCAACGTTGCAAGCTGCACTGAAACTGCTCAATGGCCTTAGGGTTCTTCCAAGTGCCATAAGCCTGTGGTTTGAAGCAACTTGCCCATCAGTAGAAACACGGAGGTGGGTGTCAGAAATCAGGAGCTGGGATGTGGTGATGGTGGCAGGAGTCGGACGATGACGCTGCTGTCCACCATGCCTGCCGGTCCTCCAAAGGCTCCTCCCCTGCGCCGGTATTTAGGAGCAAAAAAACAATCATCCAGGTCTGAGTATCGGTTTGCATTTGTCCTTTCCACAGGAACCATAGGAACTGTGCATGCTTTTTGCTCCAAACCCGGTTGTCCTTCCCTGCAGAACAAGCAGTGCTCTGGCACGCGATATCCCCAGTGCTTTTAATCTCCAAAATACCTCCCCAGGCAAATTGTGTTAATATTGGAGAGTGCAGGAGAGGGGGGAGAGCTGCCCACCCCGCTGTTGTTTCTATTCATCGCTCACCGTCGCGCTGAGGGATGTGGAAAAATCTGCTGGGTTTTGACCTCGCAGCCTGGCAGCAAGGAGTTAAAGGAAAGGTGAAATATTAAGCGGAAGCAAAGAGGCAACCTGAGAAGGGCAGGATCCCAGGCAAGCTTTCCTAGGGATGAAAAAACCAAAAAAGCTGTCCCCTGGAAGGGTTCCAGCTGCCCGGCTCCCACCCAGCCTTTGTGTCCTCTGGTCCCCAGTAGCCAGCCTGCCCTGGCCAGGATGCTAAAGGGCACAAAGCCAGGATGCTGGTGGGGGCAAAAAGCTGGGCTGGGCTGCTCTGGTGAAGCTGCCAGTACCTGGGTTTTGCTAGGGGAGAAGTAGAAAGGAGTTGGACCATTTGCGAGCCCATGTTGTTGAGCTTGCTGCTCTGAGTGTTGGCTGTGGTGGATGTTAAATAATAAGGAGTTAAATAATAATGGTAAAAGGAGGGGGTTTTTTTTGCCTCATAAAGTTTAGCAACCCAAGCACATCCAGCATAGAGAGATGCTGGGATGCAGGAGGCTGCACCCGCAGCACACCCTGGTTCTCCTGGGGTAGGAAGAGGTGTCCCCAGGGGTGCTTAAAGAGGATGGACCATGGCACAAGGAGGGGATGCATCACCCACCCTCCATCAGCAGGAGCAACATGCTACAGCTAATGCACAAACCCCAGAGGCAGGATTAATTAACACAGCCTCCCAAGGTCTCCCAACATGGATGGAGGCCACTAACCTTCATAGGAAGCCCTTGAAGGAAGAAATGTGAGGTGTCCAGGCAGTAACCAAGAGAAGTAATAAATACTTTTGGGAGTGCTTTAAGAGAACATTAACCTAAGCTCTTCTAATCCACCACAAGCAGCAAGGCGTAAATAGTGATACTACAGGTTGCTCCAGCACCATCTCTTTTCTCCGAGCACTTCAAGCGCATCCATGATTTCATGCTCATGACGTGCTGCCACCACGGAGGCAGGTATGGGAGGGTTTTGTCTGTCTAGGAGCTGTTTTTGTCCGTCTGTGGCTGACAGATGACAGATGACAAGCTGTGTTTGAGGGGAAGAAAATTCAATTACCCAAAGTAGGCTTTTGGCAGGACACAGAGACAGCGGAATGAGGTCGATGAAACCTGGGGAAAAGGGGATGAAAGGCCGGCTGCTTACTTCCAGGGGCCTGGTTTGCTTTTGGTTGCCTCCTCAGAGACATTGTTTGTGCAGTAATTAGCGATGTAAAACATGCATCGTCCTCTTTGCTCCCATTAGGCTTGGCTACGGCTTGAAATGATGCGCAACAGTAGTCCCTGTTTAATTTTACCAAATGTTCACTTTAATTTCATTTAAGACCATCTGTCTATAAATCTATAGTGCCTATTTACCTCAGGTGCCTATAAATATATATAGATAATATATTCTGTGCTGAGAAGAAAACAGATAACAAGGCACTGGTAAGAGCAGTGCACCCCTTGGCTCCCAGCCTCCAACTCCAGGGTCAAGTGTGTTGTCAAGCCTGAAGGCTCTATGTTGGCTTGATGCTGGTGGGGCTGTCATTTGGGCCATACCTCCTGAGGATTGAGGCCTCCCTCCCTGCTGTGTTCCTCCACCCTAAAACCCACCACGTGTTGCATGTCCAAGTCAATATTAAACACCCAGTTGGGCCGTGCACAGCTGGCAGCCTGCAGCAAGACGTGGTTTATTTGCAGCCAAGCAAGCACACCTATATTTAAATACCTCTAAGCAAACGAGTCCACCCAGCTCCTCCTTTGCTCTTTCTTGTGTCTTCAAGGCTGGGTTTAGTGGCAGTATCCAAGGGCAGTCTGTCTCCTTCCTTCCTTAAAGGGATCAGGATGTTGCCTGCTGGGTGGTAGGGATGAGTAACGTTGCCCTTGGTAGTATTGGTCCCATCATCAAATGTGGGCTGATGGCTGACAGCTTCCATCTTCCACCATCACTTCACATCTGAGTCACCACCACTCTTGCATGAGACCCTAGAAACGATCCCTCAAACCTGTGTTTGTGATGTCCCTCCCTCCGGCAGCACCAGGACAGCTGGAAGGAGGCTGCCGCAGGGCGATGGGAAGGGCTGCAGCTCCTTGGTCCCGAAAC
This sequence comes from Nycticryphes semicollaris, assembly GCA_013400055.1. Taxonomy (NCBI): domain Eukaryota; kingdom Metazoa; phylum Chordata; class Aves; order Charadriiformes; family Rostratulidae; genus Nycticryphes; species Nycticryphes semicollaris. The sequence continues at coordinate 147,094 of VXBJ01000190.1, read as the reverse complement.
GTGGTGAGATGTGGTCGGCCAGGAAACGTATGTGGAAGTGCCGGCCAATGCAGTGGACCAGGCTGCCCACCACGGCGCACTGGAAGCTGGATGGGTTGGGCAAGGCATAGGTGGCACACTCATACCATAGCTTGGCCTTGGCGCCACACCGGTAGACGCTGATGCCCGTGCTGCGGTGAAGGTTGAAGCGGTAGATGAAGCCATTGGTACTCACCATCTCAGCTGTCCTGTCCTTGCTGCCACCGGCTGGGCTGACACTCCAGCTGTCCCAACGAGCGGCATAGCGCAGCAGCACAGAGCACAGGGTGCCCCCCGTCACGTAGATCTCCCCATCACACACCGTGGCTGTGTGGGCCACAGCAAAGTTGTCGTGGGGCAGTGGTGCAGTGAAGGTCCAGCGATCCTGCCGGGGGTCATAGCGCTCCACCGTGTAGAGGCACTCACCGCCGATGGCGTAAAGGTGGCCGTCCAAGGCCACGAGCTTGCAGTGTGGCCGTGCTTGGTTCAGGGGGCAGATCTCCCTCCAGATGTTGGTCAGGGGGTCATAGCAGAAGACACGGTTGGAGGGTCTCTGCGTCTGACCCTCACAGCCAGCCACCACAAAGAGGTAGTTAAACATGCTGCAGATGGCACACCCACGGGAGACTACCTCTGGTGGCACATGGCAGAGGTGATGCCAGCAGTCCCCTCCATCATCATAGTAGCAGAGGCGGCTGGTGTGAAGGCTGGGCTCTTGCAGGTTGACATCCGCCACAACCATGTATGCCTTCCCCTTCATCCTCCACCTTAGGATGAGCTCCCGCTCGCTGGCGTTGAGGCGGCCGTAGATGGAGGGTGTCCTCAGCACCTGCAGGTAGTTGTCGCTCATCACCTTGTAGGCAGCCTCCTGGAGGTGACTGAGTTTCTGTGCCTTGGCTGCACAGAGGACCTCGTAGCAGTTCCCCAGGTCCAGGTGGGTGGGTTGTGGTATTTGGAAGTGGTCAGCATTGGCCACCAGCCCTGGCTGGGGTCTTGCAGGTGATGTGCTGGCTGGCAGTGTGACTCCAAAATCCTCTATGGGCAGCTGGAGGTGGGGGTTGTCAGCAATCTGGAGGATGCTGTCCTTGCGACCAGGAGATGGTGGCTCAGGGGAGCTCTCTAAGCTCCCCACAGGTGGTGGAACTCTGGAGGAGGTGGTGAGATCTTGCATTGCCATATTTGGGTCCAGCTCCCGGGTTGTGAAGTTCTGTAGCTTTTCATTGACCTGCTCCAAACTGCGGCACTGGGATGTTCCCGGAAGGATGTAGGAGAGTGACCTTTTCTTCCACATCGACTGGGAGACGGACTGCATGTAGTAGTCGTAGACTTTGCCTTTGAGGCTGGGGACTGGCTTCCTGTCCCCATCCTTTGCTTGCCGCTCAGCAATGAATTTCTCCTCCACCTGGATCTTTGCGACTGAAGAGAAAGAGTAGGAGGCATCCGACCCCGTGTTGCTCGCTGTCATCATTAGACCCAGGCCCGAGACAACACTGAGGGTCTGAATCATCCCCCCATACCCCTCGGCCTCCTGGCTTATGCTTCCACTGGCCAAATCCTGCTTTGTGTTTTGGGCACCTCCATCACCTGCCACCTGGACATCAGCAGTCCCGGGGCAAAGCCGGGTGCTTGGGGCAAGCATGGCCTCATCCCCGTGGCTGCTCAGTGGTTCAGCCACATCCCCAGAGTCATAAGAGTTCACGTTGCTTCCCAACTTGCTTCCTGGCTGTCTTCCCAGCTCACTTCCCAGCTCGCTTCCCAGATCGCTTCCTGTCTTGATTCCTGGCTTACTTCCCAACTTACTTCCTAGCTCACTTTCCAGGTCGCTTCCTGTCTTAATTTCTGGCTGGATTCCTATCTTGCTCCCCAACTTACTTCCCAGATTACTTCTTAACTCACTTTTCAAATCACTTCCCGGCTCTATTCCTGGCTTGCTTTCCGACTTACTTCCCAGATCAGAAACCATCTCCTCTCCTTCCTCCTCCTTCTCCTCTTCGCTCCTTGGCAGACTTCGATCCACCTGGAGAGGTGTGCACAATGTCCTGGGGGCTTTCACTTGCCTGCTCTCTTGTCCATCCCCACCACCCCTCCTTGCCTCTTCCCCAAACACCCTCCTCCGGCGCAGACCCACCGCACTGGTACCATCCTCATCCCGGGCAGCGTTTTCCCGCTGCTCTCCTCCCGCCTCTGCTGGTGGGATTTTGCCCCCGGCAAGCGAGCGGGACTTATAAAACCTGTATGCCAAAGTCAGGAGGAGCAGAGCGGCGGCGGAGAGGACCAGCTTGCCGGCCAGCTGCATGTCGGAGTGCCAGGGCAGGGTTACCCGCTGGGGCATTTTTCCATGCCAGGAATGTGGCGAAGCCGATTAATGATTGCCGAGCGAGCCTGGAGTGAGAAGCTGGAGGTTTGGGGCAAGGTGACTTTGAGCAAGCAAAGCTGGCAGGAGGTTTGTGGACAAGCTTTGCATGTTTGGGATGGGTTGGGCTCCAGGGAAAAGGAGCAGCCCAGAGTTGGTGACACAGAGCCGGCTTTATTAGCTTGGTAAACAGAGAGGCTCAGAGAAAAGCAAAAGGAAGCATAAAGGGAGGGAAAATCTCTCCAGCGAGCAGCCCCAGTGTGCTGCCTCCTCGATTCTTTGGCTGTTTAAAAAAGGATTGTGAAAGAGAAGGTGAAAAATAAGTTGCTTTGTCCGGGAAAGGACTCTCATCCCTGGGTGAAGGTGCAGGGAAGGGAGGGAGAAGCAGCCCCAGTGCCGGGCAGACCTTTGGTCTGACGCCGAGCAGCTGCTCCGCGGGTGACTAATGCAGTAACATTCATTTGCAGCACGGAACCTAACGAAGGGTGACTGGAAACAGCCTGAAAGCTTCTGGAGTCTCTCTGAGGCCAGCTTGGAAGTGGCAGGGGAATTAAGAGCCAGTGGAAAAGGATGCTGTGGGGCTTTAAAAGGGTGAAAAAAATCCAGCACCAAGGAACAAATAAGGGTAGGAGTGAAACTGCAGCTGGTGGTGGCCACGTTCAGGGTCCATGTGCACAGAGAGAGGGATGAACTAAGGAAAGTGAATGAAAACATTGGGCTTGGGAAGAAATTTGGGATGGGAAGGGACGGGAGAGATGGGAGTCCTCATTTCGAAGCAACGCACTGCTGCATGTGGGATGTCTGTGGGGATTAGAATTGCTGTGGGGAAACTGAGGCACAGAGGGTGCCAGACAGCATCACACTTGCTTCTTTCTCCCCCTGGAAAGTGAGGAGTTATGTGTCTGGCTCTGATCTGAATTTCAAAGATTAGGGGAATTGCTGTCCCCATCATCCCGCAGGCAGCTGGGTCCTCACGCCTGGATTGCAGCGGGTTGGGGTGGGGGAGTTGGAAAGGAGGGGGCCTGGGGAATGACATCCCTCTGCAATCACCACTAAGTGAGCTGAATTCAAAGGGATAAAATTCATTTCCTTTTCCGTGAGGGGAATGTCTCGCATGCTGAGAGACACATAACGAACCGAGGCCCTTCGAGTCGGCAAAGAAACAGCCCAAATGTGGGTGGGGGTGGGTGGCTGTTTGTGTGCAGAGATTCACGCCCCCTCTCCCTTGGTCCTGATCGAGCGGGATTTGGCAGAGAAACGAGCCCAGGGAATGCTAAAACAGCTCCTTGTATGAAGTGTGGGTGCGATGGGTCCTGACTGTATGGGTCAGTGTGGTGGGATGAGGTCTTGCCATGGGTCATGGGTGGTGCACCCTTGTGAGCTCATTCCCGGTGTCCAAAGCCCCCCACCCAAACCACATCCCTTGCAGCAGCTGATCTTCACCAGCATGAGCTCAGGCACTGCCTTCTGCAGTGGGGAAGAGCATCAGGACCTCCCTGGGGTATGTTCCCCACCATCACCAGCATCTGAGATGACCTCCCTGCTGATGCTGAGATGTTGCTTTCCTCCTGATGGCTTCACAAGGGGACATGGGGGTGGCAAAGGGATGGGGGCGGTGGTGTATCTGCTACTAGACTTGCCATGGGGGCTCATTAGGTGGAGGACCACGGGCTAAACAGAGTAATATTCATATATATGTATATCAAGGATGGTCCTGGCAGTCAGAGACCCCTGTGCACATTCCTGCTGTGAATGGAGAGAGCCCACCAGTGGCTTTTAGGGGAATGTTTGGGAAGTTGTCACCTTGTATGGGTGCAACGTCGGGAAATGCAGCAATGAAGAGGCTGGGGGAACGAGGACATTTACATTAAGAGCTGGGGTGGTGCATCCTGCTTGTTTGCATCTCGAGCTTGGGCCAGGGGCCAAAAAAACCACCAGTCAAATGCCATCCAGCTGCTCCTCTCCACCCTATCTGGCAGAAGGACCCTGAATTCATCACTGAGGGACAAAACCTTTGGGAAAGCATATCCCTTCTGCCTGCAAATGCAGAGGGTCTTGAAGCCAAGGGGTAACAGGGATGTACATTGAGGTTAGGCATGTGTTTCAGAGCTTGGTTTGTCTTTTTTGGGTCTGGCCACCCATGTATGGCCAAGACCCTGGGTTTCTTCATCTCTCACTGCTGCCGTTTTGAATTTGCAGGTAGAGCTGCAGAGATCCCTGCATTCATGAGCTGGGAAGTATGAATTATGGATGTGCTTGGTGGCCCCATGAACCTGGCTGTGGCCGGTAATGAGGTAGGGGAGGCAGGGGATGCACCAAGCAAAGCCCACCATCGCTCCTGCCAGGATTCCCAGCCCTGTGGAGCTAGAGCATCCCTGTTTTTTTAATCCCCACTTTAATATTCCAAAAGGCTAGAATCTTGGATGAGCCCTGTGGCAGGATTATCCTCATCATCTTTTTAAGGACCTTGGGAGGGTGAAACACAGAGCATGAGGGTGTTTTCAGCAGGCAACTTGCTCTGGGTGCTGTTGCCTTCTCAAATGGCAGGATGGGAGCACCAGAGTCCGACTGTCAAGCTTGAGCTGCTGGGGATGATGTGGAGAAGGAGGATCCCCATGGCAAAAAATGCAGGTCCAAGGTATAAATGTGTATTTATCGATGCCTTCACGTAAGGAGGACGAGCGGCAGCGTAGGAGAGCAGGGGATGAGGCCGTGGTGTCTGCGAGCAGTGGTGACGTCTCGGCACTTGTGACTCTAATTGAATGTAATTGCCTCCTCCAAATTTGGCTAAAACCTTTTCAAAGTCCCCTGAAATTAGGGAACATCGATAACGCCGCTCCTTGGGGTTTTCAGCTCGCGTCATCCCTAAGAAGCGCGATTAATTTTTTACAAGCTAATCATATCTCTTAGGCAGGTTGTCAGCCGTGGATCTGTCATCTCTCATCAATAATGAAACAACCTGGGAAGCTTTTTTCCCCCCCCAGCCTCCTGCATTATTCACTGCCAGGTCCTCAAACAACAGGGGGTGTGTGTGTGGGGGGAGCCAGGGACTTAATTGATGTCCTTTGTAATTACTTGCAGGAAGGTGGATGGGGATGGAGAGGCAGGGCTTGAAGGTGAAAGATGAGAGGAGGTGAGAGTTGAAGGCAGGGTCCAGCACAGCGTGGGAGGTTTTCTTTGGATCACTGGGGTGAAGTGCCAGCTATCTGTGTCCCTTGTCACCTTGGGGACACTTTGGGAAAGCAACTCTGGCAGCATCTCTGCCCAAAATGAGGAGAGACTCCCGTGTCCCCTTAGTCATCACTTTGGCTGCGCTGGTGTTGAGAATGTCCCATCCTCTAGTCTGCTCCATCACTGTGGGAAAGAGCTAAGCATCCTGAATGGATGCAGAGAGGTGGATTTGGAATGTGGGACCTCCGAGCCCACTGGTCCTCTTCCAGCCACTGCATGGGGAGGTCGTGTCATTCTTGAGATGGCACCAACTGGTTGATGGTGGCACTGCCTCTCTAATGCTCCTCATTTCCATGGTTCCAGGCTAAAACTGCCACATTTGCATTTAAATGGAGGTTTGGGCATCTGTAAATCCCCATTTTTGAAGTGAGAAGGCTTAATGGTTGTTTAATCATGTTGGGATGAGGCCCCTGGAGCATCTCTGATCCAGCAAGGAGGTTGAGAAGCATCCACATCGTGGTGGTGGGGCCCTTCTGCCTGCTTAGTGGCATGAGGGTAAACTGAGTCATGGAGACTTCTCCAGAAAAATAAAGCTTCCCCTAAAAAATAAAGATTCCCCTAAGAAAACAAAGATTCCTTTCTCACCCAGGGAGGTGCAATGGGCTGGAGCAGCAACAGCAGTTGGAGAGGGATCAGGCATTTGGGCAGCTGGTCTGAATCGATGCTGGGATGCTGGGATGCTGTTGCTTTGGGATGAAAGTGGAGTCAATGATCCTCCTACATCCCAGCCAGCCCTGGTCTTTGCATTGCTGCCAGCCCCAAATTATTACGTATGGAAAGAAACTCCTGAGTCACCGCATGTTTGTTCAGCTCCTTTGAGGTTCGGAAATCGCTCTCAGCGAGGTTGGCAATGGAGCATGGTAGGGACTGAATCTGCTTAATAATAATTAATCATAATAGTAATAATAATGCTTAGCACTTGTATGGGGCTTTGGGAAGATGAAGTGCCACACGGCTGCTGGCTAATCCTCTAGGATTAAAAGTTCCCGGAGGATAAGGTAGGGGGGCGCCCAATCCTCGGGCTCCTCTCCCCCCCACATTCGCTCCCCAGGGATCTTGGTCTGGGGTTGGATGCTCTTGGGGCACCACAGGGAGGGAAAGTGGCCCAGCAAACTGCCACCATCCCCCAGCACTGGGCAGGATTGAGGCAAAAGCACCTGTTTATTGCAAAAAAAACCCCCAAAAAAAGTAAAAAAAAAAAGTCCTGCAACAGGATTAACGCTGTACCAGGATGTGCCTACTGGCTCGGGGTACCATTATCTGTTTCCATGGAGACGGGTAGCCAAGAAGGAAGGGGTGAGTGGCATGGGCCAAGCATGGGTCCAGTGCTTTACACCCGGTTGGCGCCTCATGCCATTGCTGCCGGATGGGACACATGCTGCCCACTCATGTGTGAGGACTGACATTTTGGGTCAGGAGTTGTCACTAGACATGACCGTCCAGCCCGGGACAAGTGTTGTGCACGGTACCTGTCTCCCAGCAAAGCCCGTTTGCCCCAACCAAGGAGCCAAGGTATAAGGCCAGTGATCTGTGGCTTTTGGGCTCCCAGCGCCATTGTCCAAGTGTAGGACTCATCCCCAATGTCCCTCATGATGGGGACACATCCTTTATGCTCCCTACTGTGGGGACATGAGACCTGGAGCAGCTTGGTGCAGTTGGAATTGTGTAAACGGATTTTTCCAGGGGAAATCTGGCCCTTGCATAATAGACACCACCCCCAAAGGTTTGCAAAGCCTCCAGGTACCCCATAATATTTCTGTGTACGCCAGTGTAAGGCAAAATATTAAGTACAGCCTTCTGCCAGGGGAGATTTTTCTTTTTCCTTTTAATTAAATTGTCTGAGGAAGCCAAGACACAGACAGAAAGAGACTGAGACTGTAAATAGTATAGAAAAAAAAAAGAGAGAGAGAGAACTGATTGACGGAGGTGTAAATGTCAGGTGGAGCCATACGAAGGAAGAGGAGGAAGAGGAAGAGACAGGCAAACCTTCACGTTAGCTCCAAGATCACTGTTATGGTGAGCGCCAAAACTAGTCTGAAGCTGCAGTGGCTGGTAAGTGAACCTAGGCAGGAGGAGAAAAGGATGGAGAGTTTAGGGAGCCGCATCTTGCCTGTTGGGTTCAAAGTAGGATGGGGTCACTGCTTTCTTTTGGAGGACATCCAAAGCATATGGAGCTTGTGTGGGCTGGGCAGCAGGTCAGGGACGCTGTGGGGACCATCCACAGGGCCCCCCGCAAGGACATCACTCCTGCCAAGGGCAAGGACTTGGGGCAAGGGCTTGGGGTGATGCAAGGAGAAATGGCCAAAGACTTGGGGCAATGCCAGTAGAGATGCTCAAGGGCTTGGGGCAAGGCAAGGAGACATGGCCAACGGCTTGGGCATCTGGATGGACCATGCTTTCTGCATGGTCCTTTCCTCCCTGGCATGTTTTGGGTCAAAATACCGGTGCCACCACTACTCACCATTGGAATCCTCTGTTCCTCTGGGGATATTTGGGTTTTCTAATGGGAAAGAAATAGCGGAGAGACAGTTTAATTGAGGGGGGATGCAAGAGATTAGTGAGGATTTATGGAGGGAGGGGTGAAACCCACAGTGCCACCATACCAAAGACGATGAGCCGGGTGTGGGTGTCAGTGGAGCCCAGGGGGTTCTGAGCAGTGCAGCGGTACATGGAGCCATTGAGCTCTGCTGGCACCCGCTCCAGCACCAGCTCCTTGCCATCGTGCTCAGCACTGCCGTCGAGGAGCCGGCTCCCCACCCGGGTCCAGGTGAAGAGTGGCTCAGGGAAGACTTCATTCTGTGGGGAGATGGGGGGATGTGAGGTGGGTGAAGGCGGTGAGCAAACCCTGTCTTGTACCTGGAGCAAGGACAGGGTACAGACAAAATGCCCATGGGTGCACTAATGTAGGGACCATGATGCAGCCCAGGGCCACTAAGACAATCCCATAAAGTCCTGGTGTGGATCCAAGGTTGTTCACTGCTGTGGCATTGCTCCACAGCAATGGGGATGGATAGGGATGCTGACCTGGAAGCCCTGCACCAAGATCCGCACGGTGTCTCCGACACGGGCTCTTGTTGGGGTCATCGTGATCTTCGGGCCCTTGGGAGCAACTGCAAAGGAAGGGGACAAGAAGGGTCATCAGCTGAGAGAGGGGTTCCCAGTGCTGGTGCGTGCCCTTGGCTGGAGTTAGTGATGGTTTGATGAACAATCGTGGGCAGGGGATGGCAGCATGTGCCAGCCAATGGGGCTGATGGCTGAGTGATTGATGGACAGGCTGACAGACGACCAAATGACGGATAGACACGTAGGCAAGGACCCTACGGGCAGATGAACAAGAAGATTGATAGGTGACTGTAATAGGATGCATTGGTGGTGAAGGACGTATTTCCTAATCAAGCCCTTCTGTGCTCAGAAACAGGGATCAAGAAGGGGTCAGGTTGGTTTGAAGCCACGGAGATGGACACCTCAGAAAAGCATCTCCAGGATAAGGTGGCCTTGGTGAGTCACACACATGTGCTGTTAGCATGGGAGACAGCCACTAAGCCTTGCTGGCAAAAAAATGCCAAGGAAAGCCCTGTAAAGAGGAGGTGACCCTTTTCCCCACACCAGATTTGGGGTGCCCTTGCCTGGTGGGTTGCAGGGAGAAGCAGTGATGCAACCAGCCATGGTGAGGTGACACCACACAGGGGTCTGCTCTTTGCTCCCAAGTGGGTCAGGGTTGCCCAGGGGATGTCCCTTCTGGATGGGATGGGACAGACCCAGGAGCTGCCTGGGCTTTGCGTGGAAGGAACCTTTTGCAGGTTTAAAGGGAAAAAAGGGCAGGAGGGAGGTTGTGCCTCACCAAACATGGTTGTCTCATCTTTGTATATTTAAGTGCCACCACGGATAGGACATGCTGAGCCTGACCATCACCCTGACATGACATAAAGGGACAAACAGCCACCAGAAAGCATACTGGTCTGTGCTGGTGGACAGTGACCCTGGGAAAGGGCATGCAGGCCCCAGGATGCTCCACAGGTACATGCACCAGAGACCATGGCTGTGCACCTGGTCTGCAGTATCCATGCAGGATCTGTCCCTCTGGTGTTAAAGAGGAGATGGTGGACTGCAGATGATTACACCATGGTACGGTCTGTACCAACAGAATGCTCACTGTACTGAAGAGAATGGTTTGTCTTGGTTCCAATGTGGCTTTTATTGACAGTAGATATAGTATATATATACTATTTATATCCTGGGAGGGGGTTAATGGGGGATCTGCTGTGATGGTGCCAAAAACCTGTCTATGGATGGTGGTGGTAGGGCGCCCAGTGAGATGCATAGGCTGGAGGCACTTTTAGGGATGAGGAGGGCTGTGGATATGGGGGTGCGATGTGGGTTGAGCTTTGTTACAGGTATTGGAGCTGCTGGGAACGAAGCAGCAAGCCATCAAAGTCTTGACCTCATGGGGAGCTCCAGAGAGTGGACACCGAAGCTGCAGAAGGTGTGAAAATACAGGACTTGGATTATTTTTTGGCTAGTTGTATGCTGGGAGAGAGCTGTAATACTCAGTGGGGAGGAACAGATAATGGAGGGCCATCTATTAGCAAGAGAGCTGCTGCCCTCCTTGTTGACTGCCAACCTCCCGTTGACCTCCTCGTTGCTGCCAACCTCCCACTAATTGAGGCAGTTGATGAGCTGAAGAAAAAGAGGTGGAGCACCAGCACTGAGAGGCTTGTGCACACTGAAGCCCGTGCCAAAGACGGGTGGAAAGCCAATGAGGAGAAGCTCTCCAGGAGATGGTGCATCATTGCTGACGCAGTGAGCCAAGTGTCCTACTTGGCCAGGACCAGAGCCCAGTCTTCTCCTGGCTCAAGGGGAGGAAGGCTAGAGCAACCTGCCCAGGAGGGTGTCCCAAAGCTGGGGCAACCCTTGTGGAGAGCTCAGTCTCTTCTGACAGGGAGCTAGGAAAATGTAGGGGAGCCCCAGCCTTACCTGGGGGTAAAATGGGGCAGAAGTGAGGGGCCCACTAACTTGGGGGAGCTTCTGCTTTTCTAGTGTCCTGGCCATGCTGGGAGTCAATTGGGAAGCCCCAGCTTCAACCTCACTACCCTATGGCAGCAGGGGCCTCACCAGCCACACAGGCTGCCCCTGTGCAGGGGCCAACTTGACCCCTCCCCAGCAATCCCCACCAGGATGAGTTGGGTGGTGATGGCCAACAAGGGTGATGGTATGTCCTCAGGTTTCCTGGGACTGGTGGTGACAGGAAGGATGGAGGTGACATCAGTGTGGGGTGAAGGTGTTCCCTCACAAACATGTCCAGGGGAGCTCCTCTGTCCCATCCTCTCCCAGAGTTACACCCTAGAGGAGGGTTACCAAGTTCCTCACCTGCCCAACACCAGGTTGCCCAACAGAGCCTCCACCTCAGCTTTAACAACCCCCTCCCTGCTCATCCCTACACCCAACACAGCCCTGGCTCCCCCCAGACTAGCTCTTCGTTGTCTCCCCTGTCCCAGCCCTTTGCCTCCCCCTGTATGGAAGCACACATCTCCTTCTCATAGAGGGGTCTTCTCCCAGCACAGTTCCCCCCGACCAAATCTAGGGCTGTGCCCACATTATCCCCTGCCACGGACATGGTTGCCTTGCTCTGATACCCCAGGAACTTCAATTTCCCCCTTACCAGCCCCACACACCACCCTAACCCTCCACTGCATGATTCAACAGCCCTCTCCCAACCCCAGCCCTACATCAACCCAGCAAACCCCACCTGATAGCAACTCCCATGGCTGGGGGGGGACCTGCACCCACCTCTCCAGGGCCAGTGCTCTCTCCCCTTTACAGGATATACCCTGGGGCTATGAGGACTTGGGGGGCAGCAGCCCCACTGCCTCTTTCCTTACCCCCCCATGGATGAGGAGCTCTGCACCCCATAAACCCCAGGACAATCCACCCCAAGCACCCCTATTGCGAGCACCCAGTCCCATCTCACTCCCCCAAACTGCCCTTGTCCTCCTCCCTCCCTGCACCTCATCCTGACCCACGCGGTCCCCCTGAGCACTGCCTCCCCTACACCACACATCAAACCTCTTCTCTTGATTGATGAGCCCCCCCAAAACCCACTGCCCTCAAGCCTACTTTTCAAGGAACCCTAGTATCATCTCCTCCTGTCACTAGGTAGCCCTGTGTGGCACCTCACTGTAACCTGTGAGTGCCTGAAAAAACAAACCCAAAATAAAAGCAAAAGTGGAAAAATGCAAAAAGTGAAATAAAAAGAAGCCAGAAAGAAAAAAAAAAAAAAAGGAAAAAATGCCCAAAAAATCACCAAAAAATTACAAAGAAAAAATGATGCAAAAAATTGCAAAAAAGCCAAGAACCCCCCCAAACCTGCACTTACCAAGCGTCACCTCGGACTGCATGGGCATGGAGAGCGCCGGGTGCTTCACCTCGCAGCTGAAGAGCGCTTCGTTGTCGATTTGCGGGTTGAGGGTCCAGGTGAGGGTGGCCCGTGCCTCCACCGTCCCGTCGCTGACGGGAGCGTGGGTGTGACGGAAATAGTAGATGGGCTCGGCCACGTGCACCCACCGTGGGAATTCCCGGCTCACCACTGTTTCGGGGATGGTTTCGGTGACGGGACCCCGCTCGGCCGCCAGCCCCCGGGGGGGGTCCACAGTGGCCAGGGGTTGCCCACCTCCCACCTCCCCTTCGGCCGCCAGTGATTTTGGCACCTTGGTGTCATCCAAGTCGCGGTGAAGGAGATTCCGGGGTGCCCAGCTCCCGGCGCCGGCCGGCGGCTCCGGCAGTGGGGTGGCCTCAATGGGCTCCCCATCCCGCTTGAAGTACACCTGCATGGGGACAAAGGGCACGGTAAGCCCAGTGGGGACAGCCACCACCCCAGACACCCCCCGCATCCCATTCCCTTCGGTAGCTTCACACGGGGCTCCTTCCCAAGGTCCCCACAGAAAGATGCTGCAGGGCAAGGTTTGGGTAGCAAGCAGATATTTCCCTTATTTTCCTCCAAAAGCAGCACATATATAATATATTTTTTAATTTTTTCATGCTTGTTTCATATATCCATATGAAAGATTAAAGACTCTGGGGGCTCACCAGCGGGGCAGGCTTGCCACCTGAGACCACACACACCAGGGTGAAGTTTTGCGCCTGGTAACGGCTGAAGGGCGCCGGCGTGTCAGCAGCGAGCACCGAGATGGACGTCGGAGGAGCTGCCAGGGAGCAGAGCCGGGGTGTTAGCACATGCACCCACCTCCATCCCTGTCCCCATCCCCATCCTCATCCTCATCTCCGTCCCCATCCCTATCCCCATCCCTGTCTCAATCCCTATCTCGCTCTGTGTCCCAATCCCCATCCTTGTCCTTGTCCCTGACCCCATCCTCATCCCGATGTCCATCCTCTTGCGTGTCCCTATCACTTTCCCCATCCCCATCCCTGTTCCTATTCTTGTCCTTATCCCCATCCCTGTCCCCTTTCTTGTCCCCATCCTCATCTCCATCCCCATCCCTGTCCCCTGTCCCCATCACCATCCTCATTCACATTCTCATCCCCGTCCTCATTCCTGTCCTCACTGCCATCCCTGTCCCTGTCCCCAGCCTTGCCCTTGTCCCCATCCCTAACCCCATCCTCATCCCTGTCCTAGACCCCATCATCTTCCTCATCCCATCCCCATCCTGCTCCAGCAGGGGGATTGGACTAGATGATCTTTCAAGGTCCCTTCCAATCCCTGACATTCTGTGATTCTGTGATTGTGGGATCCTCATCCCCATCCTTGTCCCTGTCCCGACCCTCATCTCTGCCCCTGACCCCACCTTCATCCCCAACCTCATCCTCATCCCCATCCCCCATCCCTACCCTTGGGGATGGGAAAATGAGCCAAATCCCTGCCGTCTCCCCACACCCGAGACCCTGCAGACATTTCCCCTCTGGTCCCATCCAGCCGGCGGCTGCACTTACCCATCACGTTGAGGAATATGTTCCCGGAGGCCAGGACCACTTTCTCCCGCGTGGCTCGGTCATAAATCCCCACGTGACACTCGTAGGGACCGTTGTCCGAAATGCGAACCTCGGGGAGGCTGGGGAGGAGAGAGGGGGCTCAATGCTTGCTCCCCACATCATCCCAAACCCCTTCTCCAGGGGGTTGCAGGGGTCACCATCGGGATATGAAGGCATCAGACGGGGTTGCTTTTCACCAGCAACGAGGATCAATAAACTATGAATAACTTCGCGGGCTGGAGGAGAGAGCTGTGTAATGCGGTTTAGCAGCTGGGGTTTACTGGCACTGACAGCTCCTCGGGAGGGTAAGTAATTGCATTATTGAAAGGAGAAGTAGACGGGAGGTAAAGGCACCGCCGAGAGCAAAAACCCGCGAAGCGTGGACATTAAACGCCTGCAAAACGCCCACGTAAAAAAGGCTCGGTGCTGGACGCTACAGACCGCTCGGGCGATGCCACGGCTGCAGCAAAGCCTGGCAGATAAAAACCATCACAAGCCCAAATTCTGAGCAAATCCAGAACACGCTTCAATCAATACATTATACAGATTCTATATAGATATGAATAGATATATGTACACGGACACACATATAGGAGGAGCTGCCAGGGAGCAGAGCCAGGGTGTTAGCACAGTGTCCTCCATACCCGTTCATCTCCATCTCTGTCCCTGTCCCCATCAGCATCCTCATCCCTGACCCCATCTTCATCCCCACCCTCATTCTTGTCTCTGTCCCCATCATCATCCCTCATCCGTGACTCCATCTCCATCCCCATCTATATATATACATACATTAAAAAAAAAAATTAAAAAAATAATAGATGTTTATATAAGTAGAACAGGAGAGGAAGGTGTGCAAATGGATCGGTGCTGCCGTAGGTGGACATGCTCACGCTGGCTGTAAAGGAGTGACTTTGCTGACTGGCAGTGTCCCACTGTGGCAATGAGGATGGGGCTATTCCCACAGGGAGCACCCCTCAGCTTAAACACACACAACCCCCCCCCAGCTTTTCCGGACAAACCCACGCATGCACCTTGTGGTGTTTCCCCACTCGGGAGGGGGAAAATCCAGCGCTGCTTTGCCAGATCCTTTCCAAAAGCCCCTGGCTGCCTTCCCACACCTCCTCCTCACCGTGCAAGCCCCCCTCCAGCACAAACAAGCCCCCGTCAAAGCGAACAGTCGCTTGGCAGCTCCTTTTAATGGCTGTGATGCTTTCAACTAAGCCTTCACCATCTGTTCCAGCCTCTAATTACCCACGCGCTGAGCAGGAAATCATCCACACCCTTCGTTAGGGACACTGGCGGTTTCCGCCCCTGCCAGCCTGAGGACCCTCTGCATCCCAGTGGCTGCCTCTTTGGGTTTGTGAATGGATTTGGGTGTAAAATGGTCCTAATTGGGTCGGTTTGATGCTTCTAGGCCTGGAGAGAGGAGACCCCCAGCCCTGAAAAGCCGAAACGATGCCCATTGTGTCCTTTGCGTCCTCTAAGCATGCTGGAAATAAGGAAAAAATTACATAGGTATTCATAAAGCAGGGCCTTACTCGACGAGGGTGGGTTTTTAATCAGGAGGAGGGGAAAAAAAGCCAGGCTTGGATATCTCCCGGCTTTGCTCTTCACATCTGAGCGAGCGGCGTTCAAAGCCGGTATGAAAAAAGCCAGCCCCGGCAGCCCTCTGCGCCGCACAGATAAGAGCCACGCGCTGCCCAGGATAATGCTCCGTGGGACAGCACCAATGTGACCACGCCATTAAAAAGATGGGGGTGGTTTGGTTTTGTTTTTGGGGGTTTTTTTGGTTGTTTTTTTTTTTTTTTTTAAAGATGAAAATACAGACAGGTAAAATGAAAAGGAGAGAAGACCTGAGTGGAAACGGTCAGGAAGCAACTGACCCATCACCAAACCATTCCCAACAGCGCTCCTCTTCTTCACCAGAGCCCCAGACAAGGCAGGATCCCTCTCAAAACAGAAGCATCGAGCGACCCATTCAGAAAACAAGCTCTTTTCATACCCTCCAGGAAATAACTCCTTTCTCCCCAGGCATGTTGCTGTTTTCCTCTGAAAACAACCACATGAAAACACTTTTACCGCGAACATCCCCGGCTCCACGGGCAATTTGCCGGCGCCATGCTGACGATTACCAATGCTTTTAAGTGCTTGGTCCTAGGGCGGCGAAATTTTCTGCTCACAAATTCTATTAGTTCTACAATATGCAGTGAAAGGGAGCAAAACGGAGGTTTCTGAGCCAAAAAAAACCCCCCAAAAGTACATCTGCTTTGCTTTGCCGGGATGGTGTAACATCCTTGTCCCTTGCTCAAGGGATGCTCGTGGTCGGGATGTCCTGCTCCGGGCACGGCGGTTGTTTTATTCTGGTTTAATTCCTCAATTTTCCCAGTGCTCCCTGCTATGGCTAAATCCAGTGCCAGACAAAACCGCTGGGTTTATGGCAGGAAAGCAAGGGTGTTGAGTTAGGGAACGTGTAATCTGTCTGTGAAGCCGCCAAAACCGCCTCTAAACAATAATTAGTGTCAGAAATTTGTACAACATCCGAGCAAGCAGCTGAGTGGAGCCTGTGCTACACGGGGAAACAAAGCTCAAGGAGCGGAGCAGCACCTGAGCATCTCCTGAACATATTCCTGAGCAACCTCTGATTATCGCCTGAGTATCTCCTGACCCTCTGGAGCATCCTCTAAGCATCTCCTGGACATCTCCCTAAGCAACCTCTGATCATTGCTTGAGCATCCCCTGAGCAAGCTCTTGTACAATCTCCTGAGCATCCCCTGACCGTCCTGAGCATCCTCTGAGCATCTCCTGAACATCCTCCTGAGCACCTTGAACTTCTTCTGAGCCTCCCCTGAGCAAGCCTGTGTGCATCCTCCTGAGCATCCCCTGAGCAACCTCTGGGCATCCCCTGACCGTCCTGAGCATCCTCTGAGCATCTCCTGAACATCCCCTGAGCAATTTTGGATCATCACCTGAACATTCCCCTGAGCATCTCCTGACCTTCCTGAGCACCTTCTAAATATCCCCTGACCATCCTCCTGAGCAATCCCTTATCACTTTGAGCTTATCCTGAGCAAGCCCTGTGCATTCTCCTGAGCAACCCTGAGCATCCTCTGAGCATCTCCAGAACATCTCCATGAGCAACTTCTCACCATTGCCTGAGCATCCTTTGAGCAACCCCTGAGCATCTCCTGAGCGTGCCTGAAGCATCTTTCTAAGCAGCCCCCTGAGCAATCTCTGGGCATCCTGAGGATCCCCTGACCTTCCTGAGAAAGCCCTGTGCCTCCTCCTGAGCATCCTGAGCAACTCCTCACCCCCCTGACCCTCCTCACCATCCTTGGAACATTCCCTGGCACAACCTCTGAGCATCCCAGGTACCTCCTGAGCCTCCCCCCGAGCAAGCCCCTGTGCATCCTCCTGAGTAACCCCAATCATCTCCTCCCCAGCCACACTTTTCTGTTTCTTTTCTCCACTCTACATTCACTATATTCACATTTATTCCCCATGCAGCCATCTAACCACTGCTTATAATAAAACACAGCTCCGAGCGTAGCAGAAAAAACAGCAACCCCCCCTGCCCCGAAATAAAGCTTCCAAAGAATTAGAAAGAATTTCATGTGCACGTGCATCCAATGGGATGAGCCATTCCGAGTCCTTTCCAACCTTTGCAGTTGCAAAGCATCACATCGCCCCGAAGAAACAACTGTATTTTCCCCACCATACACAGAATTTTTATGGCCCTATGCTGGGAAAAGAATAAAAGCTTTGAAATCTGATCGGTGGGTTCTAATTTGAAAAGGGAAAAAAGGGAAAAAAAAAACCAAAAAAAGAAAAAACACATGAAAAATGAGCACTTCACCCCAGCCTCTTTGCCTTGAATTAAGTCTCCCCCTGACATTTTTTTTTTCAGGCTCCAGTTTTGTTTTTATAACACCGGCAATAAAGCAAGTGTGTAATTAGTAATAAAGCTGACACTCCTGGAAGTGATTTCACACTTGGAAGAAAGGCAAAGACAAGCTACCATGCTGCCTCATTCATATATATATATATAAGTTGGTTTGGTTTTTTTGCCAAGGCTTGTTTTAATCTGTCCATTTTCACCCCTGAAAATCTCCACTGTTGTCACCTTTTCCCTAGGGGCAAGCAGGACCATGGGGACAGACCTGAGAGACTTGGTGACGGCGCATTAAGGGACGATAATTCCTTTGCAATGCAATGAATTTCCACCGACAGCCAAAGAGGAGATGCTGAGCGTTGCCATAATCCCTCAACTGCCCCAAAATGGGGAAAAAAAATGTCCTCGAAATCACAGAATCACAGAATCTCAGGGATTGGAAGGGACCTTGAAAGCTCATCCAGTCCAATCCCCTGCCGGAGCAGGAACACCCAGAGCAGGTCACACAGGAACGTGTCCAGGTGGGGTTTGAATGTCTCCAGAGAAGGAGACTCCACAACCTCTCTGGGCAGCCCCTTCCAGTGTTCCCTCACCCTCACCCTGAAGATGTTTTTTCTCCTATTTCAGTGGAACCTCCTCTGTTCCAGCTTGTACCCATTGCCCCTTGTCCTGTCATTGGCCGTCACTGAGAAGAGCCTGGCTCCATCCTCCTGACACTCACCCTTTCCATAGTGATAAACATTCAGGAGGTCACCCCTCAGTCTCCTCTTCTCCAAGCTCAAGAGACCCAGCTCCCTCAGCCTTTCCTCCTCTGGGAGATGCTCCACTCCCTTCAGCATCTTTGTAGCCCTGCCCTGGACTCTCTCCAGCAGTTCCCTGTCCTTCTGCAACTGAGGGGCCCAGAACTGGACACACTATTCCAGATGGGGTCTCACCAGGGCAGAGCAGAGGGGGAGGAGAACCTCTTTCCACCTACCGACCACCCCCCTTCTGATACCTCCCAGGATGCCATTGGCCTTCTTGGCCACAAGGGCACAGAGCTGGCTCATGGGCATCCTGCTGCCCACCAGGACCCCCAGCTCCCTTTCCCCTACGCTGCTCTCCAACAGGTCATTTCCCAAATATGCATTAAAAAGCAGCCAATGTGCCAAAGGAGGTGATGCCAGGGTGATTTACCGCACGGTGGACTGGTAGACCAGATCCTCCCTCTTCCGATAGTTCTCCATGTGCGAGAAATTGGTGGAGAACATGGCATCGAAGGTGAAGATCTTCTGCTTGATGGTGCCACCATCGGTGACCTGCAAGAACAAAAACCACATATGAGACACCCATGGTCACTTTTGCAAACACACAAGAAGTAGCTCACACGTTTTAAGTCTTCATAAGATTTTTTTGTCATAATATTTTATTTTTGATAGATTTATTTTCAATATTCTTATTAAGATTTGATAAGTCTTATTTCTTTCTTATGAGCCTGCTGAGATTTAAAGCAAAACCCATGCCTTTCTATCTGGGTACAGCATCACCATCTCCTCTCTCCAGCTGCTCACTGGGGTTGGAATTTTTAAGTGGAAAAAGGCTCTTTTTGGGACTGAGCAGGACTTGTTTCTTCCCCATGTCCCCCAGTGCCTTCAGCTTTATCTCCCCCTTGCGGAAGGAGCAAAGTTTAGTGCAAAATTAGGGAGGAAAAGGCGGAAGAACGCAATGCAGATGGGAAAGGGGCATTTTGGGGGTAGAACAACTCAGATTGATCCATTGGAGGGTTAGAATAGCTTTTTTTTTTTCTTTTTTTTTTTTAAAGGCCAGGCAAAAGAGAAGGAAATTCTATGGATTAACCCCCCAAACCCAGCATATCTTGGGAGGAGACTCCCCTTTCCCCAGTCAGCACTTCTCTCCCCATTTGGGCAAAACTCAACTTTGATTCCAGATTTTCTCCCCGCCCCCCCCCCCCCCACCCTCTCTTTCTTTTTTTTTA
>VXBJ01000190.1:97001-127623 GCA_013400055.1 Nycticryphes semicollaris | reverse complement strand
GAAGGTAGGGAAACAAAGCCGTCACTGAAACCACCTTTACAAATTTATTAGCCGAAGCTGAGGGTTTTATTGCAAAGAAAATACAGGCTGGCACGGACGCGGGATCAGGAACTGCAAGAAGAATTATTGGAGGTGTAAATCTGCAGCCTTGGGAAGGAGGGGAAGTTTTCAAGGACGTGTCTGATTTTTCCCCAGTTTTAGTTACGCCCCAGGGTGGGTTTGGGGAGAAACCTTGGAGCTGCTCCGGGGTAGAGAAGCTCTTCAATTATCAGGTCTGAGGGTTTTCCAGGGATCGTTAGGGGGATGGAACTGAGGGTGGGGATGCTCAGGGGGAGTGGGATGGGGAGTGGTGATGCCCATGGACCAGGAGTTTGAGCCACAGGTTCCCTAGCACATCTAGACTGATGTGGGCAAAGCAGGAAAGCATCAAGCTACATCTGAGGAAGAAAATGGGAAAAATGCAGCTTAAAACACTACTTCTGCTGATGCTCGCTCGCTCGCCCCCCGAGACCCCTCACATCCCCCCGAGGATGCACGGCAAGAGAAGATGCCGCAGGCCAGGCGCATCCTCAGGGGATTACAGGCAGCTAATAGGCTCCTATGAAAAGAAGCAGAGAAAATAGTCTCTCTCCAGGGATTAGACCTACTTTCAGTCTTTTATCTGTGCCCTGGGGTCAATTTTTTTGGAGAGGAGCTACATACAAAGTTGTCGGTGAACCCACAGGGCTGCAGGAGCAGCCAAGTCCAACGCGTCTTTGTTGGGGAGAAAAAGGAGGATAATTTGGCAGCATCCAACAACGATTGCCCCAGATTATGTGCCCATACCGAGGAGCAGGAGGAAAACAAACACTGGGAGAGGAAAAGGCACATTTAAGGCACCGGAGCCAAGCTCAGGCAGCCCAAGACTGCCTGTTGCATTATTTATAAACCCCAGTAAAAATCTTATTCCTGACCAAAACCTGGCGATTGCCACTGTGCGGGGAAACATTAACCTCCTGCTCCTTCCTGCTGGCGCAGAGGCAGCCCCCTCCTGCCTCTCCCCCCCTCACTCTCTCCTCAGCAGTGACCCGGCACTTTGCTGTCCCCAAAATACGCAGGCACCATTAATATCGCCTGAGCCTCTCCCCAGGATGCTTGGTAGGTTAGATAAGTATCATGGAGTGATGGATGGGGATCAAGGGGATGGGGGCAAGAGATTTTGGAGGACACAGTGAGTTAATAAAGGACACAAAGTCTCCATAGCACCCTGGGACATGGGGCATCACCCCAGGAGGGTGAGGGGTATTGGGCTCCAGACCAGATTCCTTCAACCACCCTCATCCTGCGGCTGAATTTATACCCTTTGTCCAAGCAAATGCAACAAAGGGTTGCTATGGCAAGATGGAAAATACCCCAAAGGGACTGCAAAGTGTGACTGCAATGCTTAGTGTTCTCGGGGGTAGCACTGGGGTTTGCAGCATCCTGTGTCACCACCCCTGGGGGTATTGGTGGGGAGAAGCTCAATGTGATCCAGCAGTGTGAGCCAGCAGCCCAGAAAAACCCGACATCCTGGGCTGCACCCCCAGCAGCTTGGCCAGCAGGGTGAGGGGGGGGGATTCTGCCCCTCTGCTCCACTGAGGGGAGACACAGAAATCCCCACACCCAGTTCTGCCTCCATCTCTGGGGCCACCAACAGCAGAAGGACACAGCGCTGTAGGAGATGGGCCAGAGGACACCACGGAGATGCTGGGAGGGCTGGAGCCTTCTCTTCTCCAGGCTGAATCCCCCCAACTCTCTCAGCCTGTCCTCACAGCAGAGGGGCTCCAGGAGAGCTGGGGAGGGGCTCTTGATGAGGGAGGGGAGCCACAGGATGTGGGGGAAGGGTTTGACCCTGAAAGAGGGGAGATGAAGATGAGATGTGGGGAAGAACTTCTTTGGGGTGAGGGTAGTGAGACCCTGGCCCAGGTTGCCCCTAGAAGCTGTGGCTGCCCCATCCCTGGAGGGGTTCAAGGCCAGGTTGGAGGGGGCTTGGAGCAACCTGGTGTGGTGGGAGGTGTCCCTGCCTAGGGCAGGGGGTGGCACTGGCGGGTGCTTTAAGGTGCTTTCCAACTTCAGCCATTCTATGGTCCTATCATTCTATGTCGTAGTTGTTGTGAGAAATGCATTATGCTGGAAAAAACCCTTTCTTAAGTTTTTTTCCTGCCTCCCTCCCCAGCTCACTGAAGCTCAGCTGGCTGAAACCTGTCCTCTAACCTGGATCTTGCTGGACCGCTTGGTCCTACCTTGGTCAGGGACACCCAAAACACCACCAGTGACAAACTACTCTATTTTTGGAAGCCAGATTTATCTATTTGCCCAAAGCCAGATGGTTTGATCCCAGTTTGCGTACCATGACCCATCTCCATCTCCCAAAGGGCAGCACCCATGGCTGCACCCCCTCTCCAGCATCGCTAATCCACATTCACGGTGGAATTGGTGTTGCCAAGAGAGTTGTATAATTTTGGGAGGTGCAGCTGGGGCTTCCCGTTGCCTCCCCAGAGCCGGAGCGATGCCCTCGCCTGGCAGTAACAGCTCAATAAACCCCGCTGGTGCTCGTGACCTTCTCTCTCCACCTGAACATGAGGAATTAGGAGAGTTCCCCATACTGACATTTAAATTATCATCTCCAAGGCACAGAGACGGCCCAGCTGGCGTGGAGATAAATGGCACGAGTCAGACCTCTTGCAGTGAGTGGCCCGAGCTCTCTCCATCAGCGGCTTTGCTTGGATTTTAGAGAATTTCTGTGCAGCCCTAAAACTTGAGGTTTCTTCCCTAAAAGAGACCAGGTTTATAAATCGGAGGCATAACCTGTCATGAATTGAGCTGGCTTGAAAATTTGGAGGGGGCTGTGAACTTCTGGGAGATGCTTTCCACCAGCTGCATCCTGGTTCCTCCACAGCATCCCCAAACCAGCATCCCCAAGTGGGCCGAGGCTCTGGGCTTTCCCAGCCACATCGAATGGTGTAGGAAGGGCTGGCATCAGCCTCAGACTGTCGGATGCCCTTCACTTGGCTCCTCCATCCCGTCTCCCCCCTCCCCTGGAGCCGATGCTGCTGCAAGCAATGACTTTATCACTGTCACCAGCAACATTTCCCACTTGGAGCCACCACGGGAGCCGCTGGCTGGGGCTGTAACGTCTCATTTCTCCTAATGGGCAGTGGCAGAGGAAGCCCCCGCAGGGACCGCGCTTTGTCACCATCAATCAGGCAGCTCGGAGCGGCGCCACCAACATCTGTAATGCATCGGCCCCTGCTTGCCATGGCCATGGGGTTTGGTGACTGGGGGCATTTGCTGGCCAGGGACCAGCCCAATGAGCCCCTTGATGGAGCAAAACGCTTCGCAATCCCCATGCACTGAGCCAGGAGCTTAAAACCAAGAGGTGAAGGATGAAGGATGCGGAGAACGTCCTGAAAATCGGATGAGGGGCACCCACAGGGTCATGATGCATGACATCCCCTCACCTGCAAAGGCCACCAGAATGGATGCTATGGAGAGAATCGGTAATGGCAAGAGCAGTGTCCATCACAGAATCATAGAATGGTTAGAGTTGGAAGGGACCTTAAAAATCATCGAGTTCCAATCCCGTCTTAGGCCGGGACACCTCCCACCACACCAGATTGCTCCAAGCCCCCTCCAACCTGGCCTTAAAACCCTCCAGGGATGGGGCAGACACAGCTTCTCTGGGCAACCTGGGCCAGGCTCTCACCACCCTCACTCCAAAGAAGTTCTTCCCCACATCTCAGCTCCATCTCCCCTCTTTCAGGGTCAAACCCTTCCCCCTCATCCTGTGGCTCCCCTCCCTCATCAAGAGTCCCTCCCCCGCTCTCCTGGAGACCTTCCAGTCCCTAAAGGGGCTCCAAGGTCACCCCGGAGCCTTCTCTTCTCCAGGCTGAACCCCCCCAACTCTCTCAGCCCATCCTCACAGCAGAGGGGCTCCAGCCCTCCCAGCATCTCCGTGGCCTCCACTTGCCCCATTCCAACAACTCTTATGTCTTTCCTGTGCTGAGTACTCCAGAGGTGGATACGGTGCTCCAGGTGGGGTCTCCCCAGAGTGGAGCAGAGGGATAGAATCACCTTCCTTGACCTGCTGGCCACACTTCGTTTGATGCAGCCCATCCACTCTGGGTCCTGTGGAGAGCAATGTACACCCAACGTGGGTGCTACAGAGACCAATGCCCACACACCAGCACTGCAGACAACACCACTAGCCCTGGCTCTGAGTTATTCTCCTTCTTCCTAATTAGACTGAGCACCAAACTCTAATTAATTGAGGCAGAGACATTTCCCCCAGACCTGTGCCTCCCCTCCATCCCCACCTCTCGCTGTTGTACATCCCCAGGCCAAGCCTCGCGTCCCCACCAGGCAGGGGGACGGCAAGCGTGGGAGCGCTGCCTTCTGCCAGAGAATCACACCCAGCCCTTGCCTGCCACCGAAAACCTGCAAAACACTTGTTTTTGGTTTTTTTTTTTCCCCCTGCAATTACCATCATCTCATGCAAGCCCCCGGCTGCGTGTACAGGCTGGCTGCTGACGGCTGCCTGCTTCCCCCGCCGCTGCCAGCTGTCTGTACAGAGCCAGAACAGACACTCTGAGGACTTTCCCTCCCCCTCCTGCTCCTCTATTATTATTATTTTTTTTTTAAGAGCTCTGCATTGCTGCAAAAAGTAATTTTCTCCCTCCCCAGCCCTTGCTGCGGCGTGGCAGTGACCATACTAATCAGGTCCCCAGCGTGACCCCCGGGACGCCTGCAATGGGAACCAGGGAACAGCTTGACAGCTCCATGTCTTCCCACACTCATTATAAGCCTGTTTGCAAGGATGCCACCACCCTCCTCTCCTCCAAGGGTTTTGGCTAACGTGCAAGGTGTTCAGCCTTGTGTTTGTACATGTTCTTGGGCAAATCACACCTTCTGGAGATGAATTTACCGTGGAGGGGGGTGGCTGGATGTTAATTAACACCTCTGCGGACGGTGCATGTTCTTGTTTATGCTGTGAAAAAACCCCTTTGCTCATCCCAGGCCTCCTCGAGTTTTCTGCATTTCAACTGACCTGGAGCTGTGGCTTATGCCGAGAGGTTTCCTGCCTCCAGAAAAATGTTGTCCCTCACTGTCCACCCTGCTCACCATCCCTCGGCCATGGGGCTCCCAGGGGAGTTGCTGGAGAAGGGGTCTAAGATGATGTTTTGTACCATGATGCTTCTCGGTGGGATTTTACATGCCTTTCCCATAGTAAGAAGCCCCTTAATGCCTCCTAGCACGCACCCCAAGGGGTTATGTGCCCATCCATGGGTTATGCACCCACCCCACAAGTTATACACCTACTCCAGGGGTTACACCTGCCCTCGGCAAGATATACATGTACAGCAACAGGTTACACCTGCACCCCGTACCCCGAGGGTTGTTACATGCCCCTGATGGGTGCTGCACGCTCCCCATGGGTTATGCAGCCACCCCGATGGGTGATGCATATTCCTGATGAGTTATGCAAGTTCCTGATGACTTATACATGCATCCCATGGCTTATCCATGCATCCCATGGGTGCTGCATGCTCCCAACAGGTTATGGGTGCACCCTGATGGGTTATGCACACTCCCCATGGATCATGCATGCACCCCACGGGTTATGGATGCATCCCAGTGGGTTATATACACTCCTGGCAAGTTATACATGCACCTTGCTGAACCCAGCATGTATGTACCTCGATGTATATATGTACTTCAATGGGTTATGTTAGCACCCTGGTGGGCTATGCACCCACCCTGTGGGTCACACACGCTCCTGATGAGTTAAACACACACCCCACGGGTCATTCACTCTCCTCAGTGGGTTAAGCACCTACCCCATGGCTTTGCATCCCCCTGACAGGTTATGTGTGCACCTCGTGGGTCAGGCATGCACCCCCATGGGTTATGCACAGTCCTGACAGGTCATGCATGCTCCCAACGTGTTACACCCCCGCTCCTCCATGGGTTATGCCCCCACCCTGCACCCCAATGGGTTATGCACGCTCCCAATGAGCCATGCATAACCCCCAAGGGTTATGGATGCATACCATGGGTTACAGAGGCACCCCATGGGTTACAGACCCACTCTATGGATTATACACCCACCCTGATGGGTTATGCACCCACCCCTATGCCTGACACCCAAGTTTGTTGCCGCGCTCCCCCTCTCCTGCCTGCGCCCCTCTGCAACCTGTTTTGTGTCCCTGGAGCAGCTTCACATCCTCAAACTCCACGAGCTCACTCTCTTCCCTGAAAAATAAACCACGGGAAACAGGAGCCCCAGCGAGTCCTCACCCTCCCGCACTCCGCTGCTCCGGTGCCGTGCACAGAGACGCTGTCAGGATGATTTACAAACGGTATAAATATAACTCCGCAGCCCCAGAGTCTCCACCCTGGCTTGCCTGAGACCATTCGTCACCTCCTGCACGAGGGAGCTTCAACTGGGACTTCGGGCAGCTGCCAAAGTCCATGAGCAAGACAGGATCTGAGGGGGTTAAGTGGGGGGGGTGGTGGAGTGGGGAAGGAGGTATAACCCTAAAATCAGGAGGGAATTTGGGAAATCCGGAGATGCTCCCATGGGAAATGTGGGAAGCTCCCCAGGAAAGGAGAAAAAGGGGAAGAGGAGGGGGATGCATAAAAAACCCAGAAGAAGGGGGGGATTTGTGATGATAAAAATAAAAGCTGGGTTATTTTTTCCCCTGTCCCTCTCTCTCTCTGTGGTTTCTTGGAGCATAATTTGCTCGGCCACCCCGGCGCGTCATCCTCTCGCTGAGGACTCCAGCGTCCCTCAGCGCAGGGGGGATTATGCAAATCCAGCCCCAGCCTGCGAGAAAGTGGGTTAATCCAATATTACTGAGTGGAAACGGGAAGGAAAAACCTGGTGGAGATGGCAGTGCCGGCGGAAGGAGCTCCGTGCAAAAAGCCTCCTTCCACCCCAAAAATAAAAAAGATTGAGACAAAGCCAATTGCAAGGATTTAGGGTTCGGGACAGTTTTTGGTTTATATGTTGCTATTTCTCTACTTGCATCCCCTACACACCTAAATACACATATTTAGAGCAAACAGCCAGCACTCGATGGAAATACTCCTGTGTGCACACCGTGCTCTGGCAACCAAGTCCAGAGAGCTCCTTTTCCTATTTATACACCTGCCTAGATGTGGAGAAGAGCTTTAAGGCAGAGACGCTCCTTGTTCAGGGAGTAGAAACAAGACAGTAAAACCAAGACAAAAATATCTTACAGCAAAGGGTGGCCACTTCATCTGAGGCTACCAGGAAAATTAGCTCGCTCTTTGCCTCCTCCTCCTTGAGCAAACACGCAAGCAAAGAGCTGAGTGTTTTCCCTGTCCTGGGAAACTTCTAAGTTTTCTCTGCTCGAAACACCAGAGGTTTTTAATTCGTGTTTGGCAGCTTCTCCTGAAATTCCCCGGAGAAAGCCAAAAATACTGCTCTAGACCATTATATCTGAAGCTGGATCCAGGCTTGGTGTAGATGGGAGTGATGCTGGGAGGAAGGAAAGCTACAGCCTCCAACCCCCCTCTCCCCAAATAAAACCTGATGCTGTAAGTCTTGCTTTGCTGCAAGGTCTGCATCCCACAGCCAGGAGTGTTTTGGGGACAGAGATGGGAAGGGGAAAGATTTTTTGGGTGGAGGCTTGAAGAGCCCAGTGCTGATCGCCAAGCCCCAGACACCCTCAATTTTGCATCATTTCCCCCGCAGCATTAAAGCCACCCTCTTTTTTTTTTGGCATAATTTCACACCCGACATGAAAATCAGCTTTGCACAGCGGTGCCGAGCCGAGCCCTCAGCTCCCAAACTCCAACTGGCACCAACAAAGCACCGAACTGAGCCTGCCAACCCCAAATCCATCTGGAAAACATAACGAAACGCCTGGAGAAAGCCTCACAGAGCCCTCAGGATGATTGCAAAGCCGTTTTACATCTCTCCCCCACCAGGTTTTCAAAGGCCAGCCTGCCTGCCTACTTCCCCAAATCAATATTCCCATCAGTGCCAGCACCGTCTGCCTTTCTCTCTGCCATCCAGCCTTGACCTTCCATTGTCCAGCAGCAAAGCAGACGGGTGGCTTTGTGTCCCCTGTCCCCAAGGACAGGGAAGAGACACCGGCGCCACTTACCCGGTACCAGACAATTTCCCGCATCTTCCCGTCTGTCTTGAAGTTGCATTTCAGGGTGACGGCGTCTCCCACCACCACGGGTGGCAGGGGCTCAATGCTGACTGTCAGGTAGGCTGGAAAAAGTGGAAAAGAGGAGAAAACGAGATGTGAGCTCCCAGGGAAGGATGGGGCAGGGGGTTGAAATGCTGTTCTTTGATAGCTCTGCCATGGGGAGCAAATGCTGGCTGCATCCCACATGGGGATAAACCCACGGCATCTTGCCCCCCTTTGCAGCGATGAGTTTCAGCTGCTCCCACAGCACCCTAAAAAGCACCATCTGGGAAAATCCTTCCTGACCTTATTTACCAGCTTATGGCACCCAAATATAAGGACTGACCTGATTCACTGCTCCTCTCCTCAGCTTTGCAAAACTGCTCACCTTTGCCCAAACAAACCCTGGGTGCCCAGATTTTGAGGCTTGTCATCCACACACAAAACCCTGATCCCACCTGCAAACTCATACCCATCCTTCCCATGAAGATACTGGCTTCCACTTTGTCTCCACCATCATGGAACAGTTTTGGTTGGCTCATCCAGTGCCACCCCGTGCCCTGGGCAGGGACACCTCCCACCACATCAGGTTGCTCCAAGCCCCCTCCAACCTGACCTTGAACCCCTCCAAGGATGGGGCAGCCACAGCTTCTCGGGGCAACCTGGGCCAGGCTCTCATGTGCCCCACGTTTGTTCTCTCCCCATCGCTTGAAAAAACCTCTAAATGATTCATTTTTCACTGGAATGGGTCCAACCCATTAATCAGAAGACGTGCAAACCTCAGGCTGTGTATTTTCAGCCCAGCCTTAGCCAACAGCTCCTTCCCCATCTCGCCCAGAGCTGGAGGCAGGATCTGTCCTCGCCTCGGAGCACGGGAACTCCGTCTGGTGATTTTCTCCCTGTTTCCCCTCAATTTGTTGCAAAACTATCATAGGAGTGTGGAGCAGCCAGGGTCAGGACGGCAGGCGATTGCATTTCAGTTTTATTTTCCTCTGTTTCCTCCACCTGCTGGAAGGTGCCCAGCAGATCTGAGCCTTTCTCCAGCAGCCTTGGCCTGACCGAACTCGTTTGACACCATCTCCAACCAGGGCACCCCCAAAACAGCCCTTAACCCACTGCAAAAATCCATATTTTTATTTTTTTTTTTTGGAAAAAATTATTGCTCACATCAGGTAGAAAAGCAACGTTCAAAAATCTCAGAGCGCCTGGCGCAGGTTGGGAGATGGGGCTGCAGAAAATGAGACTCCTTTGCAGAATGTGTGTGTGTGCGTCCCTCAAAAATAAAAGAGGGGGAAGGGGATTTTATACGGCCCACAGCCAGCAATTGGAGGCTCCCATCACTTGTAAAACAAGTTGCTGATGGTTTCGCAATAAATCTCGGCCGTGACCTGCGGGAGAGCACGCTGCGCTCACACGTGCTTGCTGCAACGGGGAGGCAGCGTGGCCTGGCATATTGAGCATGGGGCTGTAAAATTCAAGAAAACCTCTTTGCATTGCTTAGAGGGGGGCTGCAACAGCAGGTTTGCAACCTGCTGCAACCTGCTGGTTACAAAGAAAATTGGGGGAAAAAGTGAACTTATTTTTGGTCCTGGAGAGTGCTTTGCAGCATCCCACAGCAGGTGAATGGGAGACGGTGGGGCTGAGGAGGGATGGGGGTGAAATTAAGGGCTGTTTTCAGCCCTGAAGTGGTGCACAGCATGGTTTAATCAAGTTTTAATATTGTACCTTTGCAATCCCAGCCCGACACTCTCTAGCCTTGCTGGGGTTACCCCAAAGTCCTGCCAGCAGCCACACTCATCCACAGCCGGCTTCTTTCCAGCCTCCATCCTCGCCTGGAGGGGGTTTCTTTCAGCAGGCTAAAGCGGGGATTAATTCCTTGCGGCTGCCAACACAGCACGAGGTCCCCTCGAATTCAGGGCTTTGCAGATACAGAGAGGCAGTGATGGGAGAGGGAGGAGGAGGAGGAGGAGGGACGTGAGGAAGGTCAGACGAGGTCTCACAGCAGGTGCCCCGCTTCCTCTGGCTTCGCTTTTGACATTTCCCGAAGCTGAGATGAGCAACAGGCATGAAAGCAAAGGAGGAGTGGGGGGGAATGAGCCAACATTTTACAGCATGGTGGCATCTGCCCAAAGGAAATCAGGGAGGGATCCGCGCCGGGGATGAAGGCTCCAACACATGGGGAAAAGCTCTGCCTCTTCATCAACCAGTGCCGGGAGCTGCCGGGTGAGATTACATCTCCCTCCTGCCCCCGGCACAGATCAAGAGGGTGATTAAATAAATCCAGCAGCAGAACCGATGGGTGACAAAGGCAGAGCAAAGATTGCATTTTCCCTCACGCCAGCGAATTATGGAGACACAGGAGTTCCTGGCTCACAACAGCAGTGTCTCCCCATAGTTTTCCATCCCTCTTCCTGTGACGTTGCGTTTCAAACCTTGTGCACAGCAACAGGAAGCTGGAGCATCCCCATCCCAGTCCAGTCAGGGGTTTTGGTGGTGCTTACAGTGTCTTCTGATGGTTGGTGGCTTTTTCAAGTCAAAAATGGCCAAGCTTGGGGTGGCCTCAGCCACCCATCTCTGCTTCCATGCTGCAAATGCATTGGCACCTGAGCAAATCCCCCTGTGGATACATCCCCAACCTGCATCTTCTAGTTGGGTCAAAAAAGCCAAAACCATTTTGAGATATCAGCCAGTCTATAGCCCAGCAGTTCCCACCCTCTACACCCAGCAACTGGGACTTGGCTATACTGGAAGAACCTCAGGACCTTAAAAATAAAGGAACGTACCCATGGGATTCTCCTGCACTTCTGGCTCCAGAGCAAAGTTGAAGCTCTGGAGTTTCATGATTTATTGCGCTGGTGCTGTGTGGGGACAGGGACCGCATGCGTAGAGGGCTGATGTTGGAGCCCCAGTAATGCCTGGAAGGGGAGGGAGAGCAAACCAAACCCCCACTCGAAGAGCATCAGCTGCCCAAATTCAGAACAGAATCAGCCCAGAAGATGGGGAAAAGAAGGAGGGAAAGAGCACGAGTGAGAGGAACAGAGCGAAACAGATGTGCAGTCCCCGGAGGAGCCAGCTCCCAAAATGCTAAGGATGTGTACAGGGGAGGGGGAAAAGCAGGGATAATAAAGCCAGGTGTCAAAAAATAAAGCAGGAATCCAGATGGAGCTGTCCAAAACCTGCTGTTTTACCACGACTGATGTGCGCATCTTATCCCTCGTCCCCCCAATCCACCCTGGGCTTTCCCTTTGCTTTCTGACAGCGGAGGAGAGTGAAGTGTCACCGGTCCTCAAAATCCCTGGTTTGGTCCCTTTTTTTGGATTTACTGGAGGGAAGAAACCAGCAGTGACAGGTATGGCTGCATTTTAAGGACTTTAAAGAGGGCTGAGCGCCAGATTTGCACCTCCAAAGGAGGAGCCAAACCCAGCATCTCCGTCATCCTCCACATCATCAGCATCCCAAAGGCAGCTCTGCACCCTGAAGCTCCCCTCCTTCCCCTTTGCTCCTTTTAAATAAGACGTATTTCATAGTGAAAGCTGTGCCGGGCCACCCTCTGATTAGATTCTGACCTATGGAAATTCAGCCCTCTGATTAGATTGCATCCCTGGGGAGCAAAGAGTATTTTTGCTAGTGAGTGGTGGGAATTCTTGCGACATCCAGTTTAAGGGCTGGGGAAGGGGGGTCTGGGAGTGGGGGGGAGGAAAGGGAGGGAGAAGGGAGAGATAAATGAAATGTCCTTTTAAATCAGGAGTGACACATTAATAAAAGGAGCACATTGTAACATGCTCAGTACTTTCAATCACAAAATAGCTGCGAGGGAGGAGGCAGGTTTTACCCTGGCCCCACGAGCAGAGGAGGAGGATGGATGCTTCCACCGAGGTGCTGGCAGAAAGCCCCAATTTTGCCCCATTTCAGCATCCCACAGGGGGGAGGGATTTTTGCCCACCGCCCCATGGAAATCTCTGGGGATGCAGCACGCGTGGCTGAATCCTGTTTCCCCCCCGCCCCCTGTCCTGTTGAAGAGGGGGAGCGAAAGAGCAGCTGAGTGGGCGACTGGTGGCCACCCACCACAGAGCACCCATGGGTGCCCTTGGAAACCAGTGGGTGATGGAGACTTTGGGCATGTCCCAGCACGGCAAATCAACCCCTCCACATCTTCCCCACCTGCCTGATAATTTTAAGCTACATTTAAAACCAAATACTGATTTATTACTATCAACCGGTGGTCCTGTTCCCTGATTTCCCACCTTCCAGCGCTTTCCAAAAGGCCAACCTCAAACTGATGATGGGTTTTACCCCTTTGGGACATGTCCCCAAGGTTCAACCTGTCCCCCATCCTTGCATTTGGGGACAGTCTAGCAGCATTTCCAGGGAGCAGGGCGGAGCAACACATGGGGATTGAGCTGGAGGAAAGACCACGTAGGGACCCATCTGTCTCCACCGTGCTCCCCCCCATCCTTCACGTGCCAACACATCCCCCTCAGCAGAGCTGATGGGGAGAGATAATATTAACACATCATCATTTTAATCAGCCCGTGATTAGGGGGGCTCATACATAATTCACACCAATTCTTCCACCACCTTCTGACACTCCAAAACAGTGCCAGGATGGTATTTTGGGGTGCAAATACAAGGAGGGAGGGGAAAAGACCAGGAACCCCCCTCACCCATCAACAGAGGGCTGATTTTCATCATTTTTCCAGAATTCAACATATTTACTGTTGGAGGAGGCACTTTACCTCTTGGAAAAGAGCCCACTGGGATGCTGAAGGATTGCAAATCACCCCCTTCCCCAAAAAGAAGCAGGGAGGGACCCTGCTCCCCCTTCTCCAGCAGAGGAAGATGATGGGACAGTGCTCATGGGGAAATGACCAGTGTACGAGGGTTCAGGGCCCTGTGGGAGGCCCCGGCCCCGGGGACAGGGATGTCACCCACGGCAGGCCGGGGCTGAGGAGCATTAAGCAAACGCGCTGTGACTTCCAGCACTTAGCAACATCTTGTTCATTAAAGATTAAATGCCAGCAGTTGCTCCCGTTCCTGTGAGTGCAGCAAATACCGTCCCCCCAGCCTCCAGCTCCTTCCCAGGCTCCGGTGCTGCTTTATTTATGATATTCCAGGACAATTTACAATTATAATGTGTTGCTGCCTCTCCTTGCTAACCCAGGAGGGCTGCAAGGGGCATGAACTGGCAAAAGATTTGCATCTGTCCCAGTCCAGAGTGGCCAAATTTTGCTGACTTTTGAGGTTTTCCTCCTAGAAAGCTGCTCCATTGATTTTCTTTTTCTTTTATTTATTTTTTTTTTAATGGAGCAGTAAGTGTTTTAACACAGGTTTAACAACAGCGAGCGGAATGGGACGTGACAGATGGAGTCAGCATTGCGCTTCCAAAGGAGAAAAGGAGACTGTCCTTTTGCAAAGACAAAAAATGAGTTGGGGGGGGGAGAGCCTGCTTGTGCTTCTAAGAGCATGAAGTGCTTAATTTTTCCTTGAATTCTCAGCTTTTCCTTCAGGGAAAGCAGAAGCCCAGCAGCTGCAGAGCCGAGTATCCCCACACCCACCGCTGCCCACTCAAAAATTGAGCTGGCTTTTGCAAAATGGAATAAAACCACAAAACCCCAGCATTACCCACCACGGGGAAGAGCCCTGCTGGCAGAGAGCAAATTGCATTAATACTGTGTAAATAGGATATTAACAGGCCGACCAAACAATTAAGAGCCGGTAATTAAAATTCATCTTCCTTCACACCGCGGTGTATTAAAGCACGAACATTTAATTAGATGCCTCTTACCTCACCTATTTGCATAAGTGGGAGGAAACACTTTGCAGCTGCACTTCTAATTCTTCTTGATGAGGGTGGGGGGGTGGTGGTGGTGCTGGACCAGCCCCTGCCTCCTTAGGGATTGCAGAACCAGGGAGAAAAGGTACAGAATATATAGGGAGTGGGTATAGAACATGCTTTGGTACATTTTTGGGTCCTGGTGGGCAGCAGGATGCCCATGAGCCAGCTCTGTGCCCTTGTGGCCAAGGCCAAAGCCATCCTGGGGGGTATCAGAAGGGGTGTGGTCAGTAGGTGGAGAGAGGTTCTCCTCCCCCTCTGCTCTGCCCTGGGGAGACCCCGTCTGGAATAGTGTGTCCAGTTCTGGGCCCCTCAGTTGCAGAAGGACAGGGAACTGCTGGAGAGAGTCCAGGGCAGGGCTACAAAGATGCTGAAGGGAGTGGAGCATCTCCCAGAGGAGGAAAGGCTGAGGGAGCTGNTCTGTGATTCTGTGATTTTTCTCTAATGAAATAAGACGCAATAGGCAGGCTGAACCCAACAGATGCTACGGATGCATCTTGTTAGCTCTTTGTAGTGTAAATCGATAACTTCAATCAATACATGGATTGAGTGTGGCCGGTTTGGCCTCTTGACCCCTTTTAAATCAAGATTAACTGAGAAAACCACTTCATCGGGGCTGCTGGGAACGGACAGGCCCCAAGGGGTCTTCTGCAGTTAGGATTTAATGATCAAAATCTGTCAAAACTCTACAAAATGATAGCGTTTTTAAGCTTTACTGGTCAAAATTTATCACCATGTCCCAGCCGAAAGCTTTTTTTGCTTACTTTTGGGGGGTATAATGCAAAAAAGCAGAACCAACTTCCAACAATTTCAGTGCTGGTGACAAAATCCCACTGAGATGGGATTTTTGAATGCTGCCCACAGCTCTCCTTTTTTCTTTAAATCCTGGGTTTCTCCTGAAAAAAAAGAAAATCCTAAAAAGAAAAGGAATAAAGCCTAATTTTGTGCTATGCCATCACTTGCTCGCAGCCGGCTCAGCACCACAGAGAGCCTCTTCAACACTGCGCAACCACAGAAGGGCTTCCCAAAGAGTTATGTCAATATATCTTAAGAAGAATCGATTTTTAGACCGGTTTCATCCTCATTATGAACGCTACCGTCATTTTTACATTCTTAAGGGCAGAGATTGGCTCGGATACGCTGGTGCCTGGAGCTAAGCCCTGGTATGGTGCAGCAGCACTGCAGGCTGCGGAGAAACGAAGACCAAGGCTCAAAATGGATCACGCTGGGCTAAAAACTTGTTACAAATGTTTTGGCTCAGTGGGGTCCTCCACGCACATCGGCACAACCTCGTCATGGTAAATGGCCTTGGATACAGAAAGGAAAAGTTTGGGCCACTTTGGGCATGCAAAAGGAACGGGGGTCATGACTGGATGATTTAAATTCTATTATTCTATTAGGGACATGGTTTAGTGATGGTTTTTACCAGAGTTAGGTTGATGGTTGGACTAGATAATCTTAAAGGTCCCTTCCAACCCAATTCTATGATTCTGTGTGGGTGGTGGGAGCCTTGGGATGCTGCAGTGTCTCCTTCACCCACCTCCCACCCCTTCTCCATCTCCTCCTTCCAGCATTTCCACCTTTCCTCCTCTTGGAGCTCTTCTATCAACTACTCAAGCACCAGCTCTATCCATCACCAAGCACCGTCTAATAAAATAGACAATAAACACCAGCTTTTTACAAGCCTGTCGCCACCTTTGATGCGTTTCTCCCAACAAACAAATCCCCAGCGGATAGAGCCATCCATATCAGCTCCCCAGCTTGGGCAGTGACTCAAACAAAACCTGCTTTAACATCTTCATTGCACGTTTTTCTAAGCGAAGGCTCATTGGGAAGGCCGTTCCAGTTCATCGGAGCACAAGATGAGAAAGCCCATTTCTAGCTCAGCTTCTTTTGGTTGGCAGCACCAAGTTAGTGCTTGTAGTACATCTCCGTCAATTTGCCCGAAATCCTCAGGAAATCAGTTGTTCTGGCCAAAACATGGAAGTTCTGAGGCAAAACGGCCGGAGTGAGCCCCTGCCCTGCTACAAGCACCCAGGATGAGTTTGGATGCGTGCATCATTTGGATGCTCAACTCATCCCTCAGCCTAAAAATCAGGTGAAACTCAGAGATGCAACGTTGGTGGTGTAAATCCTCAAGTCATGAAGCCAGGGTCCGCATCCTGCCCACCCCGAGAGGCGTGAGCCACTGTGGAGCCAAACCCTCCAAATGCAAAATGAGGGATGCTCCAGGTGGTAAAGTGGGAATTTGGGGGTGAATGCAAGAAAACGGAGGTTTTGGAGGGAAGCAACAGGCACTGGACAACTGGGGGCAGTTTTGGGGGTACCGTACTGGGATAAATGGGAAACATATTCCGCATGGGTAATAGTTCAACACCCTCAAGGCTGAAAACAGAGGTTACCCCTAAATGAGCATTTCTCTACATGCACACACATGAAGGAAGACCAGATACCCAAACAAAACCAACAGCCACTTGGAAAACACCCACCCAACCCTGAAACCCCCATTAACCAACCCCAAAAAAGAGGAATCAGCGTGAAGAAGATGGGTCTCACCACCCCACGCAGATTATCAGCGGGGCTCTGCTTACTGCATTGATAAGTCTTCTTGATATATCATATTTTATTAGCTGCTACCAGACACCCCCCCGTGTGAAGGCTGGGAAGCCGCGTACATAAATTATAGATTGAATATTTATCTCCTGCTGCCGCATAGATGTGAAGTATGTTTAGCAGCACTTACTCTAGCGCTGTAAAGTTTTATTTATAATTTCTTCCCCCTCCCCACCACCACCTACACACACTCACACTGCCAGCGTGCTCAGCGCGTGGCCGTAAAGCCAACAGCTTACGTCGCATGCCTCCGTCTCCTTACGATGCCAGGGTGGCGGGAGGAGTATATTTTACTACCACATCTTCACACTCCTGATCCTACCATTAAAATGTAATTCCTTAGCGTAGAGCTGAAGCACCCGGCTGCTGTTTATAGCTGCTAAAATTGTCGGCCGTGACCTGCGATGGGTCATTGGGTTTGGTTTTTTGGAAGGGGAGGATGTTTGTCATCATTATGTTGCTCATTGGTCATCTTCCTTTACCCCCAGTTTACTGGTTATTTAAGGATTTGGCCACCCCAAGTGCTTTTTTTTAGCCTTAAATGATGTTTTGTCCCAGGAGAGGACAGAAATAGAGTCCAGCAGGTATGAATTCCCCCCAAAACCCAGGAGCATCACTGATTCAGAGCAATGGCTTTGCTAGCACCTCTTGGTCTACCCCAGCTGTGAAAGCAACTGCCAGTGCCAAAAGGAAGCCAAAAACACACTCTGGGTCAACCTGGGCTTCAGATGCCCCATTTTTTAAATGGAGATCATGTTCTTCATTTGCATGAAAGCATATATGCAAATAGGGTCTCATCACCTGCAGTGTATCCTGACATTCATGCTGTTTGAACACAACCCCCCCCTGCCCCCAGCAGCTATTTAAGGCAGAGCCCTCCAAACCAATTGTACCCCAATTTTATTCCTAGCCTGTGAGACAAATATTGGCAAAATGAGGTACAAGGGGTGGGAGATGCCACTGGGCCCCTCACATGCTGCCTTGCACCAGCTCCCTGCACCCCTCCCCTCCCACCCCAAATTTCCCCCTTCCCCAGTGAAGCACACCCAGGTCCTGCAGGATTTCTCGCTCTCCTGCAGATTTCCTCCCCAGCAAATGGATTTTCATTACAGCTTTCCAACCAAAACTGCTGCCACTCCCCAACCTCAACTGCAGAGCAATAATTCCCTCCTGTGTGCCACTTCTGCTAATAACTCCCAGGAGAGATTTACTTTTTCCTTTTTCTAATAGTGCTTCATTACTGATCCTAATTAACCTCAATACCTGCTAACACCCCCCCAGTTCTTTCTTATTTTACCCCCTTACCACTTTACCAGCTCTTCCCCCTGCTGCATGGTACAATGTGGACGGCTTCTCCACCAAGTGTGTATTTCCATGGAGACCTGGGCGGGAGGTGGGGGGTCCTGTCTCTCCCCAGCAAATCCCAAGCTCGCAGGACGAAGAAATTTCCTATCACCTCATTTTTGCAGAGCAGGAGTGATCACCTGTCCCCCAAATTCATTGCAATGCCTCCAGGACAGTGCAGCATCCCCCTAAAAAACCTTGCAATAGAGTACGGTACCTTCCCAACGCCTGGCCATGATGTTGGTTCATGCTCAGGGCCAGGATGCCCAGGGATCTTGCTGCTTTAGCAGCCTCTGAAGGGCTCGTGCATCCTAAAAATTCACACTCCCTCTGCTTTTCCATTATTTTTAATCAAGCTGCATCTCAGTGAGTGCAGTGGGAAGTCCTAATCTCCAGCAACACCCCAACTCAGGGCAGATGTGGGGTTTAATCCAGAATTAAGTGTGGCTGGAGAAGGAGGTACCATATTGTAATCTGCTCTGCAAAGGATTGGAACCTGGGGTTTTTCCCCCCACCAGCAAATACCCAGACCCTCTTTTTTCACCAACAGGCTTAGCTTCACATCCCGACACAGAGCAGATTTGCCCCCATCAATCAGGTCCCTTCTGGCATCTCCATGTGGGCATCAGGAAGATGCAACATCCAGATGCCACCCCCAAACACGGGGGATTATGGAAAGCCTCACCTGGGATCAATGGTCTCATCTCCAGCCAGAGCAAAAAACCATCCCGGAGATGCCATTCATTTTGAGGGGTGGGTGTGTGTAAGCAAATCAAAAAACCCCAAAAGGCAAATTATTTGTATCCAACCTGGTTTGTTAGAGCTCCAAACTGAAGCTGATGGGTCAGATACAGATGTTGAAACCCGGGAAAGAGACGCTGAGCCCCAGGCAAAGACTGATCTGCTTCTTGGGTGAACTGGGAAGGGACATGCTGGCAGCAGGCGATGGTTTTGCCGCTGCTTCGCCCTCCTTCAGGGTGAGGATTACAACACCAGCTGCTGGTTATTTGAAACCACTGTTCACGGCATTAATCTAGGCTGGAGCATAATCCCAGCCAGGGATGATTAGCAGAGCTGGGAGCTGCTCAGAGGATGCCTTTTGGAACACTCCATGCCTCAGTTTCCCCACTAAGGGGGAAAGCGAGTCCCTTCACAAATCCCTCCGAGATCCAGCAAAATTCCCATTCTGGAGTAATAGCGAGGGGTCCTCAGAGATGCTGCTCCTTGGAAAAATAAGCACAGTTTTGAATTTTCCCACCTGAAACCCCACAGTCCTCCCTAAACCTTCTCTTCTTCCAGCTCTAGCAGGAGATACACAAGTGTGGGGTGGGCAGCGGGGTGTATGTGCGTGGAATAATTAATTTAACCAAAGAAATTAAGTATGAAGCTTTAGGCTTAGATGCTGCTGTCAAGTTTCCCACCAAGTTCAGAGTCCCAGAAAGGTGCTGGTAAGGTTTTGCCGCATAAAGGTGGCCCAGGAGAAGTAGGTGACCATGACCCAGATGATGAATTTGGTTATTTATTCCTCTTTTTGCAGGAAATCCAATTATCCCATATTTCTGATTGGTGACAAACGAGGCAGCCATCGATTGTCCCCCTCCCTCCCTGAGTGTCTGCCGGGAGTGATCTCTGCTCGCACCATCGATTCCTGTGCCGCGTAACTGGAAAGGGATTATTATTATTATTAATATTTTTTTCCATTTTCCTTCTGAACAGCTTCTCCAAAGGCAGAGGAAGGAGGAAAATAAAGCCTGGTGTTGGGCAGAAGTCCCAAGAGCTAAAAAAACCCCCACCTCCAAACCCCCACATTTTCTTGCAACTTAGAGTGTTATGTGCAGCTTTTTACCCCCAAAACAACCTTGGGGGAACCTGGGGCAGCTGGATTGGCACCATCATGAGCTGAGTTGGGTGCTTCAAAGCAGCCAAAGCCACCTCGCTCTTTGTCTCCACCGCTGCAAAACCCTCTGTGCGCGCACAAGGAGAGCTCCCGAGGCAGCTGGTGTCTTCTACTGGTTGTCTGTGGGTGAGAGGGGCAGAAGGATGGAGAGAGGAAGGAACGACAGAGGGAGGGATGAAGGGCGGGATAGACAGAAAAATGGATAGCAGGATGGAGGGATGAAGGAAGGGATTGACAGAGGAATAGAGGGAGGGATGCAGCAATGAAGGAGAGGAGGGAGGGATGGATGGGTTGATGGGACACACACCTGTACATCCTACATTTCAACAGACACAACCTACAGTGATTTCCAGCTCTGGCCTTTGGCACTGGCCTGGAGACACCCACCCCTTCACTCACTCTTGGGCACGAATTTGGCCGAGGTGGGAACAGCTGCTTCCCATCCTCTTCCTCCTCCCCTGGCACAGACTTCTTGCCCTTTCCCTCAGTACCTTTCCCCTCACTCAGCCTCCACCTGCTGCCTTTTCTCCTCTGTCTCCCCTGCCCCTCTCCACTGTACAAAGCGGTGTTGCTAATTTGAAGCTACCCTCTTCTCCCCGATTTATGCTCTGTGATTACTGGGAGAGCAAAGGGATTATTAATGCTGCGCTGCTAATAAGATTAAAACATATCTCCCTCTTACAGTGCCGATTCATAACACTGATTTACTGTTACTTCGCCACTCTTACAGAGAGGATGCACATGGCTGTTACCTTAATCCCTATCCATCTCCGTACCATTGAGAAATAAATGCTAATTAGTACATTTCTGTCTTCCAGATACGCCTGGCTATCAATATTTGCCTGGCTTTTTGCTGCTGGTCTCAAGGGTTGACAGAGAAAACTCCCAGCCCTGCTCCCTACTTTAGCTCTGAAAAGGGGATGTTGGCATCTTTGGGGGTCTTTTCCCCCAAACCAGTGATATCCCGGAGGTTCTTCCAGCCTGGTCTTGATCACCCAAAGCTAATACACATGGGGGGAAGCTTTTCTGAGCATCTTTCCAAGGGGATGTGTTCATCTCCACCCACAACTCAAGTCCCTCCCTGGGATGACATCTCCCCAAGCCTCTACTTTCCCACATCCATCCCTGTTCCTTCATCCACCAGCGATTTCTGCAGCGTGACTCCACAGCCCCAAGCCAGTTGGGAGATGGAGCATCCTTAGATAAACCAAATTGGCCACATTTTTCACCTCATCCCATATTTTCCTCCTCTGCCAGGAGACCCTGGACTGGCCCTACAGCCAACCCAAACAGTGGGATGTTTTGAGAATAACACCGACAGCAGCCAAAGCTTGGGAGGGAGGGGAAAAAAACCAAAAACAACAAAACCACCAACAGAGCCTCTGATCTGATGAATGTGGCAGGGGAGGCTGATGCTCTGCTTTTAATAAAACATAACGAGGCGTAGGATCATAAAATATTTCCTTTAATTCAGTGCTCCCGTGAGAGTGGGTAATAGAGGCTGGGTAATTTGGTAGGCTTTCCTCACGGCTCGCTGGCGGGGAGAGCACTGTTCAACAGCCCATTTGCAAACCTGTAAGTGCCCTCCTTCCCATCCCCATCCCATTTTAGGGGGCGGGGTGGAGAGAAAGAGGGGAAGCTGTGCAGAACCCCATATAACAGAGTGCTTCCTTCCCACTGTGTGCGTTTCCAGGGGTCCTCAATGCCCAGGGCTGCATCACTTTGCCCTGCAAAAGCAGGCTTTCTGGGGTGGGAAAAGGTTAAAAAACAAATGAAGGAGGGATGTTGGACTCCCATCCTCATCCTCAGCAAGTACACAAGTGTCTGAGCACGTGCATGTTGAATATACACACACACACACATCTCCAAGGCGGTGTGGCATAAGTGATTAACATTCCCGCGTTAAAAATCTCTCTGCATCTGCTTTGTCCTACACCCAGCACTAAATATAACCCTTCAATATGCTCTCTCCCTTCACCAGAGAGATAACATTGTTTAAATAAGCCCTTTCAAATTTTAAAGACTCGGGTTGCTTTCTCACGACAGGGAGCTTTGAGCAGATCGGAGGAGGCGAAGGAGGGTGGTCCATGCAAACAAACCCAGGGGACACCAGCGTCCCTAACATCTGAGGGCCCAAATCCTGCCCCCTCCAAATCATTTCCCACCATGAAGTCGCCCAGAAGTAGTTTCCCTGCTCTAAAACAAAACAAAACAAACCAACACCACCCCCCCAACAACAACAACAAAACCCAAAATATTAAAGCCACATTTCTAGGAGTAGAAGGGTTTAATTTGGAAACCGGGCTCGCCTGCGCTTCCTCGAGCATCACTCCGCTCCCACGCTGCTGCTATAATTACAGCGGTGTAAATTCTCTCTCCGTCAGTAGGAAGCCCAACTATCTCCAGCCCGTTTGCATGCCATCAGCCGCGTGCAAGGAACTTCCTCAGAGAAGCAAGAGGGGGAAAAAATTGCCATAATAACACAGCAAGACACAAACAGAGCCACCTCAGCCAGCACTTATGGAAAATATCTAATCATTGAGTTGGAAGGAGAAGATGGCCCAAGTGGAGCTGAAGCACTAGAGGTTTTTTCCTCAATGAATGATGGTCTGTCTGGAAGCAGAACCAGCCATGTTGTCACCCAGCCTTGTTCCTACTGGTGATACATCTTTTGCCTCTTTTCTGGAACAATTAAATGGTGCTTCTGCATCAGCAGATCCAATCTGTTATTCATCCTACATGGAAAAAAGGCTGTTTCCAGCAGCTTGCTGGATATATTTTGGGGTGCTGGGCACAACAAAATTGCCCAAGTCCTCCCACCCTGCTCTGATTCACCTACATCCTTCTGCAATGCAACTTGGCCAGTATATCTTTAGGAGAGAAGCAAGAAAACCAGCCAAATTCAACGTCTGGCTTGGGATGCTCTCAGTGCTACAGTGGGGCATGGGGGTGGGATGGCACAGCCTGTGCCTTCGGTCCCTGTCATCTAATAACTTGTGCAGAAGCTAAATCTGCAGAGAACAGGGTTTTTTTTCTGGGCTTACAGTGTGAGAAAGATGCTCTATGGAGCAGAAAAAGTATCTCAGAACATGGTATATCAAGGGACTGCCCAAATCCAGGCTGGAAATCTTTCTAAGCACAACTTAGAAACTTAGCCAAGCTTTGAACCCCCTCTCCAGAGGTGCAAAGCTGGGATGGAAACCTAAATCCCTTGGCCATTAAAAATCCCCTTCTAGACCATTTCCAACCAAAACATGGATTTTCTGATATTCTTTTTTTTTTTTTTTTGCACAAGGAAAGACACAGCCAACTTGTGATGAAGTCCTCCCAGTCATCCTCCCCAGCCGAGCACCATCAAAAGCAACAACTCTACCAGCAAATCCAAGGTTGTCCATGAAACACATCCCTCTCAAAAAACATGGATGGTAGAGCATCTAGGAGCAAACCCAAGAGCCACTCACCGTATCCCCCCTACCACCCTGCATCCCAACCCATCACTTTGCCCCCTTGGGGAAAAGCAAACCCCTGTTGCAGAGCATCTTATTTTGCTCCAGCCTGTGTCTGTCACTGCAGAACCTTTTGCAAAGAAAGAAATAGGTATAAATACATGTGCAAAGCAGGCACATCTCAATGGAAGTGTCTCTGGCTCCCGTTATCCCTGTCCTGGGCAGATAGGATGCAGCATCAGGATTTATCTGCAAGCTCAGGGAGGCGGAGCGGGGCTGGAATATCCACTGCTAATCCCCTTCACCCTCCCTTCTGAAGTTTATTGTTGAAGGCATTATATAAATGGGAAATTATACAGAGGTTTGGGCAGGAGAGGAACTAAATCCTTACTTCCCCTGCTCCGTTTTGCAATGCCAGCTGCCCTCTGAGACACCGAGTCTTCCAGCCAAGAAGGATTTCACAGATGGAGATGTGCTCCCAGCACCAGAAGAGACAAAATGTGTGGTCTGGAGGCTGGGAAGGGCTCGTTGATGCCACATTTCCAGCTCCACAGCCCCTTTCTGTTGGGTTGCAATGGTCCTCTGCTGGGAAATGTGGGGTGTTTTTTTTCTGACATTCCCCAAACCTCCTTGGAGTTGAGGACTAAACTCCTGAGAAGCCAGTGGCCAAATTCTGCCCCTGAGGTGGTCCCCAGCAGGCAGGGCTTTGGTGTGGATACAGACCAGTGCTGGAAAAACCTCCTTCCCTGCTTCAAACCTCCCACACTGGGGCTGTCTGGACCCTACTAATTAATGATAGTTTTCTTTCCAGTTAATAGAAGCACTAATTGCATTTCAAAGGACCAGCTCCAACACTGGCTTCTGCTGCAGACACACATGTAGTCCAGGTGATAACCCCATGAGATTGCAAGGATGGAGCA
Source organism: Nycticryphes semicollaris (assembly GCA_013400055.1). Classification (NCBI taxonomy): domain Eukaryota; kingdom Metazoa; phylum Chordata; class Aves; order Charadriiformes; family Rostratulidae; genus Nycticryphes; species Nycticryphes semicollaris. Next base: position 103,387 of record VXBJ01000190.1, on the reverse strand, counting down.
AAGAGAGTCACCCCAAAAGGGGTTGAAGTCACCCCACTAGACAAGCACATCGGGAGGCCCCTGACACAGTGGTAAGAGGGGTGGGTGTGTGAACCCCGTTGCTCAGCCAAATGAGAGGGAAAACCAGCAGGGCTCACACCTTGCCCAAGTGCCAATGGCTCTGCAGACCCTAAAAACCTGCTTTTATGCAGGAGCCCCATAGAGGAAACCACAGCGGTGGGTTAGTGCCCCTGCGCTTTGTTATGAGCCCTCCTGCCCTTGGTGCTCTCCTGAATCCAGCCCCAAAAGCGTGGAAAACAAGCCTGTGATTGACAGTTTATTTTAGGAAGGAGACAGGAAAAGTGGGAAGGAGATAATGCTGGGGAGAGATAATGTGAGCGCCAGTGATTAGTTAAAAACAAGCCCATCAGTACTCCAAGTGCCTCGGCAGAAAGCAAACAAAAGGGCAAAGAGAGCAGCTTGGCAAAGGAACAAAACCAGCCACATCAGCTGCATCCTCCCGGCTCGCTTGGCTCTTTCCAGCGGGATTTACGAGCCGGGAAGTTTGCATGGCGAGAGTTGCAGCTCCTCCCTCCAAAAAAAAAAGAAAAAAAAAAAAAGTTTTCTTTTAGATAATGAAGGGGAAAAAAAACAACAACCGAAGCACTGAGAAAATCCCATCACCGGCAGGTCCCAAACAGAGTGATGCTTTGTCCTGCCATACATGGTCCCAGGCAGGTCCTGGCCATCTCCACCCTTGTCAGGGTGAGATTTTGGCTCCGTCCCCAGCTCTCTGAAAGGCTTTTCCCTGAGCAAGTACTGCAGGAGCCTTAGCAACATCCTCGACCCTGTCTCAGCCTAATTCCCAAGCCGTTAGCACATCTGGATTAAAGAAAACCTGCTGTTATCCCGACACTGTGCAGAGCTTTTCAACGGCAGATCTTAAAGCACTTAGTTAAAGGAGCAAGGCAAGAGCCAGTCAAGCATTTCCAGACAAGGATTTTCTGACAGAAGAGACCATTTCTGCAATGACAACCAGGAGGAAAAAAGAAAAAGGCAGGTGGAGGCGTGTGAAGCCCTGAAATATCTCCAGGGGACAGGGAGGTATGTGAGAGCACAGCTCGGGTCACAGCTGGATGCTCCACAGGAACCCAGCGATGCAGGAGCTGAGCTGCATTTCCACATGGCTCAAGGCTGGAGGCAACGATGGGATAGACTTTGCCTGGAAGGGCTTGGAGGCAGCAGAGAAGCCACAGGGCATAAGGGAGGGCTGTGATGTACAGGACATTCAGCACATTGCATATAGCCCATAGAGTATAGCACATAGCACCCCACATTTAACACCTAGCACCATCTAGCATCCTGCATGTGGCACGTTGCACATGGTGCCTTGCATTTAGCGTGGAGGTCACAGCACTGTGCATTTCACACACTGCGTGGAGCAAGTGAGCTGAGCGTGTGGCATCTGGGCACTTAGCACCTTGCATGTAGCACGCTGCATATAGCATGCAGCATATTGCATTTAGCAGGTAGCTTATAGCATGTAGCACGCTGCATGCAGCATATTGCATTTAGCAGGTAGCTTATAGCATGTAGCACGCTGCATATAGCATGCAGCATATTGTATTTAGCAGGTAGCTTATAGCATGTAAAACCTTGCATACAGGACCTGCCATACAGCATGGAGCACATTGTATTTAGCACGTAGCATCTTGCATTTAGCCTATAGGCTATAGCACGTAGCACATGGCATACAGCACACAGTACATTGCATTTAGATCCTACTTTATGGCAAGTAGCAGCTCGCATTTAGCGTGCAGCTTATAGCGCCTTGCATCCACCACATGGCTTATAGCATGTAGTACCCTGTATTTAGCCTATGGAGGTAGCACTGAGCCTCCAGCCCCTTACACTTAGCATGTAACATGTAGCACCTTGCGTTCAGGACACTGCACAGAGCACGTAGCACACAGCATTTAGCCCATTGCATGTAGCGCTTAACATATAGCGCACCGCGTTTAGCCTGTTGCACGCAGCAGTTACCACCTTACGTATAGCCGGGGCTGTTTCGCTCTTTGAAGCGAAGGCAGGACCTCAAACACAAGCCCTTATTTCACAAGAGAGGAGCGACATCCCCGCCTCATACCCTACAGCCCTCCCAGGAGCTTTGCTTTTCTTTTTTTAGGCATGGCGGGGAGCTAATAATACCAAGGATTTACTTGTTGCAGCAACAAAATTTGGGTTTAAATACCCCCAAACTAAGCTCCGACCCGTGGAAATGCTCTGGGACAGCCAAGGATTTAATTTTGGCGGGGAAATGAAGCCCAGAGTATCTCCACACCCTGAAGATGCTTGGAAAGGCACAAGTCGAGGGGAAGATGCTTGCCTGCGTTGAGGCTTCTTTAAAGAGCTTTGGATTCGAACTGGCAGCTCTAAACCACTACAAAACACAGCTGGTGGGAAGAGAAAAATTGGGCTAATTGGGGAAGGGCAATTAGCACCCTTAGGAGGATTTTCGGAAGGGGCTTCGGCTGCCTGCGTGGCCTGGATTTACCCGGAGAGCAAAGCACAGGCTTCACAGAAATGTGGGATTCATGGAAATAGTAGGAAAGAGCTAAGAAAAGACATGACCCTGAGCTGAATGCAAAATTTGCCATGGAAAAGCATGAGTAGAGAAGGAGGGAGGGAGCGTGGGATGGCTTTCCAGGTCAGTGCCATGCATTTGCAGGTGAATTAGAGCAGGTTTCACTCCCACATGGCACAGAGGATGCTCCTCCTTTCTCCTCATCCTCCCCCTCCCCCAACTCAGCACACAAACTCCCACCAAAAACCTCTTTTCTTTCAAATGAGCTCAGTCGAGATGCAAGCAGGTGGCTCCCATCACCCCAGTAAAAGCCGTTATTTTCCTACCAAAAGAAGGAAAAAAACAGCCACCAAAAAACCCCCAAACTTTTCCAGGTTTGCCAGGAGGAGCCACCCTGGGGGTTGCATACAAACTGGGAATATCCCTGTGAGAAAAAGCCTTGGGGGGGGTGGAGGAGGTCCCTGAAACCGGAGAAATTCAGCTCCCTGATCAAAATTATAACCGTAAAGGCTGTTTTTTTGAGCAGGTTTTTGGTGCTGAGGAGCAACACAGGGATATCCCTAAGGGCAGGTCCCTGCAAAGCCCAGCCCCAGCAAACCTGCCCCTTCTGGGGCAAAGCCCAGAAAACCCCAAAACAGCTTCAAATATGGGGCTACACTTGAATTTTCCTTTTCCCCACCCCTCATCTCAGGAGGGGCCATGGGTGGCAACACAGAAGCCAAAGCAAACGGCTCCGAGGAGGACTGTGTAAATATCTCACCAAGATCAAAACTTGACATATTTAGCCCTCCCCTCTCATGTTCGCAAAACACAGCTCTGATTTTATGCAGCTGTAAAACAAACCCCGATGAACATTTTATGGGCACATATTTCAAGCGAGAAGCGCCCGGCTAATCAGCCGGCCCGGATTTCGGCAGTGCCACGAAGCCAGCACCCTGCCTGCAGATGGGGCTTCCCGGCTTTCCAAAACCAAGGGAGAGGGGAGCCTGGGGCTACGGCTCCATCATTATCCATGGTCCAGCCGCTCGCCTCCTCCGCGTGCCCTCATTTTTTCATCTTGACGGCTCCTTAACCCACTTAGCCCTGCCCTAGGCAGCTTCTTTTTTTTTTTTTCCTGGCCCAGAAGAGAGATCGAGCTTGTTATAAGGACAAAAAGCTATTTTACAAGGGGTGATGCTCCCCGGAGGGACGTATAACACATTGGGAAGGATCCAGCCGACCTACCACACAGGGAGGAAGTGAGCGGCTTCGTTGGGGTAAATCAAAGGGCTTTTCATTTTGAGGCGATGGTTGGAGACCCCCAAAAATGCTCCCACATGAAGGCACAGATGCTTTGCAGGGTGGGAATGGCTCCTGGTGGGTCCTTGGTGCTTTCCTCCGTGCCAGCAGTGGGACCTCGTTCCCCCTCCTGGATGCAGCAATGATGGGGGCAGCTGCCCGCCAAGCCAGCGTCACTCAATATATAAGGTGACAACAAAAATAGGCGAGATTCTCCCCCAAAAATGGCTTTGGGGGACGTATGGCAGATGCCAAGAGCAAACACACTTGTAGGGAAGAGCAATGGGAGTTTGGGTGTTGGGCACATGCCTTCCCTGCATCTTCCCAGGCGATGCGGCTGGATCCTGCTCCATCCATGGCATGTGAAGCATCGGGATGGGGAGGGCATGGACCTCAGCAAGCATGTCCTCCCTCACCAGCAGCTCTAGCCAAGGATGCCATCAGCCACGGAAAAGCCATCTGCCCACCGAATTTCAGGAGCAGCACTCGGCCTCCACAGCCTCCCACTGCCCAGAGCGAAGGGAGGCATCAGGATGGGGGTGCCCCCCCCCAAAATATAGGCTTTTTGCATCGACGTTTGCTGAAAAGGCAGAGAGTGAACTGGCTTTTTGGGACAGAGTTTCTCCACCGAGGGCTAGGAGATATGGAAGCAGCTGATCCTCAGGACATGGGAAAGCAGCAAAGTCCCAGCATGGTTTTATGAGCCAAAACCCGGTTTGTGGCTGGCCAAACCCAAACGCTGCCCTTCAAACGTGCCCACAAGACCCTCCTGAATGCCAGAATCCTCTTCCCACATCACTTTATAACCCATAGACAACCTCCCCCCGGCCCTGTCTTCCTCTAGACCTACCACAAAACAACTTTTACCTCTTCCCCCCCCACTAAAACCACACATTTCAAACACAGATTTCCCCATACCCACTCTCCCAAACCAGCAGCAGCAGAAGAGCAACTGCCCAGTTTGTAGGGATAAAAAAAACAAACAAACAAAAGTAAGAGAAAGGACGGAAAAATGATCCATGCACTGGTGACGGAGAGTTTGTGGTTGGGGAAAAGACAGGAGAATGAATTGTTCCTTTAAAATTATCTACCTGTGACCTTAAAACCATGGCAGAGGTGGAGAGGGGTCCAGGTGGGAGGCAGGACTGGGTTTGGCACCAGTTCCCCCCCAGTCTCCTGCCCTGAGCTAGACAGGTTTTATGCCTTATTATTGACTGCACGTTCAGGAGCAAGACACCGTCAGGATGCTCAGGATGCTCGGGATGCACGGAGCAAACCTGGGAAGGGGAGGGGGAGAAAAGCGGCAGCCGCAGCCCAGCAGCACATAAAACCCATCACAGAGGGATGGCAAAGAGGGATGCAGGAGGTGCTTGATGCCTTCCCACCCCTGGTTCAGCCAAATCCAAACCGGGCTCTGGCAGAACTCAGCGGTTCCTGGTTCCCTCCGGGATGCTCCGGAGCTGCTCATGATGCTGGGGAAGAATTGGCTCCTTTGTATCAACCTCTCCCCACTCAGCCCCGCAGAGCGCGGCCACCGCTCCCCCTCCCCGCACCCTGCAGCACCTGACAGTGGCTTTTCAGAGAGGAAAAAGTACGTTATAAATAAATAATAAAAAAATAAAAATAAAAAGCAGATATCGAGCAAGCTCTGCTCATCCCTCCATCACCCAGCGCTCTGTAAAGCCTCCGGAGACCAGCCGGGTCCCGCTGTGCTCATTAAAGAGCAACCACCTGAGACTCCACAGCGGGTGATTTGGGGGGGACACAAGGAGGGGGACGCATGGGGAGAAGGAGAGAAGAGGAAGACTGCATTCAAACGTATGAGAAATTGCACGGCTGCCCCTCAGTCCCTGGGATGCGAGGAAGGGAAAGTTTCCCGCTCCATGAATTTTCACCTCCTGGGAGCCCTGGTTTTGGGGACAGGGTGGTGGTGGGGCTTCTTATTAAAGCCTCCGTGGAGCAAAGCAGGGAGTCAAGATGCTCATTTGGGAGCTCCAAGAGCTGCAAACCCCCGGGATGGCAGGGATTTGGGGGACTGCTTATCTCTGCTGGATCCTCCCTCCCTCCCATCTGTAGGGATCTGGGCACCCCCCTGCACCCCCAAAGGGGTGGGCTGCCCCTGGGTGCTGGCAAGCCCCCAAAAAAGCTGTAGCACATTGAGGACCCCGAGGCACAGACACCCCCTCCCTCCCTCCCCATACAGAGCGAGTGGAGCCAGGGCTGGGACTCGCAGCCAGAGCCCCAGTACAGAGCAACAGGGAAGGGGGATACTGGTGCCCCCACAGAAATGCTGGCTCAGGGGTGAAGAATGAGCATCCCCCCATCTTCTCATCACATCCTTCAGCACCCGTACCAAATTATCAGGTCCAAACAGGTTCCCTACTAATTAGTCCCCTATTAACAGCTGCCCTATTATCAGATCCAAGACCAGCACACTGTTCACGGGTGCTCCATTAACGGGTCCAGACTGGGTGCCCCACTACCGGCTCCAAACCCAGTGTCCTACTAACGAGGCACCTGCACCCCCTACACCCTCCAGAGCCCA
>VXBJ01000190.1:68318-96225 GCA_013400055.1 Nycticryphes semicollaris | reverse complement strand
GTTGTAGGCGGGTGGGATGCAGGCAGGGGGGCAGGGTGCAGGCAGGGACAAGGGGTGCAGGCAGGAGGGCAGGAAGCAGGCACAGGTAAACAGAGGGAGACCTGGGGCAGCAGTTTCCATGGACTCCTCTCTTCCTTCAGCAGTTCCCCTCCCTGCAGCCCCCAGCTGCAAGATCCAGCTCTAGAGCCATTCAGTCCCCCCCAAACCACATGCCAGCAGGGGACGCACACCCCTCCATGGCCCTGCTCTGCAGATGACCTTGTTTTCCTCCAACACCCCAGATTTAATGAGTTCTTGGACATCGATGAAGATGCAGGTATTATTTATGAAGAGCCCAGGTAGGGAGCAGGGTGGCCTGAGGCTCACAGACAGCCACAACACAAGAAGAGATTAGGAGGCTGGAGGAAGGTTTTCCTCGAGGTTGGAGGCCTCTTTCTATTGCTATTCCACATTAGAAGAAACATTTCCCCTGAACACACTTCTTTTCTTTGCAAAATCAGCTTTTCTGCCATTGCTTTTGATGTTTTTTCCAGTCCCATGTTCCCCAACACCTTTTCTTAGAGGCCTGAAGCCCAGCTTAACTTTACTGCTTCCCAAAATCATGCAAATGCCCCTTATTTCCAGCAGCACGACACCAAACCTATGCAAACCCCAGCATCCTCTTTTGGGGCTTATAGTTGCAGAAAAAACATCAGGGCAAAAGATTTCCCTGGGATGGGAACCAGCCCCTGTGCTGAGAGTTCAGCACAACCAGCGACACCAGTCTAATGAAAACTGGTGGGTTATGGCTTGTTTCTTAAATAACCACCCTGAAAGAAATCAGGTTCTGTGCAGATCAGCCCTATAAAACGTTAAATAAAACCAATTAGTTGCTGAAATTCCTTTGAGTGAGCTGGATTTTCTCTCCCTTCTCCCGCTGCCTTTCATCCGCCAGGAAAAGCCAGTTTGTTCTTGCATGGAGATGTCTAGAAACCAACCCTTGCTTTATTTGATGGCAGGTTTGATGGACCCTGGAGAGACATCACCTTCACTTTACTCTCCTGGGAATATAACAGCCAGGGGTATGAAGAACCGGCAGGCACTCACGGGGCCTTATCCCAGCAAACCCAGTGAACCCTACAACAACCTCAGCCGAAGTCTCTGGCCCCGAGGTAAGGGCAAGTTCAGCCCAGCTGAGCACGATGCTGCTGTTCCGAAGCTGCTCTGCTGGGTTAACAGCCCACGCTGCACCCAAATGGTGCTGTCAGCTTCTGTAAGAGCTGCTCCTTCGAGAAGGGCTTTTCTCCTCTTCTTCCTTTGCCCTGCTGAGCCACAAACCCCTGGCTCCATCACTCACCGTCACCTTTTTTCCTCCCACCACAAGCAAGAGGGAGTAACTCTACTTTAGTTTTTCCCAAGGAGGCACATGGAGCAATTTTTTTCCACCCTCAGATGCAGTAACCCCTTGGTGAGGTGCTTAAAGAGGGAAAAATTTTAGGCTGGGAAGTGGAGAAGGGTCACCCAGATAAAAGCAACACAGAGATATTTAATAGCTGCACTCTGAGATACCGCCTTGCAAATTAAAAATTAAAAAATCCACCAACCCATGCTTTTTCAACATGAATTTGAGCCCTTTGCAGCTCCAGCTCGGCCTTTTGGCTGCGCAGCCTTCCTCCCGAGCAAAAGCCATGACCCAGGGAGAGGAGCATAAACTAAATATCCCAAACTGTTTAGAGCAGGACTTGCTTTTCTGTGGCAAAGTGTCTTTGGCAGCCTCCAGATTTAATTTTTAAGCACAGGGAAACCCAAAGAGAAGCACGCGGGCCCATCAGCTGGATCCCAGGACATTGGAGGAGACAGTAAGTGATGTAAATTGTTGGATAAAAATATTGCCGTTTGTATTGGGTGTCTGGCTCAGTTGGGTCTCGCCTGGGTTTTAATTTCATGTGAACACGATGGCTGGTAAACACTACTCAGTTGACAGCACCAGAGGCTTCGGTCCCTCTGGAAAGGCATGAAATAAGCCGAGCCCATAGGGTGTGATGCTCCTTCCCTGGCCAAACACACCATGATGGAGCTTGTTCCATTGTTTTTTTGGTTTGGTTCTGTTTTTATTTTTTAAATAAATAAGGGTTTCCTTGCAGCCCTATCCCATTGCAAAAAGCTGGGTTTCTTCCTCCGTGGCATCACACCCTGAAAAAAAAAAATCACTATTCTGGGACAGAGCTGTCGTCCTCCAGCTTCGTCCTTCCCATCCTCATGAGGGATTGATCCAGCCTGGAAAACTAGGTCCAAAGCCTCATCCCCGACATCCTTTGGGAGCAGCTTAAATCCAGGCCACAGTATTGAGGGTGAATCTCCTCTGTCTGTCCTCTGTGACCCCGATTTGGCACAAAAAAAGCTCCAAAAAGGCAAAATTTCTCAGCTCTTCTCTCCTGACCTTTCCAGAAGAAGCCCGTGTACTAATTAGCCGAGTAATAACATGGTGAGGATGCGATTCCTCATTAGCTTTTCAGAGATTCCCAGCTACATGACTGATACGCATCTACAAGAAAATTAACTCAGGCGCGAGGGCTCCGTAATCAAGATTAATGAGGAAAGAGGCAAAGAGCAGCAGGCGGCTCCCCCCTACCCCTTGCAGGGAACTGAGTGCTCCCAAACTGGGGGGATGCTCCGCAACAAAGTGAGTTGGTGGAGAAAATCACCATTAAGCCTGGAATAACCCAAATTTTCTCAGTAGGTGGGAAATCTCTACATAACACATTCAGGGTCTCAGCCAGTCCCTAATGCCTGACACCTGCACAATCCCTAGGGCTGGAAAACACTTGCTCAGAGCTGAAATAATTTATGCAGTAAAGGGTGATACAGTGAGGGCTCATCTCTGGTCTTCCATTTGCAAAGCTCCATTGTTTATGAGCTAAAACGGCATCAATTCACCCCAAGAGTATCATCATCCACTGGCATCCCAGCACGCAGTCTCAACTGCATCCCATGGTCCCTACTGCAAAGCCTTTGGGAGGGAGAAGAGCTCATAGAATCATGGACTGGCTTGGGTTGGAAGGGACCTAAAAGACCATCTTGTTCCACTCCCCTGCCCTGGGCAGGGACACCTCCCACCACACCAGGTTGCTCCAAGCCCCCTCCAACCTGGCCTTGAACCCCTCCAGGGATGGGGCAGCCACAGCTTCTCTGGGCAACCTGGGCCAGGCTCTCACCACCCACACACCAAACAATTTCTTCCTCACATCTCAGCTCCACCTCCCTTCTTTCAGGGTCAAACCCTTCCCCCTTGCCCTGTGGCTCCCCTCCCTCATCAAGAGTCCCTCCCCATCTCTCCTGGAGCCCCTTTAGGGACGGGAAGGGGATTGAAGTTCTCCCCGGAGCCTTCTCTTCTCCAGGCTGAATCCCCCCAACTCTCTCAGCCTGTCCTCACAACAGAGGGGCTCCAGCCCTCCCAGCATCTCCATGGCCTCCTCTGGCCTCGCTCCAGCAGCTCCATGTCCTTCTGCTGTTGGTGGCCACAGATCATTCCCATAAGCGTTATCATTGGCTAATTACCCCATGGAAAAATGTACTCCACCATGGTATTCCCAAATGCCACTTCATCCTTCTTTGCATTCCTCAATGTCTTGAAACTTGGGACAAAATCAAATCAAGTCCCAGGTGCCAACATTTTTCTCCTCTCAAGCCATTTTCCATCACAAATAGAAATGCCAGCAGTCAAAAGGCAAAAACCATCATCATGGGATGACCCAATCTGCCACATTTAACCCCAAACATTTTCTTTCGCCGCAGTAGCCCAAGGTCTGGCTTTTCCCACCCACAACATCCATTTTTTCAACAATAAAAAGCCATTGTAAAATGAACCAACCGTGTTTCCAAAGGCAGCTTTGTCGGTGCTCCTGCCAGAAGTTTTTCTTAGCAAAGCAGCTGGAGCCAAAGTGCCGTTTTCCTTGCTTAAAAAAATCAAATTGCATTTATTTTTAGTGTATCATTAAGTGCCGAACGCTCTCCACTGAGCCCACTCTGGCCAGGTAATGTGAAGCATCCGAGCCCTGTGATGCAGGAGGAAATTAAAGCGATTTTTTCAATGCTTTTCCCCTCTCTTGACAAGCCGAGCGGTGAAAAACCACAAGGAGCAAAAGTGTATCATCACGTTAGCAAGGGGCTTTTCACAGCACGCACGCCATAATTAATAAACTATAATTAGTACACACCAGCGTCGATGCAGAAGGACAGGAGCAAAGACCAGAGCCCCCGAACCTACAACCGAAATGTATGTAGATGTGCTTTTAGCCCCAAATCTCTCAAAATTAAGGTATTATTCATCCCAGTCTCTTGCTTCAGCTCCACTGAATAAATCCAGGGCTGGTGTTTGGTGTCATAATTATTCCATTATTATTTATAATAATAATTATAAATACATGCTGGTGGCTAATATATTTTAGAAGTTCTTATTTCATTCATCCCTGCACCAAATTGCGTTCCTATAAGTAAACATACAGTCACATGAGAGGGAGAAACAGTCCTTCTATATGGGTTAAAATTCAGAGTGTAAGTCCCCATATGTTCAGTCCTGTCCTTCCCCCAAGCCCATGAATCAATATTAAGGCTGGGTTTGCCATTTTCCACCAAAATTAAGATCTGGGGGAGTGAAAAAACCCTCATTTTTTTAAAAAACACTGCAGTATTTCATGCCTGTAAGTTGCTCAGGGAGGGGGTTGGGGCTTGAATGTCATGTTTCTAGAAAAATGGGGAGTATTTTGAAAGGATTAGCGTGGCCTTTCTCTCCCTCCCTGCAAATGGATAGTTTCAGTTTTTCAGCTGGAAAGAACATTTTGTTACAGAAATCCCTTCCCTTCTGCCTTAAAAAACAACCACAACACCAAAACCACGAAAAAAAACCCCAAGCCCCAAAACTTAAATATTTCAGCTGCCTTAGAGACCAAACTTCTCAGCTGCTCACATTTTCCCCCAAACCACTGATTTGCCAGAAATTTTTTTTCTTTCCATCTCCCTTCTCCCTCAAGTTTCCCCCCAAGATTAATTGCAGTTATTTGGGGGCTGTGCTTTGCTCAGTGTATCCAATGCTCCTGCAGCTTCTCCAAGTTGGAAAGGGGGAAAAAAATTGCTTTAACACCACCACTATCGGAAATATTTTGCTTTTTAAAAGGAGATACTCATCCCAAAAACCACCATGATCAGCCCACTATCCTAAATTCCCTGCAAACATGCCCTCCAAGAAACATCTCCCATCACTAAATGAATCCTCTGAGGAGCTATATAAATATAAAAGTGCACATGCATTGAGATATATATATATATATAAAAGACGTTGGAGAAGACGTCTTTCCAGCTGTATAAATAGGCTGATGACAGCCACAGGGCAGATATAAATAAGATTAAAAGTTGCAGGCACCCTTTCCACAGCATTTTTCCCACCTCCATCCCCACATGTCTTTCAGAGGGGATGGAAAATACCAGCCGCCAGCCTCCCCAAACCCCGTCTTTGCACTAAAACAATGCTGTTTGCACATAAAATGGGTTAAAAGGACTCAAAACCTGCTCAGGACCATCCTCAGGGCTTGAATTATTTTGCTTAGGCTGCTGGGGATTACATCCATCCCCACCTTCACCAAACTAATTGTCACCAAACAATGCTAGACATGGACAAAAATGCTCCTTTTTTCCCCTGCTGCAGTAATCCCAGTTCCAAAAAACCCAATAATGCTCAATCAGCCTTGAAACTGGGTTAAAAAAATATTAAACAACAATTTTGGGATCTGTTTCTGATACTGGCAGCCATGCCCAATGCTCCCTTCAGCATTTCCCCCCCATGGGATGGGTAGAAAAAGAGAAAACCACCATAAAAATGAGCAAGAGGAGAAATAAGAGTGGAGCGGAGCCGTCATCTGCCTCCCCCTATTGTCCATGTTTGGGATATGGGCCAGGGTGACACCCAAAACTCTGCTGGCTTTTGGGGCATCTCAACACAATGGTGGCCAACGGATGGACCACAGCACAGATGTCACCATGAGATAGGATGAAAGGGAATGGTTTAGCACTGGAAGATGGCAGATATAGATTAGGTATGAGGAAGAACTTCTTTGGTGTGAGGGTGGTGAGAGCCTGGCCCAGGTTGCCCCGAGAAGCTGTGGCTGCCCCATCCCTGGAGGGGTTCAAGGCCTGGTTGGAGGGGGCTTGGAGCACCCTGGCGTGGTGGGAGGTGTCCGTGCCCAGTGCAGGGGGTGGCACTGGATGGGCCAACCAAAACCCTTCCAACCCAAATCAGTCCATCCCGTTGGCTCCATCCCTCTTCCAGCGCTTGCAAATCTGGGGCAGCCCTCTCCCAGCACAAACTTGTGGCGACCAACCCCAGAGCAGCACCTTCTCCTCCATCACTGAGTTGCAAGAAAACCACCCCAAAACCTCAGAGTTTTGCAAAAAGAGTTGCCACGCATCCCCGCTGCATCGTCCGGTCAACAAATAACAGGGGTTACAACAGAACACCCCTCTGGCCAACAAATAGCAGGGGGTTTACAAGAGAGCACACCCTGGCAAACAAATCACAGGGGGGTTGCAATGGAGCATCCTTCTACTGAACATACATTGGGGGATTTGCAAAGGAGCATCACCTTGGTGAACAAATAACGGGGGGGTTTTCAGCGAAGCATCCCTCCTTGAACAAATAAGAGGGAATTTGAAACAGAGCATCTGTCCTTGAACAAATAACCGGGGGTTTGCAAGGGAGCATCTCTCCTTGAACAAATAACGGGGCAGCTGAAACAGAGCACCTCTCCTTGAACAAATAATGGTGGGTTTGCAACAGAGCATCCCCCCAGCAAACAAATAACGGGGTGTTCCCCGGCAATATCCAACGCAAGGACGGAGGAGAGGGAGGGAACACCTCCCCCCGCCCCCCCGAGCTGAGCTTGTCACCATCTTTAGCAACTGGAACAAATCCGAAGTGTCGACCGAGACCGTGGTGAGCATTCAGGGAGACAAATGCTAGGCCCGGGAATAAAGATCGGCTGCCCCGTTTATTTCCATAAGGCAATAATAACCCGCGCCTTTGCTTTATGAAGTCGAATTTGTTACGGCGGATGAGCTGTAAAAAAATCATGGGGTTGCGGGGCAGGAAAAAATAGAGGCTATAAATAAATTTGTAATTTTGATATGCATTACCATGTAATTGAGAGGGTAAAGGCTGGTGTCGGCACTGGGTTGGAGCTACCTACAGCCTCCCATGGGGTTTTTCGGTGGAGCTACAAGCCACTGGGGACAGATCCTGTTCAAGTCTGATGGTGGCTTTGGCAGGGCATGAAGAAACCCAGAAAAGAGCAGGAAAAGGAGTGAATAAAATTTCAGGGTTGCAACAAGGCGTGGTGGGTGATCAGCAGGAAAGCAGAGCCGAATGGCCGAGCCTCAAAGACCCTGCACTGATGGGAAAATGGATTTGGGATTTAAACATAGATATCTATAATTTGGGAGATGAGGAATAATTGCAGATTTACCCTTGAGGGCTCTTGGAGAGCAGTCTGCCCCTGGATGGGCGCTGGGGGATTGATTCCTGCTTGGGGAGAAGGGCTTGAAGTGCTAACATGGGGAAGTTGGGTATAAAACGGGACCTGTGGGTGGAGGCAACATCCTGTGGGATGGGACCAGTGGATGGATGCAGCATTCCTTGGGATGGGACAAATGGGTGGGCATACCATCCTTTGGGATGGAACCAATGGATGGATGCAGCCTCCTCTGGGATGGGACCAGTGGATGAATGTAGAATCCTCTGGGATGGAGACATCCTGGAGAGGAGGGATGGTGAGTTCCAAGAGTTTGCAAAGCCCCAGCCTGATTCTGCAGAGCTGGGGAAAATTTCAATGCAAAGCAGGAAAAACCCAGCTGCTCCTCCATGCAATAGGGAAAAACGCTCAAAACATCTCACCAGCCCCAAATCCAACCCATGCAAAATGCTTCCAAACTCCATCAGTGGACGGATGGGCACAGAGACCTGGGGACAAACATCTCTTAAAGGCAGAGGGCAGCTCCCCATTGACTCAGGGCTGCTGCATGTCACCATAAGCCACTGGCATTTTAAATACATTTTGTTAAAATACATTTTGGGAGCATCTCCCCTGGCTGAAAAGAGCGAGTGGTGACTCGGGGAGTGCGCAGATCTCCCTTCCATTCACGCCGTCCACCCACTTATTCCTTATTTTGTCCAATATTGTATAGAGCCTTTTTTCCTTCAGGTAGCAAAGATGCCAAGGTCAGCAGAACCCAGCCCCACTGCCATCTCGAGCGTGGAGATCTCTGTTATTTATTTACTGATGCCCGTCGTTATCACTCGCTTGCAAAAGGCTGTCAGGTCTTTTTTGTGTCTGGTGCCTTGCTCCGCTGTGCCTGAGCTCGCTTGTGTTTCAGGGGGCTGATCTGGGGCTTATCTAACACAGGTTGGAGGTTTATAGGACGTTAATAGGACTATATATATATATTTGCATGAAAAAGTCACTTAATAAAAGGGCTGTGGCTTGGGGAATGAGGTGGATTCATAGCCTGAGCAGTATTTCTTCTCCAAACAGGGACCAAGGAGGGATGCTGATGGCAGTGGGAGCCTTTCCAGCCCTGCCTTTGTCCCCTTTTGACCTCACCTCCTCCATGGATGCCTGAAACCTTGGGAAAAGCCAAGGCTGGGAAGGCAGAGCTCACTGGGACCCAGCCAAATGCGATCAGACAGGTCCCCTCCAGCCCTCACCCGTCTCCCTGGCACGGCAGGAGCAAGGGAGGGGGGTGGCTGGCTCCTACCTCCCCCTTCCCCCTTTCCCCACCTGTAACAAAGCAAATACATTCCCTATACATCCACAGAGGGATTCTCATGGCAGAGGGGCTCAATCCCAGCTGGCAAGTAGCTTTCCCACACTCCTCATCACCCAACTCCCCAGGAGCAAACAACAGCCAGTGTCTGTTTAAAGAGAGAGCCTGTTTACACTCCCGCAAAGGCGATATCACCCCATCCTCTCTCTGCTGTCATCTCCTCTCAACGTTTCAGCCATCTCTCCTAAATTTCCCTCCGCATCCCACCTTATGAGGTTCACTTCCCTTCCCAGCACACCTCCTCACATCCATAGCCCCAAGGGCCACCCAGCCTGACCTTTTGCCCGGGTGGGGTAACTGTAATTTTTTTCCACCAAAATCACTGCAATTCCTACGTGCCTCTGCTCCACATCACCCCCTGTATTAACAACACCTGCATCATCCAGATCTTCCTCCTCCTCACTCCCTTCCAGCATCCCTATACCCAGCTCTGCTTTCGTGCAGCTTTACCTCCCCTAGCCCATAAATCTGCCGGGTTTGAAGCAACTATAAATTTTATACATATTGTCAGGGGAGCTCTTACAATGTCTGTATCACCTTGGGCGCATAAGATGTTTCATGGAGCGGGGAGCATCCATCCATCTCAGAAGAGAGCGTGTGTTTTCTGCTCTAGATGCTGGCTTTAAGCACTGTCCATCACCCAGCACGAAATACAGATAACAAGAAGCACACGCCGCTGCAAACAGGTGAAATTCGGGCACTGGGGGAAGTTCTTGGCCAAGTTTTCCATTTATTTCCCTGTGTTCGAGGCTCCTTCCCAAAGGTGTAAATGGGATTTCCTTGTTTGCTTGTTTTCCCTCCCCACCTCCCCACTCCCAGCAGCGATATATTTGCTTTCTGCCTTGGAAGAAAGGTGAATTATGCAAATTTTTCCAACAGCTGCTTTCGGAAATGCTACTGCAAGCAGTAGAGCAAAAAATCCTCAGTTTTGACCCAAATTGAAGACATGTAGGTCAGTTCCTCGACATCCAAGCAAGCAACACCAGCCTATGATGGGGCTTATAGCAGCACTTTAGTGCGTGTCTTCCCGGTGGTGGGGTATGAACAAGGGAAAGGGAAAGGATGCCTTTTTGGCTCAAAAGCCCCAAAATGGGAGATTTGAAGTGACCGACGAAGCCAGCCCCAAATTTCAGATTTTGGGCACAAAGAGGGACAAGGAACAGTCACACAAGATGGGTTTCTTTAGGGAAACTGAGTTAAAACAATCTGTCCTGCCCTATTCTGTACCTGCTAAATACCTTACGGAACAGCTCACTGCTTACCAAGACCGAAGGAAAACTGAAAATAAAAGTAAGTTTTTTTGGGCAAGTCCAAGGGGACTCATTGCTGCTGCACTGCAATATAGAAATTGCTGCCAAATTTGGGCAAAAAAGCACCCCACCAGCCCCCCGGGGGCTGCCCATCGCCTTGGCCTGTGGCAGATGCCAAAGCAGCTGGAGGATGAGCTGAGATGCAAAGCGCCCGCATGGCAGGCATCAAAAAATCAGCGAGACGAGTCACCCCCCGATCTCCAAGAACATCCCCTCACCACGGGTCCTCTCTTTCTTCATTAAGGCCACGTTAAGTAAGGCGTTTCGAGCACAGCGTAGGTCTTTGGAGCTTAAAAACACGATCCCGAGTGCGTCCCGCACCGCCCGTCTACGCCTGCTCCGACTCCAGAGGGCTCCTTTGGGAGCCCCAGGATGGTTTCGCTGCTCGAGGTTTAGCACAAAAGGGGAAATAACAGAGGAAAAAGCAAGATCCTGACTCCTCAAACAAGCCTGCTTGCTTTGCCTTCAATATTTTTTAATGTGCGCTTCTGCTGTGGGTTTTTCCCCCCCTCCCATCGCTGCTTCATCTCCCAGCATCGGGAGTGAGATGTAGCACTGCGGCTTGTATATCCTACTAAAAGATATTTAATAAATATGCAAATCACTCCCCGCATCTCCTCAGGCAGGTGAGGTGCGCGAATGGGCTGTAGTTAAGTATTAAATCCATTCTCCGCCAAGTACCTGGAGAAGAGCAGAATAAACCGGAGCTGAAGTTTGCATGGAAACAAGGTAAAGAAATGCATCTGATGGCAGTGGGGAAAGTTTTCTCATTGCAAAACAAATCCAAAACACTGTACCAGAGCACCCACCCGTCAAAATTTAAGGGAACTGGAAGAGAAAACAGCTAAAACCACAGCAGAGAGTCTCATTATGGATCAGATGCATGAAATTTTCCTTTTATTGAGTCAGGTTTTCCCCATTGGGGTTTTGCAGCATTTCTTCGCCCCCGACTTCCAGGACCGCTGACACCTGATTTCTCATCTTTACCTTATTCTGTATTTCCCAGGCCCATAATACCTTTCCTACCAGGGTCTCCTTTTGGATAAATAAGTCCAATCTTCGCAATTGCTCTTCAGAGATGATTTTTTCCAAGGCAGGTAGACTTTATAAATGCTTCCCCCAAGGAATAAATCACTATTCATCCCCCCAGGCTAGCCAAAAAAAAATAAAATAAAAACAACACTGAGCATAACCTTGATGTGGGAAGAGGCAGGCAAGTGCATGGAGGTGTTTTATCACGCCATGCTCTTGAGCATGGTTTTCCTCTCTTTTTCACCCAAAAACTCCAAAACCTAAGGAAGGTTGTCATCTGTATGGAGGGCAGGAAGAGGAGCACAGCTCAGATTTGAAGCCAGACCATCAATTTACAGGATTACCCCAGATAATGTTAAAACAAGTGACTTGGTATTTTTGCCCTCTAAATCACCAGATTTAGGCAGGGGTTGTAAGAAAATGCTGCAACCAACCCAGCGTAAACGTTGGACTTTCCAGCCTGTGAAGTTTCCAAGCGTGATCCAAATGTCTCTTTATTCCCTCTTTCTTTGAACGCACTGAGCGTTCCCCCTGCCAGCTACCTGCCCGCACACAAAAACCTTGCCAGATGGTCCATTGCTGCCTCCAAACAGCTCCTGGCCATCCCTGGAGAGCAGGCCCACACCATCACGCTCCTGCCAGATTGCTCTGATGGGAGAAAACCCTAAAAAGCCACCCCAAAATCCTCTAGAAAATAATAGAGACAGGGATGCTTTGCACGCTTTGCACGGAGCCAGCAACAGTTTGTGAGAAGCCACATTTTGCATCACACAGGGCAAGGAGCCTAAAAATGACCTCAAAAAAGAGCCAGAGCTGTCAAGAGGGAAACAACGGGACTGTCAAGACAGGAGGAGTTTGGTCGATTGGATGCACAGCTCAGCATCAGCTCAAGCCACGGTGCTTGGCAGCCAACTATTGCAAGTGAGAATGTCTAGAGCTGACCTTAAACCAGGCAGAAGAGCAGCGAGGTCCTGTGCAGCATCTCCCACATCAACCAGAGAAACATGCAGTATTTTTTTTTGTGGCTCTGCAAAAAAAAAAAAAAGTTATTTTTTATAAAAATTAGTTTAAAAAAAAAATAATAATTTTGGCACTGCATGGAGCTTTTGCTCCTCTGCTGGTCCCAGTGAAACAATAGCCAGAGCACTGCATTCCCCAGTGCTATTGAGCAAAGCCAGCAATAATAAATCAAAGCCAAGCACCGCAACCTGCCGTGAAACAACGAGGAGGCAAAAGGGAAAGAGCACGACCCAGCTCGTGCGGGGAAAAAGCCAAGAAGGGATGGGAGCCAGTTGCTTTGCGCAAGTGCAACCCCTTGCCTCCAGCTCACAGAGAGAATTCTGCTTTTTATGGGGTTTTTTCTGAGCCTTCAGAGGAGACCTTGCCCTCCTCAAGCAGTTTTACAGCAAGCGTTGTGATCAGTGTCGGTATCAATTCCGGGCACATCCACAACCCTGCCCAGCACAAGACCATTTTCTTTGGAGACTCAACCTTGGACCATAATGGGCAGGTTTACAAGGAGGAAAAACACCTTGAAGAATTTGCACTTTTTATCAAGGAAGCATCTCTCTTCCCTTTTGCCTTCTCTATTTACAAGCTCTTTGGAGATTTGGCTAGATGGCTGCTCGCGAAGAGGCAGCTTTTGGGGATATTGCAATGTGGCAGTGAGCAAAGAATCACCGTCAACACCTGACCCAGATTCTGCTCCTTTACACCAGCAACAGCATCCCTTCAAAATAAACCTTGTCCCAAGAGGATCCAAAAAGGAAATAGTAGGGGGGAAAAATGTTACTATGGCTGGAAGAGGTGAGGATGAAAGACGAAGCAAAAAGCAAGAGAGAAACAGTTGAATTGTAATGATATTTACTTTATTTAAAAGGGGAAAAATAGTACCAAACCCAAAACCATGGGCATTTGCATCAAAGTGCCTGGCTGTAATGCTGCCAGGAGAAGACACTTGGAAAAAGGCCACAAAAGGAGCTGCCCCTCTGCATTTCTGCTCCGTGCATGAGTTACAGTGCGATTCCCAAGGACGCCAGGCTTATCGTTCTCGATAAGCCTCTTTTTATAGGTCTGGCAGCGAGATGCGAGACAGCAGTAATTAAATTTTCACGCAGAAGAAGGCTTCTGCTTCGTGCACGCGTTGGGAGAAGTCAGCATTAAACGTCGGGGTGGGCCAATGACACGGGGATTGCAATTGTATTTAGGGCAAGGCAATAGCATTAGAAAAATGTGACACTTCTCAGCACAAAAAGCAAGTGCAAGGCTCGGAACACCCTTTCCCCCTCCCATATTAATCCAACTACCACCTTTTTACCCACTAAACACACAGGGAAACTGCAAGAAGTTCATGAGTGATGCAAACTGATCCCAATACACGTCAAGCAGACCAAGTTGTAGGTAGATAGTAAAGTCATTGTGTGCCTGCAAATCAGCTTGGAGCTGTGGGTAGACCCAAAACAACCTTGAAAATGGGTCCATTAAAGATTTCCAACACCTTTAGATAAGCTCAAGTCCATCAAGGACACGGGAAAGCAATGGGATATGGTGGCCTAGATGCACTGAAAAGCTCTCCTTGAGGTCACCCCACCAAAGCCACCACTTGAATGAGCTTGAAGTTTTGTGGGTAATCTCCACTGAGTTGCTGGCATGATTGGCCAAGCTCCAGGCACCCCGCATTCCAGCAGAAATGCCTTTTTTCAAGGCACAAAGATGAAAAAGAAGTTGTCAAACACAAGGAGGCAAACATGAGAAGAGCAGCATCTCCTCCCGGGATGAAACCCAACCCTGACAAAAGCCCATTAGCTCCAAAGAGATGAAAAGCAGGAGAGGACAAGGGGTAATAAGCTATTTTCAGGTGGAAGATGCAATGTGATGCCCTACTTAGGCAGGTGTTTTCATCAGCCAGAGTAAAGGACTTGACACGTGTCTATTTTACGAGGTCTTTTACTCCATTCTGCTGAGTGCTTGGCTGTCTCGAGGCTCCAGACTTCCAGTCGTTAGAGGCAGTTATCTCTATGCAATTTAATTAAAGTCTAGTGTTTAATGACACAATGTGCTGCTAATTATTTTTCACTGGTTGTCAGGAGGCCCCTTTTTTTTTTTTTTTGGTGGTTGCAAAGCAAAATGTAATTAAGGCAAAGAAAGCGTAGAGGTTCTATCTTGAGGGCTTTTGGAAACAAAGAGCCTTGAGTGGGCAAGCAGTGCATCCAGCTCTGCTCAACAAGGAATTAGAAAAATATTGTCTGGAGCAAATAACCACCAATCGGGGACAAGAAATCAGATCCTGAGGGACACCTCTGGCTTGATTCACTCTTACTTGGCCAACACGGCCATAGAGACCCACGAACACAGCAGTATGTGGATGAGCCCTAAACTTCCAAGTCATCTTGAAGACATGGTCTATGGAGATGCCATATCAAGGCATCCAGCAGGAGTTTTGGGGTGAGGTGGAGCCTACGGGATACAAACAGGTTGGGTCACCCTGATCCGTAGCATGAAAACCAGAGACAGATTGAGCTTGTTCATGCAGGACGGGGCTCCTTGGATCAACACACTAAAATACTGACTTTTCTCCTTGAAATAGCTTCCCACGCAACAAGTCCCTCTTTCAAGCTGTCATTTTTTCAAGGGAGAATCTGTTTGCATCTCAATCCACTTCTTTTAAGCTGCATTATTCCCCCATTGGATCCTTCGTCGTTCATAGGCTACCAACCACATTCGCCGGCAATTTTAGCACTCCACAGTTTCACCTCGTCAGCAGAAGAGGGATTTGGGAATCCTGTTTTCCCCTCCCTGCCTCCAAGCTTTTGTCTGCTGGGAGATTTCCCCTCTCTAAGCCTCAGTTTCCCTGTAAAGTTGAGATAATGATGCACATTTATTTTGCAAATTGCTTTGATCTCTACTGTTCAAGGGTGTTCTGCAAGACTTAATTACATGTGTCACTACCAGCCTTTGCTGCACACATTAAAGTATCTTAAGCCGCCTGGCAATGCAGAGGAGATCTGTGCAGAGAGAATTAAATGTGCAATATGCTCATCCGAGAGCAGAGTTTTGCAGTTTTGAAGAGGCCTGGGGAAGTTTTGGAGCTGATAAGTAGCTTTGAGAAACTCCCCATCATTTTTTTTTTTCATACATTATTATGTTTTTTTCCTCTCTTATATTAAAATATATCTGCTCAGTACCACACTCGGAGCTAGCAACGGGTCTAGAAGTAAAGGTTTCTTTTAGCAAGATGCAGGCAGATCCCGTTTTGCTGCAGATAAACCCAACTTTTGAAAGCTAAACCCCCACTGGAAATTGTTATTTATTTGAGATCTTTGAAACGCCTACACGCTTGGATGGCACAAGCAGCGCACGGTGACACCCAATAATTACAGCTGGTCAAAACATGGAATTTCAATCCCAGGAGAAATTCTGACATCCTGAAATTTGCAGGTTTGTTCCAGCTGATGGAGAAGATACCATCGCAAAACTGCCCACGGATGTGGGTGGAGGGGGTTCTGTTTTGGAGCAGCATCTCCAGAAAAGTCTGGGTGATGTTAACAAAACACTTTTTGCAGAACTTTAATATTTTGTTAACGTGTGATGTGATGGTGGTGGAGAGGTTAGAAGTGTTGGAAAAGCATAAAATAGTCATTAAATAGCCCAAACATGGGTGGTCAGGGGGGAAGAACCTGCAAGAAGCCAAGCTGGATGATGCATTTCCCCAGCAGCATGGCCTCGATGAGATGAATATTGCAAAGACATCCAAGATCATTTGCATCCTTCTGCCCACGACTTTTCTCCTCATCAGCCATCTGCTACCCTTGAAGGGCTCGTGCTCTTTGGGGAGAGGTTTAGTTTCCAAGGCTGGAAACGACAAGAAGAGCTGGAAATGAGAACAGGAAAAAAAAAAAAAATAATCCAGGAGCAATTTGAAGGTCAAGGATGGAGCCACCCCAATGTGCTCCAAGCAGACTTTTCCTAAGGGTTCACTGCAGCCTTTGCACGCACAATAGCAAATACAAAGAGAAAAGGAGGAAAAAGGCCCCCAAAAAAAATTTAAAAAAAATTAAAAAAAAGGGGAGGGGGTGGGATGGACAGGGAAACAAGGAAGGGAAGGGAAGAGCAAAACACTTCCCAGGGAAAAGCATCCCATCCCCAGTTCCCACCAGCATGGCAGTGGGCAGGTTCGTGAGCGGCGGTGGCAAGGGCTGAGCAAGAGCTGCTGGCACAATTATTTTGGGGAGAGGAGCGTGGCTTGAGAAACTCATTGCCACCCTTTGTGGATCTTTAATGAACCTTTAAACATGCCAAAAAACCCCAAACCAACAAAAAAAATAGCGAACCAAAACAAAGAGGAAAGGAAGTGAAAAGCTCTCATTAAGGCTTTTGGCAGATCTGATTAGTGGTTTTAGAGCCCTAAACAACCATTTAATTGGTAAATCCTCTGGCAGCCAAGGAAAAGAAAGGGCTGGACACAAAAGCGGACTGTTTTCCTTGTTGTTGGAGAACTGCTCCCTTCCTCCCCGGGGAGAGGGCAGGGCTGGGCAACGGCACTGCCAAGAAAAATCCAATATCCAACAGAAACTCCCCATTTCATCCTTTCATCCTGTTCCCCTCCGTAAGCGGTGCACTAGCTTCACATTTCTCCATCTCCCCCGGCCGAGTCACTTCACATCGCAATAATAGAAATGGCATCGAGCCACGAGCTGGGACCTCACCTAAAGGCAGGTTTTGAGTGATTTGGAGGGAATTTGGGGTGATGCTGAAGGCTGTGGCCACATCCCCGGCCACATCTGCACACGGATCATTTCAGGTGTTGTTTCCAGCTCTGAAAAAACTACACAACAAAGTGAAATAATCAAAAAAACAAGGAGAAATAAATAACCAGCCCATGGGCTGGAAGCACGGCCAGGGCAAAGCCGTCGCCGTCCTGCACATCTCCATTTGGAGATCGTTGTCACCTTTCTTCTCCCCTTGAGTTTTGGTAACCTAGTGAAATCAAACTTCTCCAAGCAGCTGAGCAAATCCCTCGTGCTGTGACTCATCACCGCAGCCTGATTTAGCTGCTTTCCCACACACACCCCCTGTACCCCAGCACGCTGAGTGTTTGCCCCGTTTCCCTGTGACTCAGGGTCCCTCCACCTTCTGACGTTCCCTTCACAACTCATCTCTCCCCAGCCCTGGGCTGGCAGCCAAAGCCTTTTGAAGCAGCAGCGTGAAAGCTGGGATGGTGGGTTTTTTCCCTGGAAAAGTGGGGTTTGTGAGGGTGCACCCCATCTCCTTCCACCTCCCCCCAAAATCACTGCAAGGTTCCAACCGCATCCCTTGCAGTGTGGGTATCAACGGCTTCCACCTCTTATTTCCCCTATTCATAGAATCATAGAATGGTTAGAGTTGGAAGGGACCTTAAATCAGGGACCTAGAAGGGACCGAGATCATCAAGTTCCAACCCCCCTGCCCTGGGCAGGGACACCTCCCACCAGACCAGGTTGCTCCAAGCCCCATCCAGCCTGGCCTTAAACACTTCCAGGGATGGAGCACCCACAACTTCTCAGGGCAACCTGTTCCAGTGCCTCACCACCCTCACACCAAAGAATTTCTTTCTGGTATCTCATCTGAATCTCCCCTCTTCCAATTTAAAACCACTACCCCTTGTCCTGTCCCTGCACTCCCTGACAAAGGGTCCCTCCCCAGCTCTCCTGTCGCCCCCTTCAGACACTGGAAGGCTGCTCTAAGGTCTCCCTGGAGCCTTCTCTTCTCCAGGCTGAACAACCCCAGCTCTCTCAGCATGTCCTCACAGCAGAGGGGCTCCAGCCCTCTCAGCATCTTCATGGCCTTCTGCTGGATCCCTTCCAACAGGTCCATGTCCTTTCTATGTTGAGGACTCCAGAGCTGGACACAGTGCTCCAGGTGGGGTTTCACAAGAGCAGAGTAAAGGGGTAGATTCACCCCTAGAAGGATATTCATCACCCTCTTTGCTATTTCAGCTTCGTTTTGCCACCTCCATCTTTCACAGCCATATTCCTCACTTGGGCTGGGCCTCCCTGTGAGAGAGATCGTCATTGCAATTAAAACTGGCTTTAGATTGGATGCTGCTTGCACCAGCATCCCTAAAAACCCAGTACCCACAGGTTTGCTGCTGTACCCCAACTGATGATAGCAGCAGCAAAACACCGTGGCCAAGCATTGCTCCTTGTTTCTACTCCTCTGCCTGCCCTGGGAATATTTCCATGCAATATTTGGGAATTTGGGACTCCCAGATCCTCCCTGCCTCCTGCCACTGCAGTGCCTTGCTGCCTGCCTTCGCTGGACTCTGAAATGTTGCACCGGGGTTTAATTTGGCCCCATGCCTTCATTTCCATCCTTGGCCTTGAATGTCCTTTGAGCTCCTCTTAAAAAGAGATTGATTAATAGGAAATTACTCAAAGTCCTTTTAGCCAGCGCTGGTTTTGACACTGAGAAGGAAAGGATAGGATGAAAGGATAGGATGACAGTGCCCGAGTCAAACATTTGCCAAATTAATTCCTCTGCTAGATATCGTTTTAGATTTTGAGGGGTTTTTTTAGAATCCATCATGCAGTAATTCTCTAATTAGCTTGGTGTTGCTTGGGTGAGGACACACCGATCTGATTTATGAGGAGGGAAAATATTTTAGGTAAATGCCTTTTTACGCACATCCCCACTCAAAGGGGAAAAAACCCAGCCGGGTGTGGGAGACTTCCAAAAGCTGAGAAATGCCTCTTAAACTGCATGAGAGGATGGAGTCGGTGGGAATTTGGCCTTGGGAACATGAAAGCAGGCAGGGACGGGCTGTGGGCAGGACAGGCAGCTAGCCACAGCCTGGGGAAATCACATTAGGGCCAACACTGCTCTGCAGAACTGCTGCTAACGCACTAATGCTCCATTTCAGATCTGGGCCCATCGATCCTTCATCTCCCAATAAGGAATTCAAGGCCCTGAAGGGTTAATATAATTTCTCTGCGCTAGGAAATCTGGTTACTGGCAGCTCTCTGCACTGTCATCTGTGTGATGAAGGCATCGGGGCTCAGCATCACATCTCCTCTCTGGGGCTGCATCGCTGCCCTTTACTCCTGGCAGAGCATCTTCACTGCCAACACCAAAACAAACGAAGCCTTGAAACCCAGAGAGCCCAAAAGTCAGCTCCTGAGGATGCTGAATAAGCAGGATGCCTCCCCCCTGCAACGCTTGCTCTCAGTTTTGCTCAGGTTAATTAAAAGAGGGTCTGAGATTTACAGTAACACAAACCCTGTCACCGTCCCAGCACAGATTAGTTACTCTGCTCCTGCAAAAACTCCCCAAATTTCCTGTAAAACCTCTCCCCTCCTGCTTTTCCACATCAGCACCATTAAGTCCATCCCTTCCCCTTGGATTGGTTGGGGACAGATCCAGAGGGATCATACTACAGCAGGAAAAGCCAACCCTACCCCGCAACATACACGAAGTTGGCAGAAATCACCCCAAAATGCTTGCTTGCAGGATCCTGGCTGCTTGCTGCGTAGTGAGGAGCTTCCCACTCCCATAGCAATTCCTTTTCTCTGGTGAGTGAAGCTTTTCCCACCTTATCAAGCACTTTGGCACGCAAGGCATTATATAACCCCACAATATTAAGATTTTTTTTTCCAGCCCCCATAGGATGCCTATAAATAAAGAAAAGGGGGGGACAGGGGGGAGATAATCCCACTGCAACCTGGTGATGGATAGATCCTCCCACTGCGCCTGTGTGGAGATAAAACTCCCACAGGGAAGAGAAAGGGGGTCCAGAATCAGCTTGAATTCAGCCCAGCATCTAAAAAAAAAACCCCAGGATTTCACCGTCATGGACTGGGTATGGAGCAGCCCCCTCAAAAAAACTCTGCAGGCTCAGGGTCAGCTGCCTGTCTGCTCTCCAAATCTTTGGCCACCCTACCCAGGAGCTGAACTTGATGATGAGCACAGCAAAAAAAGCCACCCAGAACCTTCCTATCCCTCCCAAATTCTACTTCAAGAGCCAAAAAGCTGCTCTCTTAAACCCAAAACCCTCTTTCTGAGCCCAAAAAACCTCTTTCTAAACCCCATAAAGCCTCATTCCGAGTCCAAAAGGCCTTTTTCTAAACTCAAAAAGCCTCTTTCTAAGCCCAAAAGGCCTCACTGAGCCCAAAAGGTCTCTTTCTGAACCCAAAAAGCCTGACTCCAAACCCCAAAAGTTTCTGAGTTTAAAAACTCTTGCTCCAAACCCCCAAATCCTCTTTCTGAATCCAAAACCACTTCACATGCAAGTTAGTGGAGAGGCCAAGAGAGAAAACGCTTAAATTTGGGGAGAAAAAGAGCGATTGATTTGGGAAGAAAGAAAAGATGGATTTGAGGAGGGAAAAAAAAAAAGATGGATGGGGCCTTGGGAAGAGTTCAGGGAGGTGGAGGAGGGTGCCAGGGGAAGCTTCGAAGCTAAATTTTGCATAAATCAGGGCCGAGATGAAACAAATCCGCAGGGATTCACTTGACTATTGCTCTGCAGCTTCTGCCTTCAACCCAGACAGAAAAATTGCATTTATCTCACCCCTCTCTTTGCATTTCTCTGGGATTCATTCATTTAAGGTTGAAATGCGTAAATGGCCTTTTTCTCCCCCCCGACCCTTCCTGTCTCCTCCTAAACTGCTTTAATTTCCTTACAAGATTTATTCCGGCTACTTTCACTCCTGTTACTAATGATCCCAGCTCGGGAATCGGTCACCAGAGGATTTGATCTCTTTTCCTTGCTCCACCAGCACAACGGGCAAAAGGGACTGGCAGAGGCGAAGAAATCCTTCAGTCTTTAAAAAAAAAAAACAGCTTTCCACAAATTCACAGTGTTCCCCCATCACTTAGACCTCAGGGGTGGTTGGAGTCATCCTCCACGGAGCATTTTTCCCAATTTTCCCCTTTTGTATATTATTTCTGGTGATGGAAGAGCAGCAAAAGCTGTTACTGGGTGGCAATTTGGGGTAAAAATTCACATTTTAAAGGCAAGGAGGGGGTTCAAACACAGCCAGTCCTGTTCATAGAGACTCAACCTTGTCTTTAATGGGATAATAAAAGTAAAAAGCAGGGGGAAAAAAACATCTAGGTGATAGATAAATTAGTTGGGAGGTGGAAATGTTGTGTTTAATCCAAATTTTTTTCCAGCCCCCATAGGATGCCTATAAATAAAGAAAAGGGGGGGACAGGGGGGAGATAATCCCACTGCAACCTGGTGATGGATAGATCCTCCCACTGCGCCTGTGTGGAGATAAAACTCCCACAGGGAAGAGAAAGGGGGTCCAGAATCAGCTTGAATTCAGCCCAGCATCTAAAAAAATAGATAAATTAGTTGGGAGGTGGAAATGTTGTGTTTAATCCAAATTTTGGGATAAATGTGCCCTCCCCCCCCATCACAAAACATCACTGGTTGCTGCTTCCTAAAGCCCAGCTCTGCCCCAGAAGGATGGGATCAGGGGCGCAGTTTCTCCACAGGATATTGATAAATTTATCTGCCCTGAATCAGAGGGGAAACACATATATATATTTGTAACCTCCAGAAAGACTGACTACTGAAAGCTTTTAAAAAATTATCAGATCAATCAATGCATTTCTCCGTGGCTTTCAGCATTTCATGCTTCCCTTCTCCCTCCGCCTTTTTAATTTTTCTGAGGAAAAGATGCCAAACTTTAAACACAAGTGCCCGGAAAAAATAATAAACCCTTAAATGGATTTTTTTTTTTCTTTTTTTCCCCCCCCCAAGTTTGAAACCTCCCTCCCTTGACCTTCAGCCTTCATTCCCCGCCGTGCTCCTCCTCTTCCTCCCTCCCCGCAGCCGCTGGGGCAATGCTGAGCCCATTAGGGAGCAGCAAGCCGTAAATCATCCTGTTTCCAGACCACTAAAATGCCTGGTCAAAAAGGGGAAAGACAGATGGAAGTCTTATTTAAACATTTCGGAAGTCATTTGGGGGCGTTTAAGTCTTTCTTCTTTTGTCACCGGTCCCTCTCCAGCAAGCCGGGGGCCTGAAAGGAAGACGGATAGCCGAAATAAAGCTTCTAATTGGCACCTTTTTCCCTGTCTTTGGCCAATTTTAAGGCTTAATCATGATGAATAAGAAGGAGACAGGGGCTGAGCGGGTGCTGGGTTGCGGGAGGAGGCAGCGGGACGGGAGCATCCCTTCTTTATCCCTTCTCCAGCCCAATTTCCCGTATTTCCATCGGTGTCTGCTTTTATACAAACTGCCATGTTTCAGCAGGGCTGCTGCATTTTGCCCCTGATGACTATCTTCCAGGGAAGGCAATATCTCACCAGGCACAAGTAGGAGCCTGTGAGTGCCTTTGCAGACTAAAAAAACTGATTTTTTATTTATTTTTAACAAGTCCTGGGAGATGCGGCTGAGCGAGCGCCACGCAGGGCATCACAACAGGCTCCAATCTCCACGTTGATCTGACCCAAAATCCCAACGTGTCCAGCCGTCATTGGGATAATTTGATGCTTTGGGGTAGTCTTCATGAGAAAATGCAATGTGCCGCTATTTCCCAGCAGCTAAACCTCATGCAGCCAATTTTCAGCATGGATTCAGGGTGGATTTTCTAAAAATAAGGTTTTGTAAAAGCTTGCAGCAGCCGTCTCCAATGTATGGCAGCACCTCATGCCCTCTTGAAGGCCAGATTTATGAATAATCTGGTTATTTTGGCTATTTCCAGGCAAGAGGAACCCAGCATCCCACAGCTCCATCCCATGAGTGTGGAAGAGGAAACACGTTAAGTATTTTGGGGCTAAAAATCAGGAAATCAGGGTTGAAATCTCCAGGAGTTTGGGTTCAGTCTCAGTTCCCCATGGAGGAGTCGAGGCAGAGATGTAACTTCAGGGCCGAGCATCACTCTCAGTCCCTAGGCTGGTCCGCAAAACCCCTTCCTTCAAACATAAGGTATCCTTGGTTGGCTTCAGCCCACTCCTTATTTTTCTACACCACACCGGCACTCTATACTTGGAGATTTACACTGATTTTGCCATAAAACATTATGAATTCTGCTCGGACAAAAAAAAAGTAATAGTAACAATAAATAACATTGATCTGCTTCTTAATTCGGCGCCAAGCTGTGAGACCCCACAAGGGCTCACCCGATGATTTATGCTGAGGTTGCAAGAGCTCAGCCATTTTATATATATATATATATGTATTTTTTCCATCTTAAAGTTACTTTTTTATGAAAGTTTCTGCCATATTTGTGAGGTCCCATCTCTCCTGGCTGTGAAGTGGGTTTAGGTTTTTTGTGTGCCTCCCACCGTGGCTACCAAAGGGGCATTTCAGAGCCCTTTTATCCTAAATAACATCATTCAGGCTCTTATTTCTGGCTCAGCCACCCCAGTAACCTGATTTTTACTGGCATCTGGGGGATCCTCTACTCCCCAGTACCTTTAGGAGGACTTATTTCAACACAGCTTAAATGAACACCCATCCACCTTGGCCTAATTGTGCAAGAATCAACATTTTTGGGCAACAGGAGAAAATGCTCATTTCCCCTCCCTATTCCCACACATGTGGCTATGGAGAAGGGTGCAAAAATCTATGTAAAATGTTACAAAATTAGTCAAATTTGGTCCACTATGGGTGTCTGCAGCAGCTGGTGTAAATTGCCTCAGGTCCCAATGATTGCCAAGGAGAGACATCAACTTACACCCACTGGGGGAGTGGGGGAATGGCCCCTCTCTATTTGCTGCCTGCAATAAGTATCAAAAAAATACTAATTCCATAATAAATCGAAGTGGACATTAATTCATGGAGAAGAACAGAAACTTGCTTTAATTTAGTTTCAGGTAGTGACACAATGGGCTAAAGTCCTTCTCGATGATGCAAACCCACCTGGGAGCTGCTCCCTGAGCACAGGCAAGAAATGAACCCAAAACATGTGAATTTATCTCATGTGAAAAAAAAATGCAACCCAACACTGGGGCCGGTACAGAGGAAACAAGCTTGGGAGCTGGTTGTCTTTTCTCTAGGGAGGACTTTTCCGCCTTCCCCTTGCAGGGTGACCTGTATTGCTATAAATTCCTTGGGGTATCTGGAATCTCCTGCATGCAGCAGGGAGCACAAAAAAATCCAGGAGTTGGGTTGTTTTTTCACCCGATGAGCAACACCTATCCCGAGCAGAT
Organism: Nycticryphes semicollaris; assembly: GCA_013400055.1. Lineage (NCBI taxonomy): Eukaryota > Metazoa > Chordata > Aves > Charadriiformes > Rostratulidae > Nycticryphes > Nycticryphes semicollaris. The sequence continues at coordinate 71,898 of VXBJ01000190.1, read as the reverse complement.
AACACCGAGTTCAGAAACTCGCACCCTGTGAACGCAAAAATTGGATTTCACTCATGTCTCCTCAAAGAAAAAAAAAAAAAAAAAAAAGAAAAATCCAGACTTCCCCATCTCTCTGGAGGAAAACTCCTCCAAAACTGTCAGTTTAGGCTTCTCTGAAACATTGGCTTCTGTATTTCAAAAGCAAATTGGAGCCCAAAAGCTTCAAAGTGGGGGGAAATAAATAAAGCAATTTTTTGAGAAATAAATATTTGGAATATTTATTTCTCCATAATAAATAATAATAAATAAAGCAAGGTTCTGGAGAAGAAAAAAAAAGATGAAACAAAGAATTTCTGCTCTCTCCAGGCCTTTCCTCCATGAAAAGGATCCTGGTATTTTTGCAACATATTGGGATTATTTTTTTATGGAATATAATTCAATCGAGATGTCTCCTGTCAGATGTACCAACCCTCTGCCACTTTCCTGCAAGTCTGTCTCCAAGGCTAGATTTGACACAAATTGCCTGGGGACCATCTTTAGGAACCAGATCTTTGATTTTGTAAATTATAATTCAAATACATTAATGCACCCAACTGATGCTTTTTATAAATAGGACCTTCTTACAGGGCCTGCATGAAGCAGGGGTGGCTCCAAAGACTGGGACAAGCTCTGACCCTGGACTTTTGGTCTCAGCTGTGTCACTCAACAGTGGCTCCCAGTACTGTCCGCCTCCAATAAATACAATTACAGGGTGAGATACGGTGACCTGCTGGCACGTGCCTATTTCCCAGGTGCAAATGAGATCTTCATCATAATGGGCATCTTGTGGCAAGATGTCACTGCCTTGGAAATGGACACCATGCTGCAGCGAAGGCAGGATTTCTCCCGGTGGAGAGTCCCATATTCTCCTCAACTGCCACTGTTCACAGCTGGAGAAACTCAACCAGGTCCCACAGCCACCCTATTGCTGACATTGGTTTTCTCCCAACTCTGGCAAACAACACCAAAGGCCTCAAGCTTAGACCAGCTGGGGCTCTCTGTGACCTTGGATCTGGGGACAAGACACCACTGCACTGCAGGGTCCTTCCCCTCAGGAGGGGAAGAACGAGATTTCCCATGGTCCAAAGGCAATATTGCCATCAAATATTCTCAGGAGATGCCAAGGTGGATGTCTCGGCCATGCTCCTTATCTTGAAGAACTCCATGCACATAAACAGAGACATGCAACTGTTTTTGCTGCACCCTTCTGACCAGCTTTTCTATGAGGCTGATTATCTCAAGGCGAGCAAGTCCTCCTGAAATGTTGACTGCAAAAATCAATAGGCGTCTCAAGTTAATTGAGTTTCTGAGCTGGGCAGGAAAGCTGGAAGCACTTCTGCCTCTCTTCCTGCACTGGGGCTGCGGTGTAGACAGACAAATGGACATCCTGTCCCAGTCAGATGAGCCAATGACTCAGGTCAATCCAGTCTGTGATGATCCTTACAGGCCATGGACTTGAGGGCAAGATGCTGTCATCATTTAGAATAGCTGAGAATCACCCAAATACCACTTTTCTTTTCTCCTACCTCATCCAAACCATCATCCAAATCTCACTTTTCTTCTCCTACCCCATCCAAACCACATCCTCTTGTTGTTGCCACCAGCTTTGGGTGTATCCAGAAGGTCCAGGCACTGACTGCAAGAAGAGGGAGAGCTGGCGCAACCTGTGAGTTGCAATTTGTTTTTCTAAGGCACAAGGATGGGTACAAAACAACACAATAGATGCAGGTGACCCAAGAGGTTCCAGCCAGATGTATCTCTTCAATAACCNTCTCAGCCTGTCCTCACAGCAGAGAGGGTCCAGCCCTCCCAGCATCTCCATGGCCTCTCCTCTGGCCGTGCTCCAACAGGTCCATGCCCTCCTGAAGTTGGGCCTGGCTCTTGACTACGAAAGTTTCTGACGAAATAGTACTGTATTTAGCCCTCAGTTATGCCAAAGAGGTTTTTGTAGGGAATGTCATTTCTTCTCTCCTCACACAAACCCCACAGAGCGTCCACCAACATGCCCAAACATGATTGCTGAAGATATTACTGACTAAACTCCCCAGTGTTCCTGCCTGCGCCTGCCTCCGTGGCCTGGCACGTGGAACTTCAGGTGCACAAAGTGGATCAATAGTGGCTCATTCAACCATGCAGGTTAATTTGCAATTTGGATGCAGAAGTAGCTTGCACATCAGCAAAAAGAAGGAGCTGAAAGTAGGTGAGGAGCAGCTTTGAGGGTTTTGGGGGTGGCTGGAGAGGGACGCATGGTTCTCATGGAAGATCCCAACAAAACTCAACCTCAATTCAGGCTCCGGATTTAGCAAGATCTTCCAAATGCCCCCATATTTTGTAGAACAGCAACACCTCTCGGCATCCTTTCATCCCTGCTCTAGTACCCATTGGTTCAGCCGGGCAAGGAAAACCAACGAGGAAAACCCCAAGACAAAGCAGTGTTGTGTTGTTGAGGGCATACATTATGTACAAATTCCCCTTTTTCTGTATTTTCCATGTTCCCCACAGCACCAAAACCCAAAAACTGATGCAAAGCAGCCCCTCAATAGCAATTCCGAGCAAATGTGTATCACCCAAAGGGATATCATCCGATATCATCCTAGCCCTCTTCCCCTTCCAAGAGGAAACACACTTCATCAGCACCTGCAATAAGGAGGATTCGGGGTTGGTCTTTTTTTGCTGCTTCAGCCACACATTCCCCCTTAATTCTTCCTAAAGAAAACCAATATGCACTGCAGAGGTGTCCCATTTGGAAAAGCCAAATACCCTCAGGCTTAGAAAGTGATCAGAGATGGAGTGATGTTAAAAGAGGCAAAAAGACACAAAAATAAGGTTTAAAAACTCATGATGACGACAAGCTGGTCCCCATCCCTGGGACAGTTGCTCCTGTAAAGGGCTATTTGTAGCCCAGGTCTCCTGGAGCACCAGGCATGGCTTTTGGGGCAATTCCATGGACCTCACACCCTAATTTCTTTTTTCTCCCCTTATTTTAGAAATTTGGCCAGTTCACAGATTCCTTCATCACTGCAGAAATCATATTTTTGCTGCAAACTGGCCCAAAATCCCCAATTCAACTGTCTCTGGATATGGGAGATGCCAAGGTGATTGCTGCTGGTGCCAGGTGACGGGTGACCTTAAATATCAAATTGCCGGGAGCATTTTCTTGCTAAATGGATTTTTGGAAGGTTTTTTTTTTGAGCTTGAGTCCCCAAGGGATGCTCCACGAAAGGGAATCTTAAACCAGGCCCCCCCATCCAAAGGGGGCTGTTCGTGGAGGAACCTCGGAAAGGGCTCCCCCATCTCCTCGGGGATGGTGACAGGCAGAGCCCATCCCTGCTGCAAAACCACTTCACCCCCACAAAAAATAATATAATCACATTATAATTATAAGTTAATTAAAGCAGAAGAGATCAAAGCCACTTTAGACAGATTAATGATACGATGAGTGCCAGAAATTTTCCCCGGTTTATGCATCAACCGCGGTGCTGGCGCCTTTTTCCAGGCTCTGGTGCTTTTGCGCGTGTCGGGTCGCTCTTTCATTCCATCCCCCTCACCACCCCCCTTCCCC
>VXBJ01000190.1:33418-61618 GCA_013400055.1 Nycticryphes semicollaris | reverse complement strand
CCTGAAGATATTTGTGCTGCAGGTTTGACGTGGGGAAGGAACCACCCCAGACCCATATCTGTCCTTCCCCATCTTCCATGGATGCAGCTGGCATCCAGATGGCTCATGCTTATATATATNCCGCGACCTCCTCCCCTCTCTTCTTTTCCATTTTTGGTTTGGGTTTTTTTTTTTTTCCTCCCTTCCCGCACAAATCCATCTCCTCGCCCTCTTTTTGGAGCAGCTTTCATCAAGTTGTCACCCAGCGACAACAAGCCAGGCTGTGAGTGCAATGCAAAACAAAAAAAAGAAGACATCAGTAAGAAGAAGGAAAAAAAAAAAATAACCTAAACCCATCCAAAGCTTGATGATCCATCCCAATAGCATGAAACCTGGGACAGTATTCCCAAACTGGCAGCAGTTTTGGCTGGAGGAGGTGAGGGCGGCTGCTCGCACTCAAGTGAGCAAGAAGATGGGAGAAGCCTTGCTGCAAGCGCATGAGATGCCACACGCTCATTCCTGGCTTGCATCGGGAAGAAAAAGCTCCAGCACACGCTGGGATGGAATTAATTTTGTTTAAATTAGCCAAAACCCCCTCGCTTTTTGTTTTCCTTTCCCTGTGTTCTGTTGGTGTGAGGAATGTGGGAGGATGAGGCCGGGAGGGATCTCCACCATTGCTGGCGGCACGGTCCTGCGCCTCGGCTGACAAGTAGAGGACAAATGAGAGCGTTTAGGCAGTAATTAGGCAGTAATGACCTACTTGGAGGTCTCTACCGTGCAGGAAATAACCTGAGCCGGGACTCGGGCGAAGCGAGCTTGAGTGTACTCAGCAATTTATCAGGTTATTGCCAGCTCGAAGGGAACCAGCGACTGAGTCATTAACCCCATTATGGACTTCTGCTTCTTGCAGATGCCAATTTTAAATGAAAAAGCCTCTTTTTATTAAAACCCAACCCCACAGTTCCTCCAAACCAGGAGCTGCTGGGCTCCTTTCACCTCTTATAGCAGAGCAAAGGGGCAGCACTACGAGTGGTAGAGGATTCACAGCCGTCTTTGCAGAGCCAGTGTGCAAAAAATGGGGTCTTTAGCCTCAACTTTCCAGCTCTTGGAGGCTTTTCATCATGCCTGGTGAATGCACCCACCCCCAAAGCAGAGCCTTTTGGAATACTTAAATGTATTCCCATCACTATATATAGATGCTCTTACTTAGACTGAAGGAATTNGGGGGGGAAACCCACATCTTTGTCCAAGTTTCATATTTAAATACTGCCAAGCTCATGCAATTTTAATGAGGCTTTTGGGACGCCACCTGAGCTGGAGCAAAACTGCATGGCATCTCCTCCTCAAATCCCTCTCTGCCAGATACAGAGCTTACCTGGCTCCAAGAGACCCCCAACCCCGACTAGTGACGCTCAACAGGCCCCAGATGCTGGTGAGTGCATTGGATGGGATTCCATCCTCCTGTGAAAGAGCTGGAAATAATATGAGTCACGCTCCGTGAGATTTCTAGTAAGACTGGGATATATTTTTGGCAGGGAGGACTGCAAAGACAAACCCTCACGCTGTGACAGAAGCGAGCATTTCCAAGCCTGGCACCAACAAACAAACTTTGGTTTCTGTTTTGAATCCAAGTTCAAGATTTTGCTTCCTTCCAGTTGACTTGCTCCTTACAAAGATGCCAGCAGTTTGCAAGCAGCAAGGGGAGCAGAGCTTTCATGCGTTGACTTTTTCCACCCTCCTGTCATCCAACCAAAGGAGGAACCCAAGGTGGCCTTCAGCTTCACCACCTGAGGTGTCTTTAGATATTCACATCTTGGCCATGACCTTCACAGTCTCAATAGTCAACCAGGAAAAAAGGAGAAGTATGAGCAAGAAAGCAATGAAAAAGGACATTAGCCCAAGATAACAACACCCTAAAGGCACTTATTTCTCTCTGCTGATCCTTAAGGGAAGGTGCACAACCTGCTCTGGTACCAATGCCTTCACCACAGGGTACCTAAACCTGGGCAAAGTGCATCCTCCTCCCACAGCATCCCGTCTCCCAGAGCTTCAGGGATCAGGTCCTCAAGGGGATTTAATAGATCACGGCCACTGGAGATGCTCACAGTGCAGAGCATCCTTAATTACCACTATGCCCCATTTACTCTCCGGGGTGGTATCATCTCTGCGGCATCACCACGATGCCTCATCACGGCTTTAACACGCTGTGACTTACAGGACATCTGCTCCGCTGCGCTGCCGTGCCCCACGCCCGCCTATTAACACAACCGATCCAGTCCTCAACCTGTCACGACGCCTTAAAATCAATGGTGGGACGGCTCCGGGATGCACAAGGCAGCCTGCAAACAGCGTGAATAATTCATGCGCAAGATGCAGAGAGCGATGCGACATCGCTGGCGTGTGCGGCGGGGATCCCAGGAGGTCCAGCACTAGCATCGGAACAGAGCAGGATGAAAAGCACTCAGCAAACAGATCAGTTGTCAAAGAAGAAAGGAAGGAAAAGGTTAAAATAATGATAAACAAATAAATATGTATAACAAAGCAGGTTTGGGCTTGGTGAAGCATCCGCACACGCTCCCAGAGGTGCATCTTCATGGTTGGGCACGATGCTCCAGGGTGAGGGAAGCTTTCCCTTCCCACAAGGTAATTACTCTTATTTTTTGTAAGATGACAAGCATTAGGTTCAGCATGGGGTGGTTTGCAAAAAAACAAACAAACCCAAACCAAGCAAAGCCACGTCAACAAGTCATAAACGATGGACGCTGCAGAGAAGAGAGACACAGCACATGATGGGATAGGACCCCAGGCAGCACAAGCCCCATACTGAGTAATTATTGTCCAAAAATACAGTATTTCACCCCAAATATTTCCTCTCCCCAATGCCATTTATATCCACATGATGCCAAGTGGGTAAAGCAAACAGCCATGCAAATCCCACCCACTTGAGACAGGAGGAAAACAGACTTGAACAGGGCTTCACCTCCTGTTACCCCTATTCAAGAGGCTCCCAATTTCATTTGAATTTATTCTCCCCATTTCCTCAGTGTCTGCAATCAGGAAGGATGAATATAAAGTGTAATTAATGGCAGGGATGGGGCCTGCATCACATCACACAAACGTTCCAGGGGGTACTTGGTCCTTCCCGAAGCCTCTGACTCCATTCGTGGGTTTATCCCCAAATTACAGAGGATTATTTCTCCACTTCTTTCCTTCCCAGTGCCAAATAAGAGGCCAAGCAGGGGAAGATGACATGCAAGGTCACCCAGGAGCCTTTCCAAGGGCTGAACACTAAATCAGTGCTCCAGAGCTCAGCTGCACAAAGCTTTTTTGGGATGCTGGGACTTTTGGGCAAAGCACAACCTGGTAAATCATTGCGTTACCCAACTGCATATTTTTCAACACCATAAAGAAGGTGGTTTCTGCTCTCTGAGCACCAGTAAAACACCTTCTGCTGGAAAAAAAGGAAAGGAGAAAGAGTTTTTGGGCAAAATCCTGGTGGAGGAGGTAAGTACATGGCTACTTCTTTTTGTGAGCAGAACTGCCCCCAAACTGGGACATAAATAATGGGGCTAGGTGTGCAACCAGGAGCCCACAGCTCCCTGCAGCCTCACCAGGAGGTTCACCACCAATGCTGCTGACCAAAACACCACAGACAAGCCACATCACAGCTTTTGGGGTTGCCCAGAGAAGCTGTGGCTGCCCCATCCCTGGAGGGGTTCAAGGCCAGGTTGGAGGGGGCTCGGAGCAACCTGGTGTGGTGAGAGGTGTCCCTGCCCAGGGGGTGGCACTGTGCATTCTTTAAGGTCCCTTCCAACCTGAACCATTGCATGATTCTACAAAAACCCTGTTATCACTCAAAGCATCTCCAAGAAGTGGGCAGAGGGTTGCTTCTGAGCCAACAGGTAAACTCCAACTTGCATTAAAGGACCACGATGGGTGATGGATTTCCATCGGTTAGAGGCACGCCGGCTCCTAGGCATGTTTCTGCTCATTCCCTGATTTCAATTTCCTCCCATCACTGGCTTCGCTTTCCAAAGCAAATCATTTGCAACTACAAAGCTGCTCCATTTTGGCAATTTCAGAACATAAAAACCTATTGCAATCACTCCGAAACGTCTTCAAAGCAGCACTGCTGTCAGTCAATCATCCTTCCTTACCTCCACAAAGGCTCTCTGCAGAAAAAAAAAAAAAAAAAAGAGGTTCATCCAAAACCACTGACAAAATTTAAACTGCTCTTCTGTCGCCCAAATCAAAAGATCCTTTATGAAAACTGAACCACTTATGAGTCTGTGTTTGAGGTTGGGGTTTTTTAATATCATGGGAACGTTTGGCTCTGTAGCCAAACACCTCTTTGTAATCACAAAGACTAGGAAAAACCCTACAGCTTAAAACCAAACCAAAACTACCCCAAACTCATTTTTTTTCCTCTTGACCATGTCCCATGGCATGAGCTCATGGGATGAAGATGGAAGAGGAAGGGGATGGGAAACACTGGGCCAGGAATCCAGGTGTAAAATAGGCTGTGAGTGGAGCCAGTCACAATCTAGTCCATCTCCTCTTTTTTCTTTTTTTTGTATGAAAAATTATGTTAAGCTAAAATTTGCGCAGAATTGGGAACCCTCCACGCTTGTAATTACTTACTTTAATGTGCTGTTTGACAGCTCCTGTGATTACTGTGGTTTTAAGGCTCCCGGCATATCATCATCGCACAAGCGGCTCAGGCTTTGGGAAGGGAAATGCGAATTTCTCCCACTTGTGATTGCACAGAAAATCCTGGGAATTCAACCAAAATGTGCCCAAGCTGGAAGACAAACAAGGAGACCCTCCACGCACCATGGTTCCACCTCGTTATCTCCGAGCCCAGCTAACTCCCACCAAGCCACCGCTAAACCGTTTAATGCATGAAACGCTGCATCCGAAGGGACTGTTTAATTCTTTCCCCTCTAACCAGATTAGGCAAAGCAGCTCTCAGGCACGCCAGTAATCCCAGTCGGTGTTTGCTGGGGCCACCACCTCCCGTGCTGGGCCGGTGACCCAGCTGAGTTGACAGCTCACTCCCGTTTTGGAAAGGGATACTTGAGGTTTAGAAAAAAACACATGCATCCCCAGCTCTGAGCATCAAAGCCTGGGGGTGGTTTGTGATATATTCACTAGGGCACCCAAACCCCCTTCCTGAGCACCCCAGACCCCAATTTCTCCAGCCAGATGGACAGCAGACCACGCTATGTTGTCCACCCCTTGGATTCAACCCCCTCCAAAGCCCCTTGCAAAACCTTTAATTCCTTATTCCTTTTGCTGAGCACCAGAAAAACCTCACTGGGGGATTGGCCAAGTGGAAATACCCATCTTTTCCCAATTCCCAGTGTCTACAGCACCAGCAGGACCAGCAAAGTCTTCATCTACTGCAATTCCCATTTCCCCACCGCAGGCACGTGCAGACCTCTAGATAAAGACGTTTTCATGTTTAAAAGTCTCCTTTGCCTCGTCTGCACTTTCCCTACTGATAATGAAAATGTATTTACACTGGTGGATTTTAATTTAATGAAACAACGCTTCCTTCCCACCCCCCTCCGGCCCCTGCTTTAAAAGCCTGGTTCTTGCATTTATTTCCTGCCATCACCTGGTAACACTTGAAACGAGCAATTCAACCCAGGAATCAATCGAGGACATTAGTATAAAACACTTAAACTATAGGTAGGGAAAAAAAAAAAAAACAAAACCATAAAAACCAAACCACCCAGACAATAATAGAGGATTGTAAGTTACATGGTATGAGCAAGGGAGTGCTGGTAGAAATGCTCATGGTCAAGGGTGAGACGAGAAAGGCTGTCTATAAATTAATTCCACCTGTGTCAATATATACCTGTGCTGATGTAGCAAAGTACACGGTGTTCTGGTGAAATAAAGGGAAGGGAAGAAAGGAAAATTGCAGAGGGTACCAACGGGCAGTGAGGGGGATAAGTGGGATGGAAATAGGGCCGACAGCAATTCCAACATTTTTCCCCGGCATCTCCCAGCCCCGTGGGTTGGTGCAAGGAGGGGAAATAAGAGCAAGAAAATAGCCATATAATGCAGACTTGCAAAAATAGCTTGAACAGGGTAGAGTAGATGGGGAGATGCTTTGGGCATGAGAGGCAGATGGTCTCCCAAAGCAATAAAGTGGCACCCATCCCTGCTAACTTGCACCTATTTTTCTGGCACAGCCTGCAGCACCCCTGGCGGGGGACAAATATCCATCCCCGGAGCTGGGAAGCACCAGCATTGGAAATCCATCCCCAACTCATCCCCTCTTGGAATTTGGAAGAAGGAAAATGGCACCCAAAAGCCATGTTGTGGCTTCTGGGACATCAACAAAGGACAATATCAAAAAAAAAAAAAAAAAAAAAAAAAAGAAGAATTTTTATCTTTTTAGGAAAACAGGATTCTATCTCAAAATATCACACCTAAGCCAGGCCATGTAGTTTAGACACTTTTGATGGCTGGTCCCCAGTATACCCAGTTCCACGCCACATTCAATATTCCAACTTTGCAGCTATTCTAGGGAAAAACCCAGCCTAGTTTCACTCAAGTCCTAAATGAGCACATCATGCCATAACACCTCCATTAGCCAGCTTACAAACCCTTCAAAATGATCCCATTAATTACTCTTTCCTCCCCATTTATAAGAGCCCTGTGACTTCTCTGCTGCAAACCCACACCATTACATCGCTTCCCATTCTCCTTCGCGCCCATTAGCGAAACGAATTAAGCTTTTAGCAACAGCCCTAAATGGTGCAACCAGTTCCTGTCCATCTATTCCCCAGGATGTTTTACATTTAAGAGGAGCCTCAATCTGCAGAAAATGCAGTGTTTTCCTCCTTTGCAGCTCAACTCAAGCTTTTCTTTTCAAATATTTGGAGGTTGCACAGAATCTTTGTCTCCTTGCCCTGGGAGGATCTGCTGCACTGAACCTCACCCATGTTCAAGGTGATGAAAATGGGACAAGAAAGGCTGATTTTAATTTTCCCCCCAAATCTGTGGAGTTTTTTGCCCAGGTTTCAAGTGCAAGCTGGTGTAATGCAGCACCACTAGCTCCTAGGAGGCTGCGCAGAGGATGCAGCCAAAGGGATGTGCAGTCCTGGAATGGGATGCATCCTTCGAGAGTGGATGCTGAGCAGCATTTCCCACCTCACAGATAAATGCCCTAATTACAGGGCCTGCTAATTAAGCAGTTTCTTTGGCCAGAGGAAGGGTAAAGTAGAGCAGAGCCCAGAAACCAGGACATTGGTGTCATAGGGGGGACCCCTAAAAGCAGGTCTGGACATCAAGTGTGCCCCCAGAGATGTTTCCCCCTTCCTGGGTACCACAGGTGATGTGTTATCCCAGCAGCTCGGAAAAACTCCGGTCCAGGCTGGGATACAGGGAGCAACTCAAGCAGACACGAATCTCCCCTTGGTGTAACATGAAATCAACATAAAACCCATTAGAGCAATGAAAGCCCATGAGATAAGGTCCAAAAAACCCCCTTTGTGAAAACCACCTTCTCCAAAATGCCCTACAAAGCACAGAGCCAGCTGTGCCAAAAGATTACATAAAAATCTCTTCTTCTTGAAAATGATCATTGCCAAAAAAACCTGGATTTAATCCAGATTAAGAACATACCTTGCTTCCCTCAGTGCAAGAGGTGAAGAGCTGAAACATGAATCCCAAGTTTCCTTCTCCAAAACCAGCATCTTGCCTCCTCCAGGCACAAGCCCACAGTCAGGCAAAGCAAACTGGTGAGTATGAGGCTCAGTGGAACAATGTTTTGCCCATAGTTTTGGAGGGAAAAAAGACTGAAAGGACCACCAAAAAAGAACTCAAGTGGCCTCTCCAACCCAGGAACCATTGTAGGTCCCACCCACTCCTGATGAGCTGTAGGTGATGCTTACCTGGAGCAAATAAGCTCCTGCCTCCCCACTTCTGTTTGGCTGCAAAAATTAAGGGGAAACTGTCAAAAATGAAGGGGAAACTGGTAAAAGCAGCTGTTTCTTATCAGGAGCAACTCTCTCCTTTTGCAAATGCCCCTTGGGGAAGGATTTCCAGCTCTGACGAAGTCAAACCCAACACTTAAATCCAGTTTAGGCTGAGCTTGGCTCCTCTTCACCCCTGCCCCCTTCAAGCTCTTCCCCTGCTGCAAAACTCTTCTCCCTTATTGCATTTTAAAAAGATTAACTTTAAACGGTTAGGGAGGCAGAAGCACGACACGATGCACGTGTTCAAGGTGCCCCTCGCAGCTCTAAAAAGGACAAATCTCAGTATTACAAGGATCTCAGTATTATTAAAAAAAATCCTCAGATTAAAACAATCTCAGTATTACAAAGGGGAGCAGGGAAAATAAAGAATTTCCTTGCAATAAATGGATTTTTCCTCCTTGTGTTTCAACCCCACCACAAAGCAAAATATACCCTATTACCACATTTCGCTGGGATAAAGACAGGATGTTAACAGATCCCAGGCCATCCCCAGCGCACCCAGTACTTCACCAATAGAGCTGGTTTGGGGGTTGGGGTTACTATTTTTTTTTTCATTCCCCTGGGCTGGCTCCGGCTCCTGTCACCTCCTCAGTGACACCGATGCCAATCGGAGAGCAGGGCTGGCCGGGCACGATGGCTGGAAACAAATAGATCAGGCTGTAAAACAAGGACAGGCTGTCAAACCAGGCACGGGGACCTGCTCCCATGGTCTCCCAGCTGCTGCGAAGGGGCAGGATCCCCCCCCAGTTTAAGCATTTATACCTTGCTAATCACAGCAGTGCCCTGAGAATGGCCACAGAGGGGTTTAAGTGCTTTGCTGGCTGGGTTTGAGCTGGATTTTTTTCCTGCCTTTATGTGTCTTTTGGGAATCCAAGAGGTTTGGGTTGGTTGGGTATTTTTGTATTTTGTTTTTTTATCTTGTCTGTGTAACAGGAATGTTACAGATGGGGTAGATGTGGGGACAATTTAAAGCAAGTCATTAAGAAAAAAAAAATACGTGAAGTAAATGAATTCAGGGTAGGGGGGATGAAGCTCAGAGCAAGCAAGGGAGCTAAAACCAGGTTATTTGGGGTCTGAGATACCCCCCAGATACTCAGTACACCCCCAAAATGTACTTATTTAATCCTATTGCAGCATCCTACCCTGATGGGATTTGCACTGCTCCATCTCAGGGTGTGATAGACCCAGAGAGAGAGAGAAAAATGTCTTTTTCCCATNGAAGGGGTGTAGGAGCTGTTCCCAAATAGGAATCACCACCGAGGCCAGGAGCCTCAGGGTTATTTTTTAGCAGAGAACTGACCAACTCGTGAATGGAGTGGAAAACTTCTATATTCTGGTTTTTAACCCACAAAGGGTTAAGCCATCTCCTCTCACCGAGACAGGGAGAGGAAAAAAACCATAAAAACCAAATCAAATCAAGCCATTACATCCCATCCATGCCTGGCCGGGACAAGCCACTGTCGACTAAATGGGGGGAAAATTGCAAGAAGGTGCATAATGACCCCAAGTTATTTCTGAGCGATTATGGAGGATAACAGTTATTATGGGCAAGAACGGGGAAGGTCAAACGGGCCGCTCCTGGCACAACGTGGCTGTGCTGCTGTGCTTAGTGCCGTGCTGCTCTTCTCAAGGGGACTTTGAGCCTCTGAAAATATGAAGGGCAATTTTCTAAACCCGTGTTGGTGAAGGGAAACCCAAGCCTGGGTCATGTGAGGGGGAAAACTGCCTTAATTAGGGGGTGGTTGAGGGCTTGCAGTGGTGGAAACATGCTACCGTGGGCTGATGCTCTGCTACAGCACTCCCTGAGTGACCCTGGGCATGTCCCTTAACCTCTGCTACCTCCCTGCCTCCAGCTGCTTCCATACAAATCATCATTTATTTTAAATAAAATCCCTTTCCCTGTAGAAGAAACATCTGTTTCTAACCTTTCCTTGGAGAGGTAGCTGAAAAACCCACCGTATCCAAGCCCACAGGGTAAGTTGCCAGGAAAACCCAGAGGTGGGACAGGGATGAGCAGGGAAATAAGGGAAATTAGGAGAGACAAGAAGTGTGGGAGCACTGACTCCCCTCCTCGCTCCTCTTGGTGACGCATCGTCCCTCTCTCCCAGGAGGGACACTAATTTTTATGGTGGAGCACACTCGTCTCCCTATTACAGGAATAATTTAATTAACTTGGAGAAATGTAATTAATTTTAATTGTTCGTGATAATTCATTGTTTAATACGATATTAATAATTATTTTAAAAAATCCTAATGCCCAGTAACTGTCCTATAATGTGCTAATTAAACTTTCATATAGGAAGCACTTAATTTAAAGCAGTGGGAAATTGTTTCTAGTCTCTGGAGCTGGAATCAGTGACCCAAGAGGACAGCGGGTGGCCAGAGGGGACATAAGGCAGATCCCACCACACCCCGAACCCCAAATCCACCTGCAGCCTTTGGGCTGGGTGGCGATACACCTGGATATTCCTGTTTTTTCCTGGGATTTTTGGCTTCTTGAAGTTCTCTGCCTGGGGTTCATCCCTCTTTTCCGGCTGCACCCCGAGAACAAGGCTCTGTTGAACTTGTCTGGGTGGAAAACGCTCGTTTCCACGTCCTCTGCTGTTCCCATAAGCATCTTAAGTACTTAAATATACAATTTCCATCGAGGAATTACATGCTGCCGACAGCCCTTTAAACCAGGGAAAGGACCCCCCGTGGAACTGTTTGCTTTCTTGGAGTGGTATCATCTTCGGCAAAGGATTTGTCCCCTAATTGCACCATCTGTGCATTGGGAAGAAGCGATTGCATCCTTTGCTTTGCTCTTCCCCCCCTGCTCCCTCCTCTTTCTCTATTTCCCCCCGCCCCTGCCTTGGAGAAAAGCTCTACAACTGCAGGTCCCAATGCCCCCCCAACCCAGGACTTGGATTCTCAGTCCCCCAGGTCACAAAATACCACCCCCTCCCTNATCTCCCCCAGACCAGGACTTGGACACTCAGTCCCCCAAGTCCCAATGTCCCCCCAGCCCAGAACTTGGATGCTGAATCCCACCAGCCACAGGACTCCCATTTTGGGGCAGTTCAGTGGAAATACACAACAGGTACCAAAGCAGCCCTCAAAGAGGGTGCGGGACCCTGTTGCACTGACTACCCCCCTCCCACCTTCCACCCCCCCATCTCTGGGTCTCAATCCCCTCTTTGTCACAGCAGGACAGACCCCCAGACCTGTAGGGGTGCACCTTAAAAAGCCCTACCACAATGCTGGCACCAAAAACAAGGACAGAAGGAGCAAATTTGGGTCAAGGAGCTGACTCCTTGTGCCAGCTGGATGCACTTTTTGGGGTCGGTTTGGGTTTTTTTACCCGTTAAAGGTTTGATTTCTGAACATCCCTTGCAAAAAAAGAGCCTCAGGGAGGGTGGAGACACGCACATCTCTTGCTCTACTGAGGACACTTCAGTCCCGGTGCCAGCGCAAAAGCCTTTGCTAAAAATACCTCCGCCTGCTTTGATGAGACAGGAGACAGCGGCTCCCCGCGCCTTCAGCAGCCGTCATTAGCAGCTCACATCTGCCTGGCTGGCAGCAAACGGCTCCTTCCCATGCGGAGGTGTTAAAAAAAATAAAAAGCTAAAAAAAATAAATCTATATATAATAAATAAACCCGCGTCATTTGTTTTACTTGCCAGCCCCGGAGCAATGGGAGATCTGCCGCAAAGCACCTGTTTGCTGCCTTCCCACCTCTCCCTCGCAGGTGGGTTTTGCACAGCTTGGGGAGGGAAAAAAAAAAAGAGCGTGAAGGAGAGGAGAGAGCTGCCTCAGTGCGAAATAGCAGGGAATGGAGGTAAGCAAGGGGAAATGAACCTCTTCAGCCAAGCAGGGTGGTGGAAAAGCAGGACCTTGGTGTCTCTGCAAGCTGGAAGATGTTGGAAGGCACCACCCAAACCCTCACCTCCGATGCAGAGGGAGGAAAAAAAAAAAGAAAAATCAGATTTAATGGACTGGACCAATCTTCAGCATCTCCCCAAGCAACCCACTGTCCCACATTTATTGCAAGGACAATTTTGGCAGAGCAAATCCTCATGGGTGGTCACCTCAAGAAGATGGCAGTGGGCTCAGGACCAGCCACCTGCAGGACCAGCCACCCCCCAAAACCATCACGGCATCCCCCATCCCTCCAGCACATCACCAGCAAGCAGCAATTAGTGCCCAGAGAAGAAGTAGCCTCGTAGTAATTAGTGTCATTTACTTAAAACGCTCGACCTTGAGGAGGTTTTGCATCGATCTCTGCTGAGGCGTTGGGGGATTTGATAGCAGCAACATCTCCTGTGTGCTCATAAAACCCCTGCTCTTGCTACCAACCCTACAAAAATATATTAGGCTGCAAGACTTGGGTCTTCAAATTAATTGGGGGGTGTGGGGGGGGGGTGTTTTGCCTGGAGACTGGGAGGAAAGTGGGAGCAGGCGGCTGCTGGCCAGGTACCAGCTTTGCAAAGGGAACTTGGAGTCTTAATTACTCCTTTCCCTTAACCTCGTGGCACCTTGAGGTTTTTTAACACCCCTGTTGCTGGCAGTGGGGATTGATTGATTGTCCCTCTTTTGGCATCCAGACGGCCTGATTAATGTAAAACTAACCAGTCGCTCTCAACCCTGGGGAATTAATCACTTAAATGTGGGAATTACTCAATAAACCGTTCAAACCCGCAATAAACCAAGCCATTAAAAATTAATCGCTTGACATCCCTGCCATGTAAACACAGCTAATAAGAATGGGGCAGGGAGTGGAGAGGGGCAAACAGTCCCACATCACCCAGCTCCTGCAATTCCCCATCTTTGCCCTAAAAACAGTATCAAAAAAAGCCCAGCAAAGGACTCATCTCTTCCATCCACTGTTGCAGACTCAACTGAGCCAAGGACCAGCAGCTCAACGCCAAGGAACCAGCTTCACCTCCCCCAGGAGAAAAGGCGAGGGGGTTTTATTTTAAATCCCTTTCCTCCCATAATACATCTGACACTAATCAGGGTTCCAGCCCCATGGGAATCAATGATTAATGATGTTAAATATAGCAGGAGATTGCGAGGGTAAAATTAGGCACCATGCATAAAACATCACAGCTCCTTGTTAGATAGTCAAATTAGACTAATGGTTTGATGTTCACGCGGGCTCTGGCCCTGTAATTATGAATGGACCATCTAGCCTCCTCCCCAGCTGCATGCCACTTGGATGCTGGTGCTGAGAAATAGCCCAGGCTTGAGTCTTAATGAGAACACGGTGATCATAATTAGCGTACAAGGGCGTGCAAGGATAGGGCTGAAGGTGGACCTGGACATCCTGAAGGTCAAGGGTGTGATGAGGGCAACATCATCCCACCAACTGGCTGTTCTGCATCCCTGAGGGTTTGCTGGAGCATTTGATCCTGTACTGTGATGGGAAGTTTGGGGTCAGCATTGCTATGGGTTTGCCATGGGGTCAGCATCGTTGTGGGTTGGCTTTGTCCAGCAGAAACATCAATCCAACACATCCCCAAGGCTTAGGGTGAAGGTTTGCTGTGGCATATGATCTCGTACCCCAACAAGGTGGTTGGGGTCAGCCTTGTTATAGGTTACCTATGGGGTCAGCATCATTGTGGCTTGGCTTTTCTCAGCAGCGTGGCCATTGATCCAGCATCCCCAAGGCTTGGGGGGAAGGTTTGCTGCAGCACATGGCTCCATACCATGATGGTGTAGTTAGGGTCAGCATTGCTATGGGTTTGCCATGGAGTCAGCATTGTTGTGGGTCAGCTTTGCCCAGCAGCACGGCCATTGATCCAACATCCCCAAGCCTTGTGTTTGCTGCAGCACATGGCCCCATACCGTGATGGGGATGGCTGAGGTCAGCTTTGTTATGGATTTCGTATTGGGTCAGCATCACTGTGGGTCAGCTTTGCCCAGCAGCATGGTCATCAATCCAACAACTCCAAGTCCTGGAGTGAGGGTTTGCTGCAGCAAACAAACCCATAGCCCAGTGGGATGGTTTGGGTCAGCATCTCTATGGGCTTGCCATGGGGTCAGCATCATTGTGAGTTGGCGTTACCCAGCAGAACAGCCACCCATCCAACATCCTCTACCAGCATCGCAAGAGCTTTTTTGCTCACTGTGCTTTGCAAAAATACCCCACAAATTCGCCCACTTCCAAGTCTTACAGTTTTACACCATCATCTTCCACCCTCCTGGTCACTAATTAGCTCCAAAGCAAAGCTATTAAGGAGGGAGACAAGCAGGGGGAAAGCAAAGCCATCAACATATAAAACCAGTTCCTCCAAAACCAGTGCAGAGAACACAAATCTGGCTGTAATTAATCTCATTATCTAGGAAAGAGGGAGACGTGGAGCTGTTGCGTGGCTTGAAAGGCTTGTCAGAAATGAGAGTACAGGAGGGATAAGCCTTTGTGAGAGTTTAAGCTTGGACAGTCACCAGCCTTAAAGCTGGTTTCAAGGGAGATCAGAGCGACAGGGAAATAAAGATGGGAAAAAAATGGCCCGGAGGAAGCAAATTCAATAATGTCTTATCCCATGGCCCTTTTGCTTAAGAAGTGAGACAAAAATAGCTCATAAAGGCCAAACCAGCTGCTCGTTACCACCACCGCATAGTTGTGTGCCCTGCAAAGCCCAAGCAAGGAACCAGGCATGGGGTGGGAGCCTCCACACACATCCTCCAGCCCAAAGGGCTGCATCCTGCCCCACAGAACTGTTCCAGGACTGTGTCCAGACCACCCTTCAGGAGAGGTGTTTTGGGGCAGCAGAGCCTTTCTCAGCAAGCCAAAGGGGATGAGGTTGGATTCCACAACCCAGAGCGGGGCTTGGAGCTGGCATCTACTGACTGCTACCCCAGAAAACCATTATAAACCAGTTTGGGGCAGTGGATACTGCAGCAAGAACCCCCCCAAACCCACACTTTTTTGAGGGGGGGAAAAAAAAGGAGAAAATTCCCTCCTCCCATCACCAGAGGAGGCTGGTGGGGGGAGCAAAAAAGCCCCCAGAAAGGTGCAGATGGCTATTTTGTGCTGTTTCAGAGACTGGCAATTGTTTGGAGAAGAGGAGATTATAGCCTGTCAGGCAACCTGAAACTGAGCCAGGCGGGATCTTTGCAGTCTTAAACCCCTGAAAACGAGTCAGCAGATTAAAAAAAAAAAAAAAAGCAGCTACCCAAAAATAAAACAAGCACTTTTTTCCCCCTCCCCTGGCTGCAGAGAAGGGGGAGATGCAGCCCCAAACCCAACTCTGCCTCCATCATCTTTGTGCTGGGGAGTCAACACCAGCCTCAACAGGATTTATCCCATTGCATTAGTATCTTCGTTTGTTCCTCTGCCTTTAATTGCAGAGGGCTTGAAGGATGCTCAGCCCTGGGTTTAAATCCCCACTAACTTCTGGTCTGAACGTGGGCTAATAGGAAGCAAAAGGAAATATCAGGGGTGCAACGCAGACACCTTTCACCCCCAAACATGCACAGAACGTCACCATTAGCAAAGGAAAAAGGACACAGCCCCTCTCAACAGAAGTTTTTACCCACACCTCGAGCATGATTTGACCTTCCCAAGTTTTCAGATCCCTGCCCCAAAGGGACCCGTGCCTTGTTGCATCCCAACTCAGCCTGAGTGCAACATTCCCCCCAGCTCTCCATCCTCTCCTGGGGACAGCTTTTGTCACACACCCCAGTCTTTTAAACCCTCTTTGCCCCCCCAAAAAGTTCCCACCACGCGACAAGACCCAGCACTGCTGACAGCATCTTGCTCCAGCGAAGGCGTTGGGGGTTCGGTGCCGGCAGCGGATCAAAACAGCTTTGTCAAGGCAGCTGGGAAAGGACGTGTCCACTTGACAGATTGGGGTTTGTCAGAGGGGGGTTTTTGGCTAACAACCTGAAAATTGTCATATTTGACAAGGACTTCAAAAAGCTCTGACACAAAGAGCGCTTAAGCCTTGTTTCTGAGAGAGGCTCCTACGAGAGCACTTCCCCCCTCACCGCTCGCAGCCTGCAATCCTATTAGGATGGTTTACACCCCCGAGCCAGGGATGAGACCACAGTGAGCCACCCAGGACCCTCAAATCAGCACCCAAGGGGGTTCCAACCCCCTTTTCCTTTGCGAGGCATCACAAGTCCCCCATCCCACCCTCCCCGATCAGCAGCATCCCCATCCTCTCTCCCCCCACAACCCTCCCCAAAGCTCTGCAGCCCTTTGCATCAACACCATGATGGAAAAGCAGAGCTACCTCCACTGTCACCGTGCTCCCCGGGGAGGGCCACGTCCAGCCTGACAAAATCCAGCAACCAGTTGACTCTTATTTATAACAGTCCCATAATCTCTGGGAGACTGCAGCTTTGATAAGCACTCCGCTGTGCAGCTGGGGTCAACCACATTAGGAAAATACAATTAGACTAATAAATTCTCGATTTATCTTTCCCCCTCCTCGCCAGGGGTATAAGGAGCTCCCCGGGCCTCGTTAGCCCAAGAAGCCACGAGTTCTCATTACCAGCTGGCAGATACTTGGCTTGGGTGGATTTGAGACCTCAAATCCAGCGTTTTGGGGTTGCAAACTCAGCAAACAGGGAGTTAGGAGGCTTTCCAGCCCAGTTCTCCAGCGCTACTGATCCCAGTTGTGACCACCTCCAAGTGCAATGACCGACATGGGGTTGAAACCCAAGAACTGGTCCTGCAGAGGATGCCACCAGCCCTGTCACATGTCATCACGCATCTTTCCACCTTTTGGGGCGAGATTCCCAGGACCCTGGGTCACATCCTCCCCCCCCCAGCAATAGTGGAGCTCACCAAGAGCCGTGCTAAAGGCAAGGGTTGGATTCACCCTCCCCATTGCCCACCTTCCCCTCTCCCAAACCCATACCAGTAACAAAGCTCCCCGTGATGGTGTAACCCCAGCCAGCAGCCAGAACCATGCAGCCCCTCACTCACTACCCCCAGCTGGGATGGGGGAGAGAATCAGAAGAGTAAAAATGGGGGAAAACTCATGGTTTGTGATAAAGACAGTTTAATAAGTAAAGCAAAAGCCACACACACAAGCAAAACAAGGAATTCATTCCCTGCTTTCCATCACAGGAGGGTGTCCAGGCATCTCCAGGATATCAGGGCTCCATGACACGGAACAGAGACTTGGAAAAACAAATGCCATCACTCTGAATGTTCCCCACTTCCTTCTTCTCCCCCCAGCCTCATATACTGAGCACAATGTCATATGGCATGGAATATCCCTTTAGTCAGTTGGGATCAGTTGTCCCGGGTGTGTATCCTGCCATCTACTCCCAGTCTGCTGACTGGTGGGCTGGTGTGAGGAGCAGAAAAGGCTTTGAGTGCTTGGCAACAAGCAAAACCATCAGTTTTCACTATTCACACTATTCCCATCCTGAATCCAAACCACAGTGTTACACCAGCTGCTAAACGAACAAACCAAAAAAAAAAAATTAAAAAAAAAAGTAATTAACTCCACCCCAGCTGAAACCACGACACTCCCCAAAAACAGCAGCTACTTCTCAGCTCACCCAACTTCTTCTCTTGGCAACCTTTGCTGGCAGAGCCCCATCACCAGGAATAGCAACGCGTGCGGAGGTCCAGCTCTCGCAAACAATGATGCCTGATTAAGCAGCTGCCTAATATCCTCCCCTGGGAAGGGGAAACTCTTCCCAGCAGCTCCTGCTCCCATTGAAACAAGATGTGAAGCACCTTGGGTCCAACTTTCTGTTCTCTGCGTGCCCACCAGGGGGGTGGGTGGCAGCAGGAAGGTGTTTGCATGGCAAATGCATCCTCCAAAACAGCACCCAGCATGACAACACTTGGGCCCTGCTCAGCATCCCTGTTTCCACCCTAAAACCAGCCCCAGGTGAGCCCACTCAAGCTGCATACCCTTTGGTATTGCATCATCCTCCGTCCCCCTCCTTGCAGGGAAGGTACCGAAGCAACGGCTTCATAGAGACATCATGAATCAGCCTTTAATACGGCGTACGTTGCATTATTTTTAGCCAGGGACACTCCTGCATTGTGCTTGTGTGCAGGAATCAGACCATGAAATTGGCTGGATGCAGGCTAGTCCTGTTTGTCAGCATGAATGGGCAAACAAGCAGCTGAGCCGTGCCAGGGTGAAATGTTAAAAGCATTTAAGTGTCATTTAATGGCACCTGATATTAGCAAGCCGGGCATTCAAAAAAGACGCGCGGTTATTAAACGGCATCCTCGGCGGCTGGCCCTGTTAGATCTGGTCAAGTCAGGAGCGAGGATTGCCCTAAAATTAACCTTCCAACCCAAATTTAGAGCCTGGCAGGGCACCTATGGCAACTCTATATTATATAGCGGCTATAGAAAAGGCAGTGCTGCCCTCTTAGCGAGGTGCTCAGCCTCCACGCAGCAAACTGGGGCACTGGAAGCAAGCACAGGAGCAGAAAAAGCTCCTTTTTATTTTGATAACTTAAGCCCCTGGGGCTGGATCACCCCCTTTAGGGTTGCAATCACTCCTACGTGTGCCACCAGGGTCATTAAAAGTTGCTTAATCACAATGATGTTGCAAGAAGCCTTTCCGAGGCTGGGGACAACACAAAAGCACCAGGAAATACCCAAGATGGTCATGGAGGCTTCATCATCTTTATTTATTGGCTAGAAAGGGGAGAAATTGGGGTCCTTTCCCCACACCTCCCTCGTGGTTTCAGAGGAAGAGTTGTCAGAAACCCAAACCCTGCTGGGAGGGCACGGAGCCAGAAGGAAAAACAAATCCATCCAAGATAGCTGAAGAGGGCAATCATGGCTCTTCTCACAGTCCAAATTGTTAGTTTAGCAAATTACTTTTGAACAGCCCATGTTTTGACATTTCTCAAGTGTTTTCCTTCCCTTCCGCCCAACTCAAGGTGACTGTTTCCAAGCTCAAGCACTCGGCCAAGAGCAAAATAAGAGCAGCGGAGGTTGGCTTCCCCTTGCTTTGAGAAGATGGTCAAAGCACCAAAACCGATGGGAATGGGGACAACCCCATCACTTCCCACCTCCATCCCTTCCTTGGTGCCACTTATGGGGCTGCAAAACCCGCTCCTGAGGCAGGAGAACCAGAGGAGCAAACCAAAAGTGCACAGAACTCATTCCTACCTCTGCTGTACACCCGTTACTTCATTTAAGGAAATTGAAACCAGCTGAATTCATAACAGCTGGGGAGAGGTGCTTCTTGGTGGTTAGGTGTCTAAACAAATTAATGGTGGGTGATCAAACCAGAACCATCAGCTGAGGTTGAGCTGGAGATGCTTCTTCAGTGACTTATTCATTGCAGGAGCCAACCGGGAGCAGAGGTCGGGTCTGTCCCGCTGCCCCAGTGTTAGTCACTTCATTAAGGTTCTGATACAAGTATTGCATTGCAGATGCAATTAGCAGATGGGATTTATTTTGCCTGCAGCAGAGNAAAGATCAGGATTTAGTGTCTGGAGCCCCCATCTCCCTTCATTTGTGATGCTCTTGCCGCAGATCTGTAAGGCAGCTTTGCTAAACCTGAAGCCAAAACTCAGTTTCAAGCTTCACAAGAGCTTATTTCCTTTGCTCAGCTGCTATATTTGATGTCTCTCACTCTCGGCTCCCCAGGGGCAGAGCCTGGAGGAAAGCTGTGCGAACGAACATGAATTTCTGGAGGTTTTTTCTCATCGCTCCCAGGATCGAGACGGCTGCTCCCTGTGCTGGAGCCGTGTCGCTGGGCTTTGATACTGAAAACTGCAGCCCAGCGGGTCACTACCTTCCCTGCTCGCTTTATAAGCCAGAGACAAAGATGCCACGAGGGATATTTTGCATCTGAAATTCATCTGCCTTTGCTCCCGGCGATGCCTGCAGCTGGTTTCGGCAGCTCTGGGCACCAGGAGAGCACACTCTCCCTGTGAAAGCTGCACTTGGCCTTGCCTTAACCCCGACAGCAGGCACCAAAGCCAGCGAGAGCTGCCAAAGTGTCCAGCAAAGATCCAGGTCGTCCCTCTGCGACAGGGATTTCAGTGTTCACAGCCCCAGAATACGCAAACAGCCATGAGAGGACTCAGCTTTTAGCAAAACCCCTTCCAGTCTGGTTCCCTGACTCTAGTCTGACTAAAAACCAGCCTCTCCTTTTGCTCCTCTTACCCACAAAGTGCTCCTCGCACCTCCAGATTGCTCCTTGCACCCTTAAACTACTCATTGCCTCCCCCAAATTGCTCCTTGCACCCCTAAAATACTCCTTGTATCCTGCAAATTTCTCCTTGCACCCCTCAACTGCTCCTTGCATCCCTAAACTGCTCCTTGCATCTCTCAAATTGCTCCTCACTCCCCTAAATTGTGCCTTCACTCCCCAAATTGCCCCTTGCACCCCATAAAATACTCCTTGCATCCCATAAAATACTCCTTGCATCCCCCGAATTGCTCTTTACACCCCTAAATCGCTTTTTGCATCTCCCATCTCTCTCCTCACGCCCCTAAACTGCTTCTTGCATCCCCCAAATTGCTCCCTGCATTCTCCCACGGAGCAGCCGTGTACCTACATATGGGGAACACTCCCCCACCCCCCACCCCTCCATTGCCCACAAGGAGATAAAATAAAAAATAAAAATATTGCCTTAAACAGGCTTTGGGAATGTGCCAGGCAGGGCAAGGGCAAGATGAAGAGCCATTTGGGTGTCACGAGTGCAATAAAACCCAAATAACTACCTTCCCTGATAGTTTGGGTGGATGTTTTCCAAATTTCCCTAGGGTTTATTACCCTCTTTGGGTTAAAACTCCAAATCCCAGCCTGGCTTGAGCCACAGCTGCGTTTCCATCCCCAGCACAAGTGACGCACGTGGCAGAGCCGACAGAGACGAGGTGTTAAGGGGAGGACCCGGCTCTGCTGGGAAAGCAAAGCCCCACTCAAGGTCGGGGGTGGAGGATAAAGCCAGTTTCAAGGCAATTCGAGCACGTCAAGCAGAGTCTGAACAACATCATCCCAGCTAAGCCAGGTGCCAGGCCGGTAGCCAAACCCAAACAGGGTTAGAGCTGAGACACAGTGTGGCTTTTACAAGCCCCCACCCTGCACAAACACCTCCTGGGCAAGGCTGGGGGGTGAACCTCAAATTCCCCACCCATTTGCTGTCCCTCTTGAAATGCCAAAGACACCCTCCTGTCCCCCTCCACAGATGATCTGCTGGATCAAGCACTGGCTGGGTAGATGGTCCCAAAGTGGTGGTCTAGAGAGTTAAATCCTGCTGGCAGCAGGTCACAAGTGGTGTTCCTCAGTGTTGGGACCATTTCTGTTTAACATCTTTGTAGATGATCTTGATAAGGAAATAGAATGTATCATCAGTAAGTTCACAGATGACACCAAGTT
Source organism: Nycticryphes semicollaris (assembly GCA_013400055.1). Taxonomy (NCBI): domain Eukaryota; kingdom Metazoa; phylum Chordata; class Aves; order Charadriiformes; family Rostratulidae; genus Nycticryphes; species Nycticryphes semicollaris. The sequence continues at coordinate 40,338 of VXBJ01000190.1, read as the reverse complement.
AAGCGGGAGTGTTGATCTGCAGGAGGACAGGGAGGCTCTACAGAGGGACTTGGATAGATTGGATGGATGGGCCAATGTCAATGGGATGAGCTTCAACAAGGCCACATGCCAGGTCCTGCCCTTGGGCCACACCAACCCCAGGCATCGCTACGAGCTTGGGGAAGTGTGGCTGGAGCTGCCTGGCAGGAAAGGACCTGGGGGTTCTGGTTGACAAGTGGCTGAATCTGAGCCAGCAGAGTGGCCAAGAAAGCCAAGGGCATCCTGGCTTGTGTGAGCCATGGTGTGACCAGCAGAGGTAGGGAGGGGATTGTCCCCCTGTGCCCAGCACTGGTGAGGCCACCCCTTGAGTCTGGTGTCCAGTTCTGGGCACCTCAAGAGCAGAGAGATCTGGAGGGGCTGGAGCGAGTGCAGAGGAGGGCAATGGAGCTGGGGAAGGGCCTGGAAAAGAAATCTCCTGGAGAGCGATGGAAGGAGCTGGGAGTGTTGAGTTGGAGGAAGAGGAGGCTGAGGGGAGACCTCATCCCTCTCTACAACTCCCTGCAAGGACATTGGAGAGAGGTTGGTGCTGGTCTCTTCTCACAGGGAATCAGCATTAGAAGGAGAGGGAATGGCTTCAAGCTGCACCAGAGTAGGTTTAGGCTGGACCTGAGGAAAGAATTCTTCCCAGGAGGAGTGGTCAGAGCCTGGACTGGGCTGCCCAGGGAGGGGGTTGAGTCCCCATCCCTGAGTGTGTTTCAGAGTGGTTGAGATGTGGTGTTGGGGGATGTGGTGTAGGGGAGAACTTTGTAGAGTGGGGCTGATGGTTGGACTCTATGATCCCAAGGGTCTCTTTCCAACCTGAATGATTCTAGGATTCTATGATGCTGCAGCATGCTTGCCCTTTGGCAGTTGCAAAGGTGAGAAAATAAAGGTGTGGGGACAGAAATTCCAGCCCAGTGCTGTTAAATCTCAAGGAATAAATAAAATTTGAAAGATTCTAAGCATCCCCAGGTGAGCTGCCACCCAGCTCCTGGCTGATGGCGAACCGAGATGTGATGTGTCAGCCTTGGGAATGCCCTGGGCAGGGGAAACCCCTCGCTGAGGATGCGGCGTGCTGCCAGCTGGTGAAGCATTCACCAGCACTGGGATTATTTACTACCTGCTGCTCAGTTGGGTTTAATCCTTTCCAAATTGCCGAGGAAAAATTCCTCTGGAGGAATTAAGAGGGCTCAAATATTGCCTGTTCACCACGGGAGGTGACTCCATCACACTGCTCTAGATCCATTTCACACGCACACACACCCCGCCGCCTCCCCACTTCCCGCTGCTTTGGTTTCCTGAAGCTTTATTTTTGTGCAAATACCACGAGAGTTTTTTACAAGCCAAAAAGATGCAACCCAGGCACGGCTGGAGGTTTGTAGCAGCCGACAGCACGTGCGAGGGAAAACAAGCCAGAGACGCAGCTGCATTTTGAAATATCCCTTTTCTTTCTTTTTTTTTTTTTTTTTCAGGGGGTGTGTGGTGTGGGGGGGAGTGTTGCAGGGCAGCAAATCCCCCCACAATCCAGCTGGGTTTAGCATCCAGCCATCCACCCGCACCAGGCTCTGCACCTTGGCATCCACCTTGCTGCATGCAACCCCTTCCTCTTCCCTTAAAAAAAAAGCAAAAAAAGGCTTTTTTGGAGCATCCAGTCACCCTTCTGGGGCACTGTGTTTTGCTGCCCGGCTTGCTGAGAGCAAGAGGAGGTTGGAAAACCATCTCTGCATCCCATCTTTTTTAAGCAGGCAGCCATTTCCCTGCCGTCAGATCGTGCAAAGAGCTGCAGCCGTTAACCCTCCGCTTCAATTAAGAGGGGTTGTGCGTGTGTGTGTGTGTGTGTGAGGAATTTGCACGTCCAACCCCGGCAGCTTCAATCACGTCAGAGAAGGGAAAGGGATGGGCAAAGGACACTGGCTCCTTGAGTTGTGCTGAAGGGAAAGCAGATGTAGGGGATGATGCTGGTGGCCATGGTTTTCAAGTTCTGGTCCCAAAAGATGCTGCATCCTGAGGGACCCCAGAGCTGCAGCAGCATCCCAGCACCCAAAACCTCCTCTGTCAGCCTGGACTAGTTAATTTCCCACTTTTATCCACCCTGGCTGACATGGGAAAGCCATTCCCAGGGGGATTTTCCCCAGGATTTATGGAATGAAGTACTCTCTGGGTACGGTTTTCAAGTTCTGGTCGCAAAAGGTGCTGCATCCTGAGGGACCCCAGAGCTGCATCATCATCCCAGCACCCAAAACCTTCTCCATCAGCCTGGACTAATTAATTCAACGCACTTATTCACCCAGGCTGACCTGGGAAAGCCATTCCTAGCAGGAATTTCCCCCAGGATTTAGGGATACCCCAGCCACACAGTCTCAAATGGGATTTTTCAGGTTGATGAGGAAGACCGTAACCTTATTTAAAAGTCATTTCTGCTTGTAATGGAGGCACTTACCCCTCGGATACATCATTCGCCTCGCATGGGTTTTATTGCCGGTAATAACTCCCGGAAAGTCCTCAACAGATGGAAATTTTATTTGGCTAATCATTAGCGTTTGAGTTACGGTGGGGAAGGAGCCTGTGTGGGGTTGAGCAGCGCTGGGGACTGGGACCCTCCAAAAGGAACTGGGCGAAGGTGTAAATTAGGGATGCTGCAAGTTTCCATCCCCTCCCTCCCCTGTATTTTAATGTGATTGAGGATGAGGGAGAGGAGCGAAAATGCAATTTCTCCCTGCCCAGCAGAGATGCCATTCCAGGAAAAATAAGAAAAGAAAAAAAAAAAAAGGTATTTTTTGCTTAGTTTTCACTGCTTAAACTGGTCTTCTGCCTTCTTCCTGCTTGGGAATGACAATTGCCAGCCCGTTCATGTGCGTGTTATGGCCATAGGATATATATACATTTATGTATGTATAGGGAGAGGCAGTGCTGCATAAACCATTCTAAGGCTGCTTTCCATGCGTAACCACTCCTCAGATATGCTTTTTTTCTTTTTTAAGGAAAAATCAGCTGATTTCCATGTAAACCACTCCAAATCCCTGTTTCCCCCTCGGTACATGAGAACGATGGTGTCCTTACAGCTCCGTGGCACGAACCCCCAGAAGCAAAGTGGAGGCTCTCCTCAAGCCAAGCCCGACCCAAGGGAGGTTTAAGGACTGGATCCTGAAGGATTTGCACTAAACTTCATAAATTCTGTTGGAATATATCCCAAATGGAGGTATTTCTAAGTATATATAATTATAGATGTATATATACCAGCTCTGGGCTCCTTGCCCCAAACAGGATGGGGAAGAGAGACTGGGTGAAAGCCCAACCCAAGATTAGTTTAATCCTGTAATCAAGGTCTAATCAGCGCAAAGAGACCCTTGGAAATTAAGGGATGGGGTTGCACCCTCCAAAAGCAAAGGGTTGTGGGGGGGGGAAAGTGGGGCAACTCCTGCCCTACAGCCTGGGAGGGGGCAGACTGGAAGCAAAAAATAAATAATAATAAATATAACCAGAGAGGATTTTAAAGGCAAGCAAGGATTGCAATACTTAATTCCCCACCACCACCACCACCCAACAAGGGGGAAATACCCCCCTTCAACGGGCACTCGAGGAAGAAGCATCCTCTGAGCAGGGAGGGAAACTGAGGTACGGTTACACCAAGGGTGAAGCCACCTTGTCACCTCCACCTCCTCCCCGCTGGGGGGGGAACAGCAACCCCAGCGTGGAGCCTGAGGGACTTCACTGCTTCTGCAGCAAAAAATAAAAACCCCAACAACCCCACATGTACAGCCGGGGTCCGGTTTGTCAAGTACGTATCTGGAAGCAAAGCTGGCTTTCGTCCTGCCCAGCCCCCACCTTCTTGTGTCTGATGGAATAATTTCCACGCTGAAAGCCCTCCGGTCACCACACTTCCTGCAGGACTGAACAACCAAACACCTTCAGAAAGACCGTCACTTCAGCCCATGGAAATATTATGCTGCTTTCCTGCTGCATACATATATATATATATTTAATAATTTTATATGTATGTATGTGTTCTTATAAAACATATAACACGTGTACATGCATTATTTGAGCGCCCTAAACGCAGGAGCAAGGAGCACTGCCAGGGATGCAGCCCCCAGTGCAACCCCCCACCTTTCTCCATCCCACACCGGCTCCTGCACCCCACTTTTCTCGTCACAATTTAATTGCTTTCCTCTTTTAATTGCTCCTTTCAAGGCAGGTTTCTCATCCCAAATCTCAGGCGAGCCCATCTTCAGAGTAGTCCTGCCTTTGGAGCTCAAAGCAAATTTCTCCTTTGCTCCTTATCCCCCCCCAGGCTCCCACGCTGCTTCTTATGATGATGATGATGATGATTATGATTATAAATTTATTTCTTTCTGTTTGTTTGTTTTTATCACCCACAGCTTGCAAGGAGAAAGGTGGGAGGGGGAGGGGGAAGAGTGGAATCCAGGAGGAATCAAACTGGCTTGATTAAAGGCGACAGAAGGGGATGATGAGCAGGGAGGAAGGCAACCGGCTTTGCTAATATCTCCTGGAGAAAAAGCAGGAGGGAAGGCACAGCAAGGCCGGACCACCTACCCCTCCTAGAAACCTCTCAGATTGGTTTTCCACACCAAAATACTGAGGGACAAGGAAATTTCTCCTCCCCTGGCTGCGACCAGCTCAGGTATCTCATAAACCACCTTATTTCCTACACAGTCACCCTCTGCTTGAAGGAGGCAGCTGCTCTGGCCACACTTCTTCCCTTCACAACAGGACATTCAGCTGGCAGAGCGGGTTCTTTAGGAAGAAAGAAAAGGTCATGGGGATCTCACCAATCACAGCCCAACATCTTCATTCTCTTTGAGCCATACCACCACGGCAACCCTGGGAGATGCCAGCAGGGCACCTTTGACACATACCATCACAGCAACCTTAGGAGAAGCCACCAGGGAACCTTTCACACATACCACCATGGAAACCCTAGGAGATACCACCAGGGGACCTTTGAGGCCTACCACCACAGCAACTCTAGGAGATGCCATTAGGGACTTTTGAAACCTACCACCATAGCAAACCTAGGAGAAGCCACCAGAGCACCTTTAGACATATCACCATGGCATACTCTGGGGACATGGCTTCCCTGCAACAGCTCTCCAGGGGAGCCAAGAGACCCCAGCAAGGTCTCCCCACAGCAAAAACTCAACCCAAGGGCCTACAACTGCCCTCCGGGATGGTGGCCAAACCACTATTCCATCATAGGACCTGGACCATGGCACCTTCATGGCCCTCTGCCCACCTACACCCCATACCACACTCCAAGGTGGAAATCATGGCCATGCATAATTCATCCCCTGACCTTCAGCCAAGAGCACGACCAGAACTTCCTTAATACCCCAGCTGTAGAGAGCTGTGCTGCGTTGGCCACCGGCCAGCCCAAGCCAGGAAGAGCTTTTCAATCAGAGGGGCTCTAGGACAAGGGCTGCTCATAAACCCATCATTCTCTGTCCTCTTCACATCAAGCATGAGGGATGAAGATTATCTACCACTGGGGTCCAGACAGGGCTTGGTGTCAACTGGCAATCATGGAGGAGGAAGGTGGGAAAGGGTAACTCCAGCTGCATATAGATGGGCAAAGAACTCAATTCAGGTGGAGGTTCCCACATCCTCAGGGGTTAAAAGCATCACGGAAGTAGGTCCCCATCATCCATACCAGGATTTGGCCATGGTGGCACAGCAAATGCCTCCTCTCATTCTCTGTGGACCACTGCAAAAGTAGCTGCAAGGACGCTTATGTATCAGATATACGATGTGTGACCCCTAGCATGAAGGTCATTAGCCCGTTTCTCCTGGGATTTTTCCGAAAGAAAAAACCAACACACACACACACACACACACCCAACATTTCTAACCCTTTAAGGTAACAAAAATCTCCATTTTAAGTTCAGAATAACCTCCTTGCAATCTCTCCAAAGCCAGGCAGGGCCGCCCCAAGCCCCTTCCAGCTCCCTCTCCACCCCCCCACCCAGAAGGAGCATCTCTCAGAGAATAAGCAAAAACATCTTTCCTAAACCAGAGCCCCGAGGTTTTATATATTCTTTTTTTTTTTTTCAGTCAGTAAAGGGAGCTTTCTACTTAACAGTGTTTGCTGGGGGTTTGCAAGCACAGCCTGCAACAAGCTCGTTTTGTTGGCTGCTCTGGCACGTCAGCATCCAGGCAAGATAATGAGGCTGGAGGAAGGGATCGATACGGGCAATATCAAGAAAAAAACCAACAGTGAAATAATAAATAAAAATAAAATAATAATAATAGGCTTGGGAAGATGAGTCTTGGTGCAGGACACCAATCCCTGGCTGGGATGAGGGGAATGAGGGAGGCCTTACAAAAAGCATCTTCTAAAGGGTACCAACATCAAAATAGTTGCATTTAATACATTAAAACCGCACTTTATGGTGAAAACAGAAAAGATTTACTGCCTATGCGTGGGAGTAGGTGGTGGCCCTGCCTGGGGTGGCCCCTAAATGGGGTGGGATTGGGGTTGGACCACACTTGGGTTAATAATGCAGCTCATTAAGGCAGCAGCAACGACCCACCTTGGTTTCACAGTTCCCAGCTCCTTTCGGGGGCACAACACCCACCTTTAGCAGGCAGCGTGAGAAACATCCTCATTAGCTAAAGGACACTAATTTGGGATGAGGAAAAAAAAACAACCACAAGGTAGAGCAGCCTCCTGGTGCCATCAAGCCATGTGTGGCCAGGTTGGAAGATGACACACACGCATCTGCAGCAGCATCTCCTCCGTGCTTCAAAGGCAGCAGCATCCTTATTTGGGGATATTTTAAATGGAATTATAGCTCAGGTGGCCAAGGAGCCCATAAGGACAGCGTCTGACATTGCAAACTCCATGGTTAGTGTTACATACATCATTGCAATATATATATATATAT
>VXBJ01000189.1:593493-630086 GCA_013400055.1 Nycticryphes semicollaris | reverse complement strand
GCAGAAAAGGACCTGGTGGTGTTGGTCAACTATCAACTGAACATGAGCCAGCAGTGTGCCTGGGTGGCCAAGAAGGCCAACAGCATCCTGGCCTGTATCAGGAACAGTGTGGAGAGTAGAACTTGAGAGGTGATCATCCCCACTCTCAGCCCTGATGAGGCCCCACCTTGAGTACTCTGTCCAGTTTTGGGCACCTTACCACAAAAAAGACATCTGAGGTGCTGGAGTGTGTCCAGAGAAGGGCAAAAAATGCTGGTGAGGGGTCTGGAGAGTAAACCTTATGAGGAGAGGCTGAGGGAGCTGGGGATGTTCAGTCTAGAGGAAAGGAGGCTGATGGGAGACCTTACCACTCTCTACAACTACCTGAAAGGAGGGTGTAGAGAGGTGGGGGTTGGTCTCTTCTGCCAAATCACAGGCAATAGGACAAGAGAAAATGGCATTAAGTTGCATCAGGGAGGTTCAGATTGGATTATTAGGAAAAAATTTTACACTGAAAGGGTTATCAAGCATTGGAACGGGCTGCGTAGGGAAATGGTTGAGGCACCATCCCTGGAGGTGTTCAGAAGACAGGCAGACATGGTGCTCGGGGACATGGTTTAGTGATGTTCTTTTGTCAGAATTAGGTTGATGGTTGGACTACATGATCTTAAAGGTCCATTCTAACCTAGATGATCCTATGAATTAACATAAAACTAGTCTGTAACTTCTGTTTAATTTTTATTTAACTATTTTGTTTATATAGGAACACAGAAGTACATATAACATTTAAGAACTAACTACTGAAAGGACAGCAGCACGTCTTTGAAAAAAGGTTTTCCCGATATACACAACAGCCAGTAAAATCAAATTTGTATTCACATTTGGAAACATTAACTGCTTCAAAACATACAGCTTCCCTGCACAGTAACATTTAAATTGCTGTGACTTCAGATCCAACAGGGTGATGTCAGAAGAGGTAAGCAACGTGGTTTTAAAGTCACATCGCAGACTCAGCCACACCAAATACAGACAGCTGTGTACCTATACCATACAGTGCAAATTATCAGTAGAAGAATATTTTTCCTATGTCAATAGCAGGATAAAGCTCTCTTCTGCATATGAAGAGGCACTGCTAGGTACAGTTCTAGAGCAATGCAAGCCCATAACAGCTGACACTGTCCAAGTCCCTCCTTTACCTCATTCACATTCCTGACTTGTCTCCTCAGCCAACACTCATGCTCACAAGATACAGTAGAAGTTACTCAGTCCTACATCATTTGTTGACTATTTTTTTCCTATGCCAATGACCTGAGCCACTTCATTCCCCTAAATGTAAAGAGGGAGGGCTAGGTATTGACTTACATTGACTTGAGCTGGTGCAGAACCACACACAAGTAAAAGCTGTGAGTGTCCCTCTATTCCCTACTGATTTAGCTTGCAGGGGAGGGAAATCCAGTGAAAACAGTCAGATTCTGTTACCAGTTGCTGAGTATGCACAACTCTGTTCTCTAGGAAATAACTTGTCATCAGACAGCTACTAGCATCAACCTCCATGAAAGGCTGCATTTAAGTGGTGAAAAATTAACTATGTCCTCCTTAAATTTCCTTTTAGGGCAAAATAAAAAATTCCTCAACATTTTGAGCAGTCCTCAAAACCAATGCTCTTAAATTACTGATTTATGACTATAGCCTTAGTTTCAATACAATACATTGGCAAAGCTTACTACTGCCTTACCACTGAACAAGCAACAGCAACATCCAACAACTGGATCACTCCAATTTCATATAGGTTTCGAGGCAGACCTATAAACTGTTCAAATTTAACAGAAGGACAAAGAAATGTGCCAACTGCTATGCTGTGTAGTGAGCAGCTGTCCATATTTAATATACGCAGAAAAGTTTAACAGCTAAGGCAGTTACTCGCCCATCTACTTAATCTCTGTTCTAGAGAGGATTTATTCCTCAAGAAAGGAATCAGGTGTTCTTAAGGCGGCCACAAAAGCCGTTATCCATTTCAGAATAGGAAACTATGCAACACTTCCTTCCCGTCACATCTTCCTTCACAGTATTGCAACACCACAGCATTGGCTGCATTTGCAGCTGTTACAATACAGGCAAAGAAGGTATGCTTCATCCCTAGAGTGCTCCCTTTGGGGAGTTACTACACAAGTTTTTAAAAAGCTTACAACCTACAGTAAATCAAGCTTCCCAGACCTTTTACTACAACTACACAGGCAGAGAAACATAATTAAACCCATTTGTACAAACAGACTAAGGGCATTACTGACACTCCCCTGTGGCTTTCATAGCAGGAGCGCAACATGCCACTTCCTATGGTTTTCCCTCCCAAGACCACAGCAAGCATACTCTCGATCACAATCACAACAAGCAGCACAAGCTACTCCTGACAGAGTGCCACTGTAGTTTATAGGAACAACTGCCTGAACTGAAAGCTAGTTTCTCACAAATGTAGATCTTAAACCCAAAACAAAACAAAAGGCTACGAGTGGATTATCACAGAGTTATTGCTTTATTGCTTTTCTGCACAAGCACCACATTTGGCTTTGAAAGGATCCATGTTATTTCTGGAACTGGCATCTTTCAAAGGTGGTATATCCAACAGCATTGCACATCTCTGAATTAAAGGGTAGGAAGCGCAATACCACACAGGTGACAAAAAACTTCCAAGACCCAACATAGCCTCCTGAAGTTGTGAGCTCTGGAATCACTGCTAAGCAAAGCTTCTTGCTGAGCTGGCCCTCAAAAGATAGCAGGGTTGTTCTTTCTCAGCTTTCTTACCTTAAATTGGCATGGCCCCTGCCCCACCACATGCCATCCCAGCCAGAGCAGCAACCGCCGTTTTCCTTGGCAGCCCCAGGCATATGCTGAATTTAGCATCTGTTGTCATTAACAGCTGACTGTGAGCACCATGAACTCCATTCTCTAGTGACGACATTGTAGCCTTCTGAGGTTTCTATCTAGAACCAGAGATGCCGTAGACCACCAGTCCCCTGGCTGGGCAGCTTAGGACCAGCTACTGTAGCAGCTATGCAGAGACGCTTCCCAAGTACACTGGTATTGTTATCAAGTGCTTTGTGAAACATTTCAGAGTGGAGAACACTAAGAGGTAAAGCACTTCAATAATCTATCTCTAGCCCTGCAAATCTGAGGTAAATCTTGATGACTGAAGAATATGTTAATGGAAGCTCTTTATTAAAAAAAAAAAAAAAAAAAAAAAAAANNNNAAAAAAAAAACAACAACAACCAACCAAACCCCAAAAAATCACAACCAAACATCTCTAGCTTAGAGAGATGGAGATAGAGAAACAAGCATGACCAACCTGACTCAGAGACTGTGCAGGCACTTGCTAAGTCACCACGTTTCTGGAATAGGACAAAAAGTTTAAGAAATATCTCTGACAGAAATTACTTATTTCCAAGCGTTTGAAATTCTCATAAAGGATTCACAGAGTGATTTGAGATCCTCCCTCCTTATCTAGATACCCATAATTACACCTCTCTCAAGGAGTCTGTCTTTTCTTTAATATGATGCAGTTTGTTGTATGACTAGCACATTTAAACTTAGAAGCCCATGGAATAGAGCTGCAGGGGTAGTTTCACAGTTTCAAGTGATACATGGCAACGGACTGAAAGGGAGAAAAACACCATTTTGAAACAGGGAAAGTTGATTGCTTGCATTTTGAGTTTCTCAAGACAAAAAATTACTGGTAAGTCACCTGCCTGTTTTCACCTCCCTGCTACTAGTGGTAAAAAGGAAGTGCACCAAAAGGACAAAATTGAGTAGATTTCTTTCAGTTTAAACCTCATTCATCCTTCCAGAAGAAAAAAAAAAAGTCTTAGTAGACAATCATATTTCCTTTGACTATGTCCATATTTCACTTTGAATAGTGGAGGAACAGCAAAGCACAGCATTCTTTAAAGTTCAGAACTATTCAGTAAGGATTAGATATTAAAACCTATTTTAGATGTCTCAGTTAAAAAAGGAAGGGAAAGACAACAGTGCAAGCAAACTCTGCTTGGCAGCATTAGTGCTGCAGTGGTGATAACAACGTAGTACATTACGATCAGTTAGACTGATTTATGACAGCCACTGTCCATAGTTTTCCCAGCCAACAACAGTAGGCAAGAGGTGCATTCATGGTGAGTTCCAAAGAAAATACTGTTCTTCCTTTATATATGGAAATCAGACTCTGACAGATAAACCATATTTCTACAACCATTTGGAAGCATAAGGCAAATACAAGGCATTTTCAGTTGTGTTTGGCTCCCAAATAATTTCTCCAATCTACTGTGAACAAAGAGCTGACTCCATAGTCTTGAACACAAAGTAGTTCCTCTAAGTATCCTTCCTCACCAAAGTATTTCTACTTCTGCTTAATACAAAGAAATAAAGGCTAAACTCTTTACACTCAGAGGTGCCAGGACTATTGTACAGTTACTTTGAAAAAAAAAAACCAGCATAAATTGAAAAACATTTAATATTTGTATTACAAGCTCTACTGAACTATAGCCTAGAATTACTGTCCCATTTGATTCCAATGTTTTCCTTAAATTAGAAAAAATACAAAGATAAGATAAATTTGAAGAGAATGTGCTTAAATGTAAGACTCCCATGTCTTTGGTCCACATTCTGAAAGCATATGGATACGTCCACTATTGCTTATTGGCTACTGCAGTTAAGGGATGGAAAGAATCATAACAAAAAAAATCAAGCAACTGAGAGTTTAGAAGAAACACCGTTGCCAAAGAGTGAAACACACAGGAATAGTAACAGAAAGCAAAATCCGCAGTGACAGGATTAAAAACTCTGTTCATCTTAGAAGATTCCTAATGAACAGGAGCATGTACAAACACCCCCTTGTGACCACAGGCCCAACCCATATATGGCGTTACCGAGGACAAAGTTGTGACAGATACACCACAACATCCACCTGTTGTGTCACCAGGGAATTCCCTGGAACTGCTAAACACCACACTTATATTACTGAAGCTAGCTAACAAAAAAAAAAAAAAAAAAAACAAAACCCACTTACTACAACCTAGCACTACAGATTTACAGTTTGTCTTAAATGCAAGGTAAATGTACACTTTGCATAAAGCCAGCTGACACACCAAGAACAGCCAGAGTGCTCAGTTCCTACTCCCTGCCCTGACTGAGATCAGTAAGAAGAGACAGGTCTATTTTACGGTGCATTTTAAGCTAATGTCCGGGAAAATGAAAATGTCAACAAATATTACCAACAATAAGGAAGACCTTTTCAAAACAGGCTACTCAAAGCCTTCACTATAGTTTGCTTTCCTATCTGTCAAAGGATTGTGAAGGACTTAAAATAAATGTGGTATTAAATAGTTTTGAGGATGTATTTTATCATTCTGACGATCTGAACTGTTGTTTATAAACATTCAGTTCCTATGCCCTCAATTTTTGGGTGGAGGTGCAGCCTTTAATGAGCAAATTTAGACAACAGGACAGAATGCTTGCTTTTCCCAGCTACCTGCAGGTCCCTCGGAACTGGCCCATGGCACATGAGGAGCTGCAGATCAAAAGCTGTAAACCATCAGTTTACATTTTCCTTTCACGACAAGCACTGGACATCATTTGTCCTTGAACTAGCATCCCACTATCATGAAAACCACTCACTGTCAATGTTGCTTTATGTACATCTCTCAAAAACCAAATCTCACTTTAGCTTCGGAAAAAATTGCAAGCTGCACTTCTCTGGGATACTGTTGCCTGTTCTGTTTCTCTGACCATCTTAGAAATAATCTGCTGGATGCACTATTTCAAGACTGGCAACTACAATCATACCCTGAACTCAGAAGAGACTCTCCCCAGCCTTCTTCACTCCTACTGCTACCTGAAATAGTAGGAAGCATCAGTGAGCAGACTGGAACATCTGGCTCAGGGCTCTTCCTGTCTGGTCTGGGCGTGTACCAAGGACGGTGTTCTGCACCAGGAGGTGCCGATCTATTATGATTCCAGCAAGAAAAGCACTCGGACTCTTTAAGCCCTTTTAATACTTTCATTTTAAGTGCTATCAGAGCTCAGGATTTGTCCAAGCTGTGCTGAACAAGACTTGTTCCCCCAGCCTGTCCAGGTCACTATGGATAGCAGCCCTGTTCTTGAATGCATCCGCTGGTTTTTCCCAGCATGGTATTTATTACCTGCCAACCTGAGAAGCAAGTGCTCCCTCAACTTCTCCTGATCCTGATGCATCCTAGGGCATTTTTTTTTTCCCTAGATGCTTAAAACTAGCAGTTCACAGTCACTGTGTGATGTGCCAGAATCCCCAGCTTCTTCTTAACTTTGAGCTGTCCAGTAGTTTGATTTGTTCTCAGAATCAGAATGTTTGAGGTTGGAAGGTAACTCTAGAGGTCATCTTGCCCAACTGCTATAAGCCTGAAACTTATTAGAATATTTTTAATTTTTATTCATTAATTGCATTCAGTTCTTTGTGGAATTTCTTCACCTTCCTCTGTACCAACACACCAGCAATTTTTATCTCTAAGAACTTTATTGCCTCAGCATTTTGGGTAATGATCATTATTTCCAAAGACAGCGCGCCCATTTACTTTTAATGTATCACGCCTGACTGATTTCGTTTGTAAATCTGTATCCAGATTACCAAGTACACGGGGCAATGTACTTTAATTACAGGGTAGTGATAGAACTTTCATATAACACAACGATGTTGCTGTCTGCAATCACAGCTGTGCACCAATGAGGTTCATATCCCAGTGCCGTAGTACAGTACAGCACAGGCAACTGTGAAGGGCAAAATCAAGACTTCTTCAATACAGGACTCAAACAGAGCTGAGGTGGAAATCCAAGAAATTTTGCCCAAAACCACACATTTTTATCATTTGGTGCAAGTCTCAGAAATAGAAGGGTATGCATTACTACCACAGCAATGCAATGGGATGCACTAAGATAATCATGATGTGTAGGGTCATCTGTTCCGTACTGCTATTATTTCATTTTTATATATATTCAAATGTATCAAACAATTTTTAGAATAATTTTGGGCAATGAAAAAACTAAGTGCAAGATGAATTCTGCCACATGTTCAGAACACCAGTCTTATCAATGATCACAGACTGACCAGCAACAACAACAAAAACAAACAAAAAAAAAATAAACCACTCAGACATATGCACCATCCTTATTGACCATCCTTATTGGGTTTACAGGATAAAAGAAGAGACATCCATTTCAGAACAACAACAACAAAAAAAAAGTCTACAGGGACTGGTATTAATGCTAGTTATGGAAGCAGAGCTTGTTTCAGAAAAAGTCTCTTTATGCAAGCTAGCCCTTGCGCAAGGTTCTCTGCCATTTCTCTTTCATTTTTCAGCTATATAAAGAAACCCTTGGCTTCACTTACTCTTTGTCACTCCTAGAACTGCTGTTCTTACCAGGATACACAGTCAAAACACAGTTGTTACAAGTCATCCCTACAGACTGACTTTCCTTCCTTTTCACCCTCATGACTGCAGTCCTCTTAGACTTTGATGAGCAACAATTCATGAAGAAAAACAGCTCAGGCACTGCACTAAGTGCTACTATTGCAATATGACAGAAAAGTAAGAAAAAGCAGCAAAGGATTGTTGACAGAAAGAAGGCTTGATGGCATTTTGCAACACCCAGCTTGTCAAGAACCCCCATCTTAATCTTCAATTATGCTCCAATATAAGCAGCATTTTTTTTTGTTACCATGGAGGTGAAGACAGGAAAAAGCATTCGAAGACCTGAGATTAGCACAACTGCAGGCAGCAGAAGCATCTAAAAGGAATTACAGGTACAAGTTGTTCTCAGGTTTCAACCAGTTCAGTGAAACCTTTTACCAAGGCTCACCTTGACTGCCACCTCAAGGACAAGGAGGCTCTTATTGAATGAAGAGCATATTAACACAGTATTTCCCAGTATGACTTTCAACAGGTTCTCCATATAAAATTACTTTAGTGCAGAAATAAAAATAACAGAGAAGCTGCTGACAGTCCACTTCATTCCCCACCCCAGCTTTCCTTGTTGGCATTTTCCTCCTGTACAGAATTAGATTGAAATACTTTCCTGCAGAGTCAGAATTGAAGTTTTCTTCAAATATTATTCTTGAAGTTCCCCATTTTCGTTAATCCTAATTCTCCCTCACTTGATTTTCAACAGGCATTCTATACTTCTGATCAGACAAAATAATCTGACTTCAGACTCAGTGTTCCACTTTCTCATGCTCTCATGAGAAGTATTACATCTGACTTATTTTCCTCTTAAAATTACTTCACTACTATTTTAGGGACAGGTGTTGTTTGTTGTATTTTTGCTGGGCTTGTTGGCTTTTTTTTTTTTTATGATGTAGCAGGAAAAAAAAACAACACTAAAACATCTCCTTGTGACAACTCCTACTACCTTCACAAATTATTTAAATGAAATAAATGGCCAGTTTTATTCCCCCAGGAAAGGGGCAGTTCTGAAAATGCAGAAAAACCAGACTGAAGTTGCAGAATGCACAGGTAAGAAACATTTCCATATAAAGTAAATGCAAATAAATCTGCCTTGCCCGAAGTAATACAATGCATTGAATAGTACTATGTTTTATTTATGGACTGTTGTAAAAGTGAACTTCAAGCACAGAATGTCTGCAAATATTCTGCCACTTCCAGTTCCAGAGAGACTTTATCACATGTTCCAGATTCATGCAGGCACTACTTAATCCCCTACCAACTATTACAGCTAGCTATTCCATTTTTCATCTTCAATAAACTATTTTGTTTAATATTTTTGATAAATTCAGTAGCCTACATTTACACCTTGCTGAAGCAGGGAAAAAAAGAATGTAGTTGAGTGCATAATGCCACTATTTTTCAAAGCAAAGACCATACTTCAGGACTGTATGCAGGCAAGTTCAAGTTCTATGCAACCTCTTTTTACCTAGAAACACAGAAATAAATGAAGCAAGTCCCTGCACAGAAGACAAGATGCCAGAAGTATTTATAAAGAACAGAGTAATGAAACAGCAAATCAGCAAACACGTGCGTTGAAAATATACTGCAAGTGTGCACACACATTCACTTTTCAGCTTTACCATTAACTTGAGAAATTTTTGAGAAAAACAGACTGATTATCAAGCCTCTTCCTACCCATCCCAAATTACACAAAGATGAACATTCTGTTCTCAAAATATTTAAGGAAAGCCCATGCGTTCCGATAACCATCCTGCATATACTGAGTCTTGTATGAGTGAGTAATTTGAGATGTTATATTTGATAAACTGTAATAGGTACCGAAAAGCTATTCCAATAATTAATTTCTAAGCTACAAGTAAAATGCAAGCCTGAGACTGCAGCACTGTTAACTTCTACTCACCACATCTTACTGCCTTTAGTCGGGAATAACAACTCCTCTAAAGAAGATTAGATTCCACTATGTTTAGTTTTCCATGCACCACTTCTATAGAAGATATTGAGCAATTTGAGCACGTAACAGTTCCCAGCAGCAAAATAAGACACCGAGTTACGTAAGAGTAGCTAGAATGGCACTATCTTTGTAGCACACTGCACTGGTAAATAAAAAAAAAAAAATAAAAACCCAAACCACCACCAGCAAACCCAAGGAGAAAGCAACTTCAAGAAAATCTCCTTGAATTGTTCATGGTTGCTTACCCTCGATCACTTCTGCAAGTCTGGGAAATTCTTCTGGGCATGAGCCACCAAGATTACTCTGAAGCAAACTTCTCCCCAAGAGGCAACAGAAGAGTACTTGTGCTTGTCAAAGGCAAAAACATTATACTATCAACGACACAGAGCTCCCTCCTTCTCTGAAGATGGCTCTGTCAAAACACGTGTTTCAAAGTTGTGGATACAGCAACTGATCTTTAGTTCCATATGAAGACACACATGTTCCATGGATGTCAAAATAGTATCAGTTCATGAAACTGCAATGACACATATGCTTTTCTGTATATCTGATATTAAAGCAATCATCAATATGCACTGCTCAAGCTTTTATTAAGTAACTGTTTACAAGATGTGACAGATCCTTAATTTTAAGTAATCTCATCACTCGATTCAAATTTTTTAACTGATCTGCTAACAAAAAGGAATGAACACAAAGTTTAGATGAGCCCTTTACACAACACTCTTTCCAAAATTAAGTCACATAACCATCTTCCCTTGCAAAATTTTGAAATCAAAGTAGCAAGTTCAAGGGATCTACTATTTTCCCCTTGCAAAACCACCACCTTTTTATGGCAGCATACTGGCCACCAAGCAATAAACCCTTAATAAGTTTTCATGCTTAAACACTTCATGTTTTTCCTACAAAATTGCCTTTGACTTCCTACATTAAGTGATAATCATCATAACAGAGTACATATACATTGCTGAACCATTTAGCATCTGATACAAGGTCAACTGTAATGAACATTAAGTGTGACCACTTAAAGTACAACAAAACACAATCTAGGCTGGTACTAAAGCAGTTTTAATCCCATGACTCAAATGCACTTGCAAAGTATGACATCTTCATTCCTCTGGGATTCACGTTGCCTCTGCCTCTGTAATTCTAGGAAACAGAACAGGTACTAGTTTAGAATCATTAACACTTTCAATCATTTAATAGTAAAAGTCACTTCAAAAAAATTTTATATTTCTGCATGCAAGCATCTCAATGTAATTTGAACGTCCTATTTTTAAATAAATACTGATGCTTTTTAATCACTAAAATTATATATAGAAGTTTTTTAGATGCCAGTGTGAAATCAATGCACTTTAAGTCAACCTCAGATTTTATCAGGGGAATAATCCTTGCCGAAGTTCAAATCCCAACTCCCACCCAACACAAATCAGTTCACACAACTTCAGGGATAAACTTCCTTCTCCATTTCTTATGTAAGAATGACTGTCTGAATTACTTTCATTTGGAAAACAGATGAAGCCCTGTCATCTAGAAGATTGTCCCAAAATAATGACTTAAGGGCCTCCAAGAAATTCCTTTCAAGTTCATTGCTTGACTCTCCCTTTGAAAGAGAAAGTAAGTATTGTAAAAAAACACAAATCAGAGGTTTCCTTTGTTCCCCAGGACAAAGGGTGTCAGGATCCCTATTGAGCATTGGATGACATAAACCTACCTTTCAGTAATTGTAGAACAGCAAAACACAGCTTTAGTTATTAACTTCAAAGAAAAAAAAAAGAGGGCTAATTACCCATGTGCAGTTTCTGTCAGAATAACTGACATCAGGAGGTCTTATAAGAAAGGAATTAGAACTTGATCTCCAAGCCAAGAGTTGGTGCACTGCATACATGTGATTAAGAGGGCAGTACTCACAAGGCAGGCAGACAGAATTCCCCTGAAACTATTCTATTCACAGGTACATGGACCAAGAGTCACGAGTCAGATTCTGTCAACTCAGAGGTCAGTGAAGGACATGAAAGGATGTGAAAGTGACATTTCATGAAATGCTGGGCAATACTCTACAAAGGATGGATGTGTGTATTTGGCAGTAATCTAGACTCAGAGGTTGATGAGATCCACCTCTTGAAAGGTTCCTATACAAATTACAAGTGTCCTTGAACAGAAATATAGAAGAAAGATCCACTGAGACTGCAAGTCTGAAAAGGAAGCAGAAGTTTGTGTGTAACTGAGGTCGCATAAAGACCCAAAGGAAAAAAACAATCAGATCTGATTAGGGGAATAGGTAAATATACCCAAAACACCTGATACTTTCAGTAATTATGGTATGGAAGAAGATAACTAATGAAAGGGAGACCTGAGTTTGAGCTTCACTTCAGACATTGTGTAAGCAGGGAGTGTACTTGTACCTCTTGTGGTCTCTAAGTATTAATGTTTGGAATGCGGCTGAGATGTGACAAAGTTCTCACAGAAGCAACAGATCGGAGAAAGAATTTTGATGAAGGCATTAAAATCCAAGTAGATAACAGCAATAAATAACAAACATCAGTTGGAAAAAAACAAATCATTTGAAGTAGGAGTAGGCATAGAATTTAAATCCTAAACTAAGCTAGTGACTGCAGTGATTTGAGAGCTATGCCACCTAGGCTGTCTCATTTACCCAAGCTGCATTTTAACATGTATCAGCAACACTTGAGATCACAAGGCAATTCGTCATCCAACATTAAGAACAGTTTTGAATATATCAGATCGGGGCATTTACTTAATTTCAACTGGCTAAAGTTTTTATACAAGTGAGTTACTTGACTGAGCGATTCCTAACAAGCAGTGACTGTAACTAGCAACTATTTGCTCCTACCCTACACGTGCAATAGAGAAACTTCTGGAACTACAACTGTTGCTTAGGTTTGCAACCTTTTCTTACCCAGAGTAATTCTTGACACTAAAGATCAAGAATTTTGAACGCAGCCAGTATGGCCACACTGTAAGAGTCCAAGCCAAGAGAGCTGTCCAAAATTAGTTTCAGAAATACCGAGCACATTGAAAACACACAACTAAGATAAGGGAGACAGTTACAGTCAAAACAGTTTCAGTGGCATTACTCTCGATCTGTATTGCTAAACACACTGTTATACTGAGACAGTTCTAGAACGCAGATTTCCAGACTTACCTTTCGGGTATTAGCTGATGTAAAGACTCTTTCTCCTTTAAAATCATAAGCAATTTCTTCCAACCAAACAGGGACTTCCTGCTGGGCCTATATAATTAAAAAAGTGAATTTAGTATGAATTGGTAAAGCAGTCAAAGTCTCTAAGAGTCCATAACTGTACCAAAGAAATAATAGTTGCTCAGTACATTTAAGTTACAATCTTTAAGAACAGAAAACATTAAGTGCTAGAATTCAAAACTTACATCTGACAGGACTTTAACTAGAGATTGTGCAAGATGGCCATCTGAATTGTTATCAAAGAAGCAAACTGCTTTGCCTGGATTTCCACAACGACCAGTTCGTCCAATTCGATGTACATACTCTTCAATGGTGGAAGGAAGATCAAAATTAATAACATGTTGAACATTCTCAATATCCAGACCTCTTGCTGCCACAGATGTTGCCACAATAACTGGACATTTTCCAGAACGAAAATCACGAAGAGCTAATTCTCTCTCTCTCTGTTCCCTATCTCTGCAAAGAAAGCAATGGTTAGAATGCATATCTTGAAAAATGTGCAGTTTTATTAAAGATAAAATTTAAAGTGTCATGATTTATGGACTCAACGAATAACCTACACAAAATAACCCACACACTACCAAGCTTAGGTTTTCTGAATTTTTAACTGATCAGCAGCAAGACATGGCAACTATTTTAACCTAAGTCTCTACAGAAATTATATTTTTTTAAAAGACCTAGAGATAGTCATGTATCAAACTCAATGCTTCCCTAAGAAGGTCCACTTGTTTAACTGATTTTTTTTCTCATGTTGTAGTTAGAAGTGCTTTGTGGGAGGGAGGGAGCCAGAAGAGCAAAGATGAGGTCTACCTAGACTCCTGCACCGGCTATATACCAGAAAGTGTGGCTGGCCAGCAGTCCAGAACTTGCCTTTTGCTTATGACAAGAAGAAAATTACATTTGCTCTGGGGTTTGCATTTTTAAAGAATATTTGCAGATTATCCAGTATTTAAGTAAAGAGATCAGTTTTCAGCTCTTGTTCTTTGTTGTTCAAATAAGAAAAAATTACAAAACAATACTCTTCTGAATTTAACATGGGACATTAACATGGGACAGTGAAGTCTGGTATCACCACTATTCCAAAGAAGAGCAACTATCATAAGTAACTCAAGTGAATCAGAAGTCAGTAACATTCATGACAGTTTAGCAGCTTCCATGGAACTAATTACTTTAACTCAGTGTAGTAATTCTACAGAAGTGTATAAAGAACCTCCTCCCACACACGACAGGTTGTGGGATAGCAATTCACACTAACCAAGAACAGAAGGCCAAATCCACACACCTGTAAAACTGACAGGGCATAGAATACACACAAACGAATTGCATCTGCGTTTAAAGTAATTTTAACCCATCTACGACCTTGATATTCTGGTGTCTGTCATAACACTGCCTGAAACATTGTTTTATTGTCAAGAATTCAAGTCCCTTCCTCTTATTTCAAGATGAAAAATACTGTGAAATTACTATTTGATGTGCTTCAGTTCACTGGGAATCATAAGATTTAGTTTGTTATCCCACTTTTTGACATGCAAACAAACACCACAGAACTACATTTGAGTTCATTAGAGACAGATCATCTTTTTGGATGGGTTTAGACCTGAAATTAGCATATTATTTCACTTTTTTTCCCTCAGTATTTGTTCAAGTATGTATGCAACACTAATGAGTAGACTACAGAAGTTAGAAACATCTTCTCTTTAGATCGATCTCCATACAAATACTATACCAATGAACATGCCCAGGCGGCAGCAATGACAGCACTAGAAATCTGGATGGTACATGACTCAACTTATCTTGCCTCTTTGAAGAAGCCATTAAGACAAGAGCCATTTGAATTTATTAATATCATCACAGCAGTAACACCAAAAGGTCTGCGTTTGGTTACACAAATGACTACAAGAACTACATATAAACAACAGCTCATTCAACCGAATTCATTTGGGTTTTTTGTTTGTTTTTTTGTTTTGTTTTTTTGGGGTTTTTTTTTTTTTTGGGTGGGGGGGGCGGGTTTGTTGGGTTTTTTTTTTTACAGCAGAAGCCATAACACTCTTCAGTTCATATACACCACTGAAGCATGGTCAACCAGAAAGATGTATCCTTGGCAAATGCTGTGAGAACTGACCTTCAGAAATGCTACACTGTCAACTGGGCAGAGCTGCTGAGGACTACAGGGCTGTCTGAAACAAGGCAAACTAAGTCACACAAGTATGGCCAAACATGAAATCTCATATAAAGCTTCTCGTAAGATATAGCCTTAAGTGATATTCACATGATTTTCACTTGAAACCCTTACCCATGGATGCTAGTGGTTGGTATTTTTTCTTGACAAAGAAAGGCTGCGATGTAGTCTGCTTTTTTCTTTGTGTCCACAAACACCATGGTTCGTTCATTACCTATGTTAAACAAGAGTTCAGATTCACTGCAGTTTGAAACATGATGCACTTTCACTATTCACAGTAACAGTTGTTTTTATAAACACCTAATATCAGAACAGGTTTTGAATAAAGTCTTTAAGGTATGACTGTCATTTCTTGCCCATGTTGAACTAACTAAATTCAATCCACAGATTTCTACATCAACACAGAAACAGAGATGAAGACGAGTGCATTGTATTTTTCTCCTCAATAAAAGGAGGAAACTCACTCTGTGATAAGTATGCACTCCCTTTCTATAGCATATGGCTAAAAGCAGCATTCAATTCTGAGCACAGAACAGCAAAGTACACAGACCATTTTTTTAATTCTAAGCTCCCTTGCAGTTTGCAACATTAAAAGTCAAGACATTCAAAGAAAAATGGAAAAATCCTATCCATTAACAAAATATATAGGCCCAAACGTTCATATAGGAAGTTTAATGTACCTATAATGTGGATGTAATACCTCCAGGTGCAAAAGTATTGTAATTGACCACATAAAACTAAGCACCTGAGAAGCTTATCTTGTTAGTACTCAGGTATGAGACCTTAACAAATGCCCATAACACAAGTGCACCTAAAACCCTAGAATTCCCTGAGGTCTGCTTCAAGCTTCAGTCAGTAGTCTTGTAAAGCATGCAACACATGTAATAGAATGGAATCATGGATCAATAGCAAGAGCGTAAGTTTAAAAACAAATTTGTCATCCATGGAAAACAATCAGCAATAAGAAGAGTTACCTGTGCTTTGTAGAATTTCTATCAGTTTATCCCTCTTGGAATACTGAGGAACCTGAAGAACACTTTGCTGAACGTCACTACAAGCTCCACCCACGTGTCCAACAACAACAAATAAATAATCAGTTTTCAAAAATTCTCCAGCCAGCCTTGAAAAAAACAAAATTAAGCAACACAAAGTCTGTTATGTACTTTGGTTTTGCCTTAAGATGGACTAGCTTCATAAATGTTTAGGCAACCCTCATAACAAATACTGATATCATTCCTCACAAGGCAGTCATGCATTTTTTTTAAAAAGTCTGTATTGCTTTCTGGAAAGGTGTACAAAATAACCTATCAGTAAGAAGGTGCACAGACTGTATTATGAAAAGTTGCAGGGATGCTACCATATACTGCGTTTTTCTAGCCATCTCTGAAAGACTTCCACCTACATGCATGTAATAAAATGGTTTACTGATACATGCTCATGTATCATGTTCTCAAGATGCTATTTCATCACTAGATGGAGGAACAGGGGAGAATTCTATACAGACCTGTTTTATAGGTGTACATCCATAAACCTGATTTATAGGTGTAATTGCTACTGAAAAGGTGTTTTTTCATAGCAAATAGAAAGGTTACTAGAGAGATTTATAAATGCCTTTGGTTCTAAGATCTGACCGGTTCAAGATCTCACAGAGAGGTGTAGTTCCGTATTGAAAGTAAAGGGTGAGTTTAAACTCTGAGAACTGAACAGTAAACAAGAACCAGCAAGACCTTTTAATGGGAGATATAAACCCTGAAATGCAAAAATGAAGTTCATCAGCTAGCTAGGAAATCCAACTGAGGTACACAGGAAGAGCCTTGATGATCAGAACAAAGTCTTATGTAACTGCAGAGACCCAAATTCAGGTAAAAAAGCAAACACTGTATGTTAAAACTAAATCTGTTTATGCCCCAGTGAATATAAAGTGCAGGTGAGCCTGAACCCAGCAGGGCCAAAGAAAGCACCTGGTCCTGTACTAACAAAATAGTACATTGTTTGAAGTTTGATAGCAGGGTATGGGAAAACATTAGCTTTCCTAACTCCAGTGTCAGAAAGGCAGTAAAATCCAGCAAGTACATAACTCTAGAACGGTTTTCACTCTCTGAAATGAGAGCATCACCTTTAGGCATTCCAGTTTCAAAAGGTTACTAATGCACTTCCAAACCGTGATTGAAGCAGTCCAGTTTTTGAAGCTCAGCACTTTTACGTCCTGCAAGACTGACCACAGGAAGGTAGATATGGGTTTTGGATTTTGGGGTTTTGGGTCTGTTTGGGGTTTGGTTTTGTTTTTTTTTTTAATTCGTTAAACAGAAGCAGACAGTAAACATCCTGTACAGTTGAAGGGGTCTCCTTTCAGATCCTGGTAATTACAGTACTCTTTACTCATGCCTCAGTATGTAGCAAACACACATAACAAGGGCATTAACAAAAATACATTGATAAAGACCAAAGATCTAGAGATCAAGGGATCAAGATTCCTCTCTCGACCTCAAAACCTGAGCTAATCAGAGCACACTGTGCATCTTAAATGGAGGCACATCTTTTCCCAGGAAGAAGTGCAAAGTGAGACTACATTCCTGCACACAGAGGAAACACATGGAATGAACATGAACACTCATGCACATTATCATCTGAATGCTTGATTCCCAGCTGCAGAAAAAAAAAAAAGAGCTGTTACTGGTTCACTACAAGAACTTCTTTCAAGACAAAAAAAAATATGAAAAAATTGACTGAGGAACCAAAGCCACAATAAATTCCTTGAGACTGAGTTCAAAGTTAACGAAATCCTACTTAAAGATATTAATCTCCGCAAAAGCTGTCAGTATTAACATTGAATTTGAGAAAGCAGCCCATTCCCCTCTTTCATTCACAAGTCAACTACTCAAGATGTTTTCTCCCCACCTCAAAAAAAGATCTGTCAGGCATTTTGAAGGCCTGCAGAAAGCTGTCAGGATTTGATTCAGAGGTTCCAACATACTTCACTGCAATGTTCTGATCAGTTTACATGCTCTCAAACTGTATATGCTTACTCATATTTTTAGTGATACTGTCACAACAGTATCCCCTCCATAAAAGCCACCTAAATTATGTCAACTGCTTAAATTGATGTTTAGACACCTCTGATTTAAGAATGAGCTTTTGAGCATTCAGATACCTGTCTCTACAGAAGTGGAACCCAATACCACTTGCTGAAGTCTCCCAGAACATGGAAAGCAGAATTTTAAGGGTAGGGAGCAATATTGCTATAAGATATATCCTAAACCCATTTGTGGAACCTTTAAAACTACAAAACCAAACAGCACTTATGCATGCAAATAAGAATGGTGTTTGAAGAAGCCCGGTGAGCTGAGCAACAGTTGGAATTGTAGAACGGCTTAAGTTATAAGAGACCTTGAATATTATCTAGTTCCAACCCTCCTGCCACTAGAGCAGGTTGCTCAAAGCCCCATCCAGCCTGGCCTTGAACACTTACAAGGATGGGGCATCAACAACCTCTGTGGGCAACCTGTTCTAGTGTCTCACTAGCCTCAAAATGAAAACTTTCTTCCCAATACCTAATCTAAATCTACCCTGGATGTCTAGTTATATTATGTCCTGGTGCTAAAGACAGCACTAGCAGTGCTACTTGTAAAACAGCAAGATCACCAGTTTTGATTTTCTAGAGATACAGTGGGGAAGAGAAAAGAATCAAACAGGGGAAGCACATAAGGACCTCTGTAGAAGAGGAATTTAAAAGCCTTCAGAAAAACTTCGTAAGTTCATTTAGAGTCCTTACCTAAATCAAGTAGTTAACGTATGCAAGTTACTAGTTTTGCTACCTAAAGAGAGGGAAATCTTCAGCAAGGAATATTAACATCATACACTTTCAGTACCTTCTAGCAAGATTATAAGCTTTCAAATGTAATGAGAGCTCGTAACTCTTCAGGTATTTAGCTCTATACAAGTACATCTTCATATATATATTTCCATTCTTACTTTACTCACCTCTGAACTTCTTCAGGAAAAGTAGCACTAAACATTAATGTTTGGCGTTTGTCTTTTGGTGGCATACTCGGGTAAGAAACCAGCTTCTTCATATCTAACCCAAACCCCATATCAAGCATGCGGTCAGCTTCATCTAGCACCAAATACTTCACGTTATCCAAACCAATCTGCAAGCATTTAAGTGAAAAAAAGAAAAACCACAAACCTGTATTGGTTCACTGACAATATACACTTATAGAATGCCTTAATTGCCAAAATTCAAATTTTACTTCTTTCTTTCTAGCAGAAATTACTTACAAATAAAAGCCTATGTGCATTATGTTCTATTTGCATCTCAATCTCTACCTAACTTTTAAATTTACACTAAGAATATGCATACACCGAAGTCCTTTAGAACTGGGTTCAGCAATATAAGCCAAGAGAGACCACTAAGCAAGTATTATTCAGCGTATCTATTTCGCAAGTATGTCTGAGTTGTAGATAGGTTCACCCATAAACCTCACACATTCTCAAAAAAACTCCTTGTTCAGAAAAACTTGATGTCAGGAAACATTATTAAAGACATTCTAACTTCAGTGCTGCTGACCAAGACTGTCATTTTGACTAGAAGCTTGATAACCACAAAAAACCAATCTCCAGTTTATTACCAAGAAGTGTTACCAAACTTCTTTTGACAGTGCAACATCACTGTGCCACCATTACAGCAATTCAGATTTAAATTTATAATGGCTGGAAAAATAAAAATGCAAATACAGTATTACACCTGGAGTTTTATGTATTTTGAATAAAAAAAATCAGTATTAAAACAATTGAAGAATGAGTATTACCATAGTTCCAGACAGATAAAAGCTATTGTAGCAAAACCTGACATCAAGTGAGAATTTGCCGTGGAACTTTCCACAAGAACCAGCGGAAGGTGTTCCATGTATTTAAACTGTAAAATTTAATGGCTGAGAGAACTGCAGTCAGTTTGATTTAGACTGGTATCTTCCATTGGGCCCTGAAAGGGACTGAAGGGATCTGGACTCGCACTACTTCTTCAAAAACCCTCATGGTATTTAGATATTCCAAGATATGTTCATTTGTATTTTATTTAAGTGCGTGCATGAAGGCAGCATACTGACTGACTTTCATGGCTCTATTTGCTTTTATCAAACCTCAAGAATAAAAACCAATACATAAAAAGCTAAGAGTGCTTAGAGAATTCAGATTAAGATCTTACCTTTTCTCTATCAATAATGTCTAGAAGCCTTCCTGGAGTGGCACATAGTATATTACAGCCTTGCAATACCTGACGAATTGAATGACCTGTTTGTGTACCCCCATAGATGACAACAGGCCTTATACGAGTTCTATTATAAAGAAAAAAAGGTATTAATTATGTACATATGCAGACAGTACTGTTTTGTGAAAAAAAAATGTAAAAAGTCATCAGATCTACCATAAACCAGCTTTGAGTGGTTCAATTCCTTCACTATACAGCATATCCTATAACCAAAAGCAGGACCCCAGACCAGAAACTCATTGACCATAAGCTCAAAATTCCCATTCATCACAGAGTAGAGGCTGCAGGTGGCTTACTTGGAAAGAACAAGTCATTGCACCTGTGTGCTTCCCTCTCCCTTCAACCAGGATCTACCAGCAGTAAGAGCCAAAATGGTGTTAGACATTGTCCCCTTTCAGACAGCATACTTAGAAAAACCAGAACCAGCATTACACACATGCAATGAGTGTTTTCATACTTTAATTCAAACTGCCTATTCTTCAATGTAGTAATTCAGGTTCATATGCAATGACAGTGAATCGGACAAACCCGGGAACTTTTTGCCAAGTTTAACTGGAACTTTTCAGACAGCTTTAGTCAAGAATAGATACAGGTTGGATTCAGAACATTTCAACATATTAACTATTAATTATTAGTAAATACGTGTTTATGAACTAAATTTGCTCTATTTATGAAATAAATAAAGCCCTCAATATAAGAAGGACAGGGACCTGATGGAGCAGGTCCAGAGGAGGGCCACAAAAATGATCAAGGGGTTGGAGCTGGGGTTGTTCAGCCTTGAGAAGAGGAGGCTCTGGGGACACTTAATAGCAGCCTTTCCAGTACCTGAAGGGGGCCTACAGGAAGGCTGGGAAGAGCCTATTTACAAGGGCTTGTAGTGACAGGACGAGGGGTAATGGGTTTAAACTGAAGAAAAGCAGGTTTAGATTGGATATTAGGAATAAGTTCTTTACAATGAGGGTGGTTGAACACTGGAACAGGTTGCCCAGGGAGGTGGTTGAGGCCCCTTCCCTGGAGATATTCAAGGGGAGGCTTGATGAGGCCCTGGGCAGCCTGGTCTAGTTGGGGGTGTCCCTGCTGACTGTGGGGGGGTCGGACTAGATGACTTTTGAAGGTCCTTTCCAGCCCAGATGATTCTATGATTCTAAATCAAAGACCTTAGGTATATAGCAAATCTGAATGAAGCAATATGGATGCAGTTCTTTAGAGACAACAGCTTCACAAATCAATATTGTTTAATTGCCCCCAAAAGCAGATTATCTTGCTTTCACTACAGGGCAGCTGTAGCAGAAGTTCAAAATTCAAAAATTTCAAAGTTTTTCTAGATTCAAAAGCTATTTTATTGTGAAATAATCCATATTTAGTCTAAAACACCATAATTAATAGCACTAGCGACGCAGTTAGAACCATTTTAGAGATGAAGAAGCTATTCTTAGTAATAAGCTTAGTAAGGAGATACGCAACCATGCAAGCATACATCCCAAAGGCAGAGACAGCCTCCAAGCAGAAGCTTGCTTGAATTTAGCCCATGAGATTTCATTTTTCATAGAATCTTAGAATGGTTTGGGTTGGAAGGGACATTAAAGGTCATCTAGTTCCAGCCCCTCTGTGACAGGCAGGGACACCTCCCATTAGACCAGGTTGCTCAAAGCCCCATCCAGCCTGGCCTTTAACACTTCCAGGGATTGGGCATCCACAGCTTCTCTGGGCAACCTGTTCCAGTGTCTCACCACCCTCACAGTAACGAATTTCTTCCTAATACCTAATCTAAATCTCCCCTCTTTCAGTGGAGAAGAAACCATTACCCCTCATCCTGTCGCTACACTCCTTGACACAGAGTCCCTCCCTCTTTCTCCTCTAAGCCCTCTTTAAGTACTGGAAGGCTGCTGTAAGTTCTACCTGGATCCTTCTCCAGGCTGAACAACCCTAACTCTCTCAGCTTGTCATCAAAGGAGAGGTGCTCCAGCCCTCTGATCATCTTTGTGACTCTCTGCTGGACCTGCTACAACAGGTACATGTTCTTCCTATGTTGGGGGCCCCAGAGCTGAGCACAATAGTCCCAGGTGGGATCTCACCACAGCAGAGCAGAGGTGCAGTCACCTCCCTCTACCCGCTGGCCATGCTGCTTTTGATGCGGCCCAGGATGCAGTTGGCTTTCTAGGCTTTGAGTGCACATTGCCAGCTCACATTGAGTTCCTCATCAACATCCCCAATGTCCTTCTCCCCGGAGCCGCTCTCAAGCCACTCTCTGCCCAGCTTGTTGCTGTGCTTGTTATTGTCCCAACCTACAGGCAGGACCCTGCATGTGACCTTGTGGAATTCCATGATGTTTGCACTGGCCCACCTCTCAAGACTGTCCAGGACCCTCTAGATGACATCCCTCCCCTACAGTGTGTCAACCACACCACACAGCTTGGTGTTGGGAGCAAACTTACTGAGAGTCCACTTAATCCCACCATCCATGACACTGATGATGTTAAAGATGACATGATCCAAGCTCAGTACTTACCCCCTCTTCAAGCAGAGGCAAGGGGCACAAGCTGGAACATAGGAACTTCCATTCAAATGAGGAAAAACTTCTTTGTGGTGAGGGGAACAGAGCCCTGGAACAGGCTGCCCAGGGAGGCTGTGGAGTCCCCTTCTCTGGAGACTTTCAAGACCCACCTGGATGCAGTCCTGAGTAATGTGCTCTAGGCAACCCTGCCTTAGAAGGGGAGTTAGAGTAGATGATCTCTAGAGGTCCCTTCCAACTCTGACAACTCCATGATTCACTGAAGCTGGGATAAGCCTGTTCCCTCCCCACCTCTCCAGTATCAGGAAGAATCAGTGCATTCAATTGGTACAGAAAAGTTTTGAAAGCATTCATAAAAAACCAAAACACTGGTGATTCAGACAAAGTAGTAATCAATACCAGGCAACAGTGCAAAACCAACTTACCCATACACAAATTTCCTTGCTTCTAGGAAGATCTGATTTATCAGTTCTCTAGTTGGGGCCACAATAATGCATTCTGGTTCTTGCTGCTCTTTAAAGCTACTGGCAGTTACGCCATCTCTCATCATGCAGGCCACAATTGGTAGAAGAAAAGCTGCCTAAAAATAAAAGCATCAGTAGTTACACTGTTTAAAATTTTCATCAGTCACACCAATGCTACGTACCAATAACAAAGCTAGAATCATACAGCACACTATTAACTTTAAAGAAATCAGACTGTAATAGGATTGACCTGAATGCACTACAGAACATTTTAGCTTCTTTCTCTTTAAGAACCATGTAAGCATCTCTCTGGATCTTAAGAATCTAGGAACACAGCAACAGTCATGCACTGGGTTCTTCAGGGAGATCCACGCATCATGTTGACATACATTAATAGTTATGTACCCCAGGATCAAAATCTCTCCTTAACATTTACTTACAAGCTTTACATCATCATCAGTAGATTTGTAAGGTAACCATGTATAACTGTTCTCTGGACTACTACAATAGCAGACTCAGCTGCACCAGTACCCATACATCGATATAACACTAGTTATCCCAAAACCAGAATTTGTACAGCAGCCCCAAAAGCAATCAGAATATCTATAGCATAAGCTTTGGACATTTTCTGCTCTGTAAGCAGAAGAGCTTTTCCAAAACAAGTAACTACTAAGTTACATCACAACAACGCCAGAATTCCACACCATACAGAACAGCAAAAAGCTCTACTTAGTATCCTCATACAGAGGTGTCAGTGGTTAGATTTGGGTATATTAGACAGTTTAACAAGTTAAGACAACTGTCAACTTGGCATCAAGATGTCAACACTGCTTTATGACTAATACCGTATCACCTAAAACAAAATCCAGCACACAAAGTTGATCAAACCACAGATGACAAATGAGCACAACACAGTTACGAACTGGTATAAATTTAAAAAACACATATCCACAAAACCAAAAAACAGAAAAACATATACCAATACCAAAAATCACTACCAACACAACACCCCACACCCCACACAACACAAAGAAAACCCAACTTTGAACTGTTCTTTCTCATCAGCAGTTTCTATAACTGCCTATACTTCTGAGTCTGTACCTGTAGCTTTGAAGACTAGCCTGCTGTATCAAGATACTAGGTGAACGGAACTGAAGAGAAAATCAGCCCCAAAATGCAACAATCCATCCATCATTCATACCTGTGCTTAATACTACAATTGCCATTGCAGTCAAATCATTAGAAAATAAGCTGAGAGGCATCCGGAATGTGGAAGACTCAGGCATCCACCTAAAAGTTCATGTTCATACACTTCTAGTAGCATGAATACTAGACAAAATGCTTACAGTTTTTCCCGATCCTGTCTGGGCACATGCCATTAAATCCCGTCCTGCAAGTATAATAGGAATGCTGTACTTCTGTACTGGAGTAAGTTTATAGTATCCAGCTTTAGCAATGTTCATCTTTAAAGTTGGACAAAGGTTAGCTTGTTCAAAAGACTGTAAGAAAAAAAAAAAATATTAACAGTGCATAATGACAGAAGGTGAAGTTTAAAAACTGAGATGCTTACCATAGGATACAGACATCCAAACACTAAAAAGTATTAACTTGAGGGGGGTGGGGGATGGTGTCTCACCAGCTATCTAAATTACCAAGGTTCCCACAGGTAAAAGTCTCAAGTGTTTTTTTAACCTGCTCAGGCCATTCAAGAAAAGTTTTATTATAGGACAGGAAAGATCTTCAGCTCATGTTATTAACTTTTGAGAGAAAACTGCTCGGAAGCTATGCATCTGGATGCAAGCAAAGTCACATCACGGCATGCTATGGAAACAAACTACAACTCTTCAGCTTAACTTCATGTAGGTGACATACAGTCTCTGCACTAAAACTATTAAGGGAGCTAAAGCAACATCCCTATCCAGGGCCAAAAAGCATCACAGGTGACAAAAATGAGTTTCACTTCAGTGAGAAAACCTTTCATAAGGTGGATGGGGAAAAAACCTCTGCATCTTCTGTTTCAACACAGGTGCTACCATCCCTTCTGCCCTTCTTCATAATTCTCCCGAAAAATAGCTTCTTAAAAAAATAAATAAATAAAACCCCAAACTAGCCACCCAATAAGGAGCAGAAGCAAAAGTTGTGTATTACTTCTAAACAATAAACAGCAGCCACAGAAAACAGAGGAATGTCTCCCAAAACGCCTTTGTCCAAATGAAAACTATTCCGACGGGTGTTCATTTACACTGTTAGAGATGTCCCTGTAACAGACTAGCCTTCCAAGAAACTGCTGCCAAAGGCCTCTTTCTTCCAGATCTAAGATGGCTTTGTTCTGCAATTTAAGGACTGTGCTCCCTGTCCATCCAGTATTACTTTCTCTAGGTCATTTCTGTACTTTGTCAATGTCGTTTTTAATTAAAATTTATGTATTTCAAATGGGCAGTATCTCTACAAGATTCAAAATCTTTATTAATATTTTCATTAGCAGTAAATAAGTATACATCCCACAAACCCTGAGACTAATAAGTTCACTAACCAGTAATGGGGCCGGAGGGTCAAGTCCTGACACTTCGACAATGTTTTCATCATACTTGTCAAAATTAATTCCTGTCTGATAACGTGCAAAGATGGCTTGTTCATCATCAGGTGGAGGAGGGGGTACATAAGTCACCTTCGGACCTGAAGAACACAGCCTTTCAAGTTAGTGAACAATATGAAAAAAAAAAAACTTAAAACTGCTTAAACGTCATTTAAGTTATTGAAGTTAAATTCAGTGGGATGTCATTTAGACTTATCTCCACCTTGCCAGAAAGTCATTATTCCTCATACAATTCAAGCTGTTCTCTGCGCATATAGATCATTAAATTCTATTTAGTAACTTGCACTTAGTAAAACACATCAAGCCTGTTTCCAGAAACAGAACACCAAATGCTGTGGGATCTGAAACTGAGAATCTACTGTTCCTTCCTGGTTTCTTTAATGACTACCATCACTTAGATGCTTACATTATTGTTAATTAAGATCTCTCAACACTTGTGTCTGAAGTAGATAACCTTTATCATTGGAAAGAAGAAACAGCCAGCAAAAAGGGAATTCTACAACGCTTCATTCAAAAAAGTTGGTCATTCTCACCTAAATGAAGACTACTGTGCTGCTCAGTAATTTGAAGATGAATGAAGTTCAAACATACTGAGTTTAACAGTATTTGCTTGATAACTCATGTTACATGAACAGTTTTGAGATGGTTATTTACCCACATCACCACCTTCTTTGTTACTCAATTACTTCCAGCTACTTCAACTAAGAGAATGCCCCTTGAATTAAAAGATAATTAAATTGGCACGTTACTTGTGAAGAATCTACTTACCTCTTTCAGAACCTATTTCTTCACTGCATTCTTTTTGAGCTGCTGTTAAAGAAAACATTCCAGATTAATTACTTTTAAGAATAAATAGATCATTTGAGAGAAAATCTAAATAAGAACCTTAATGGAAAACAGAAGCACAAGATCTTCTTATATTGAGATTACCAGCTGCCCACTACGCATTACACTAGTTTAATAGTATTCCTAGTTTGAATTATGGGGCTTATAAATTACTATGCTCTAGGTATGACAACGCATAGGTTACAATTTACAGTAGCATCAGTGGCACAGGTAGATAGGACAGTGAAGGAAAAATCTTTTGTAGACAGCAAAAAATCCAACATTAGAGTAATGAAGGAAGACATGGCCGTTCAGAATTACTTGTCAGCCTGGACAAACCTGAAACAGCATTTGCCTATATATAAGGAGTGGAAATCAAGAGTAACTACTTCAAAGCTGAGCAAGTTCTTCAAGACTTGCTTTGAATTTTGGGGTTAGCACCTCCACTTTACTGTGCATGATCTGACCCAGCAGCAGCAGGACCATGAAAGAAAATTACAGAAGACAACAGCTTTGAAAATCCAATTTCTAAAATTTATCCAAGTTACAAACATACCTTGCATGCCCACACAAGACATCTAACATTTGCAGTAGGGTTTTAATTTAGATAGGGAAAGCAATTCACAGCAATAGCATTTAGCAAAGCTAAAAAGATCACTGCATTGCCACAAGTGAGCAAGGAGGAAATCTGAAAGGTTCACCACCATACTAAAAAGTCTCACCTGCACGACTTCTAAAGACTCCTCTTCCTCTAAAGCCAAGATGATCACCATATTGAGGTCTGCCTCTTCGCTCATCTTTAATACATGTAATAAACAGTGCAGTAGACACAGTGTCTGAAGTTAGTACAATGAAATTAAATTCCCAGTGATACTATTTCTCAAAGACACCATGCATATTCCGTAATGCAGATGAAGAGCAGAAACTGTTTAATAGATTTCACCTTTACACTTGTAGTTCTCAGGAAGCAACCAGACACAGAAAGAATGATCAAATGTATCTTGCTACCACACAAACCACGCAACATAAGCAACATAAAACCCAAAAACTTACTCTCGCTTTGTCCAAAGCCACCAGGAAATCCTCTACGACTTCGTGTACTAAAATCTTCTGTGTTCCTTTCTTGAAAACCTGCTGTATAGCATAGCACGCAACAACTTAGTTTGCGTAATTTTGCATGTGCAGATCAAGTGTCTTATTTGGCAATTATACTTCACAGTCCTTATTTTCTGAATTCAAAGTACAATAACAAAGTGATTCACCTAAACATACGAAAAAATGCACAGAAGTATTTTTTGCCAAAAAGCATGACAAGAAGAGTCTACTGTTCTGTAGTACTGCTTCCTGCAAGAAATAAATCAAACACTGTCTTAAAAGTATTTGAATTCACATGCATATCTGCTTTATAACTAACTTTCAACTCTCCAGTTATGACGCAGATCAGTTCAGTCCTCTGCTTCAGTCAGGACAACTAACAGCATTCATACCTTCCTCAGTACCATGAAATGAAGTAGGATTGCAATTACCATTTCCTATGAAACAAGGATTTGAAAACCTGCCTTTCAGATCTACCCATTGCTATTTTTTTTATTACTCAGAATTGCTTATTCAGTTGCTTGGGACAGCCAATGCAAAGTATTCAGTGTATTTTTATTTCTAATCCCCTCTTGATAGGAAGAGAGAGGAAGTAAACAGCCACAGCCATAAACAAGGTGTTCCTCATTTTAGATGGGACAGTTCTAGATGCTAAGATCCAAGCAGTCAACTTATATCATCATTTACTTCTTAGTCTTTATTCTTCAACCAACACCTGTTTTATCATCTTGTAATGACAAAGACCCTCTTCTGCTAAGTAAGACCAAGAAAGGTTGTTCAGCCGGCAGAAGAGAAGGGCCCAGGGAGCACTTACAGCAAGGCTTCCAGTATTTAAAGAGGGCCTACAGGAGAGATAGGAAGGGACTCTTTGTCAGAGAGTGTAGCAACAGGCTGAGAGGTAATTGTTTTAAACTGAAAGAGGGGATATTTAGGCTAGATATTAGGAAGAAGAAATTCTGTACTGTGAGGATGGTGAGACACTGGAACAGGTTGCCCAGAGAAGCTGTGGCTGCCCCATCCCTGGAAGTCTTCAAGGCCAGGATGGATGAGGCTTTGACCCACCTGGTCGAACGGGAGGTGTCCCTGCCCATTGCAGGGGGAGTGGAACTAGATGACCTTTAAGGTCTTTCCAAGCCAAACCATTCTACGATTCTACGATAATTTCTCCTACCACAGCATCTGTAGCTCCTTCTGTGCTTGGCGTATACCAATTTAGGTGTCATTTTGACGTTTTCCAAATTAGGACAAAAACCCCACCTTAACAGCTCATATACAATCTAGATATTAACAACCATAAATACTAGAGACCTTAAATACAGCTTGTGATTTACTTCAAAATTGCTGGAGAGTTTATAGCCGAACTGTTCTTCATCGTCATCCCACAGCACCGCCAATGTTACTCCCTGCTTAGTTAAAGCATTCCCCTACCCATAAAGGGCATCCATCCAAGAGATGCAGAAATGGTGTACCATTTCTCGAGAGAATAAACATAGTAACTCCATGTGGCTCCACAGCTGTTCTGAAGGTCAGAACTCTTGCTAAACATGCCCAAACCAGGACATCTTCCTTGTTTCATAACCAGTCCCACTTACAGCTATAGAACTATCTAGACAGATACTCCGTGGTAGTAGCTTCCACTGCCCTATGTGCTTTCGATAGTACGTGGCAGAAGCCTATGTGGCAGCATTGCCGAACTGCCAATTACCAACCTTTTCAATGTGCATTGCATAAAAGTGAGGCACTCACCATCATAAGCAGGAAGAGGACAGAGATTAAATTCTGCTTTAGGGATAACTAAAGAAAACTTTCAGGTCTTCCACAGAAAAGCACCGGTATACTCCCTCACATGGTATATTATGTGAACACCAATGTTGCTTGCATGTTGTCTTGTATAACCATTATGACTCAATGAAATCACCAGAAAAATACCCCTCTCCAGGGAGAATGAAATCAAAGCAAGAAGCAAGCAGAAAACTGATGTTAAATATAGAGCCCTGCCTTCAGACAAATGCAGTGAGGTATTTTATATTGTGCAGTCAAAAGTAAAGGGTGATACTGAGTGCCTATGTCATGCAGAAATAAGTGTTGGTGTTACTCATCCAAGTCATAAGTACTTGTTTGGCTCCAGTACAACAAAACTGAGTACCTGAACAGGGAAAATTTAATTTATCAAATATGACTAGCCACGACCATTGCAGACATTCCAGAAAGTTACCTCTGTATCCAAAATTCCTTCTGCTCCCAAATCTATGCATTGGTTGACACTGCCTGTTCAGACATTCATCGGTATCTACAATTAGAAAAAGAATTAACATTGAAACCTATCTTTGACTTCAAGGTAGGCTTTTGGGTGTATTTGGGAGTTTTTTGGGTTTTTTTTTTCAGTTTAGTGGGTTTTGGTTTTTTTTGAACTCAACAGTAAAATCACAGATTCATTCTGGATGAAAGGAACCTCAGGTCTGTAGCCTACTTCCCACTCAATATACGATTGTGTCCTTTTATGGGACAAAGAAAATAAATTATAATTACAAAGCTTAGGACAGGTGTAACTACTGTTTTCTATAAGGAATTGCACCACTCAGCAACAATACTGCTGCCAACACAGTAAAATTTGAGTTTCCAGAATTTGCTCAGATACCAGTTGCAAGGTCTGGACAAGACATTTAGCATGGAAGGTTTAATCACACCCAAAACTACAAGTTTTAACCATGCAATCCTACCTCTACTCCTAAAATACTGTCCAAAATGGTCCTGCATGCACTGAGTTCTGTTAAGTTTTGCAACAGCACCTGGAAAACAAGAAAGTAAGGCTTTTGACACCATGTCCTATAACATCCTCATACACAAAACAATTAAATACTGCCTACGTAATTGGACAATGAGGAGGACTGACACTAGGCTGAACCACTGGGCTCTGAGGGTTGTGATCAGCAGCACAAGCTCCACCTGGAGGCCAGTCACTAGCAGAGTATGCCACCGTTTGATACCAGGGCAAACAGTTTACCTTCCTCATTTATGGCCCAGATGATGGACAGAATGTACCCTCAGCAAGTTTGCAGACATACAAATCTGGTACATAATACAGGGCTGTGCTTCATCCAGAGGAAACTCAAAACGTGCTAGATATATGGGCAGGCAAGGAGCCTTGAAGTACAACAAGAAATGCAACAAAATCCCACACCTGGAGAATAACTCTGGGCACCAGTACAGACTGCTGACAACCAGCTAGAAAGGATCTTCTCAGAGAAAAGCCTAAGGGCTGCATTAGATAGTAACTTGAACAGAAGCTAGAGATGTGCCCTTCCAGTAAAGGCCATCAGCCTTCTGGGCTACACTAGCAGCCAGTACAAAAGATTCTGAGATTCATGTTTATATGTAACACATACTAGGAAACAAAAACCCCTACCAATTACTTAAATTGGTATTTTTATGGTTTATTACTACATGTTGGCTTCCACTGAACAAGCCTATTTACCACAAAAGAGGTGAGGACTCTTTCATTTACTTGCCATCCAACTGATTTTTACTCCATCACTCCTTTTCCAGAGATTTCCACAGTTTAAGTAAACCAAGTAAATACAACATTCAAAGTTTTTGGAAAGCACATCATGTGCCAACAAAATATTTCATTAGGAAAGCATCTGCTTATATAAGTTCTTTCACCATGCTCCTCCTCCTCTCTGTTCACAGTCTCTACTAATGAAAGATGCTGGACTTACAGAAAACAGGACAGAACTAACAAACATCCTTTAGTCAAGTCTGCTGTGCTTAGCACTTTCACCAAATGAACATAGAATGCACTGCTACTTGCCAACCAACCTATTAAGTCTGGTAAAAGTATAGCCGCTTTCATAATTATTCCCCTACTACACAAGTTACTCATGTGACTCATGTCTATGCAAGCTAACTGGTCATAGAGGCAATCCAGAAGTGCCAAATGCTACTGTTTAATTCACCACTGTACTATTTACCACTCTAAATTTACTATTTTTCAAGTAGTATTTGATAGATCAAGAGTATTAGAATGAATCTTCGGCTCCAATTCACTGGAATTAAAATCTAGTGTGTCCCTGAAAAACAGCTCCTAGATCCACTGATTTCCTCAACATATGCATTCACTTCCATTTTTCTAATACATGGGGACATAAAATCCTGATTTTAATCCATTCCAGAGACACCCACCCCTAAATCCTGTGCATATTAAACAAATGTCTTTTTAACAAGACTTAATTCTGTTTTCCCTTTGTTGTTGGTTTGTGGGCTTGAGATTTTGTGGGTGGTTTGCCTTTATTTTTAAGCACCAAAGGAGTACAAAACAGGAAATAAAAAACTTCCTTGAGAACCAAAAACTCAGAACAGTCAGCTTGTAAAGAAAGTTTTGTTTTCATCAAGAAGCAGTACAAAGAACAAATTCAGTTGTTTAAGTCAAAGTGAAGCCTTATAAAAAAAATAATTTGCAAGTATTACTCTTAGCTTATCCTCACAAACATTTATACAAAATTACTGCTAGATGTTGTTTCAAGAAGAAAAAAATAATCAAAATGATAGTTTAACCTGCATATTTTTACTAATGTTATTTAGTGTCAAACAGTGAGTTCTATCACTAGCAATATAGTTCTAAAGTATACAGAGCCTAGAAGTGCATTGCGTAGAAGACAGCAGCTCATGAGAGCCTAATGCAAAACTCAGCTGAAGCACAACCTGTTCATGAATTTAAAAGTCTGCAAGGGAAAAAAAGAAATAAGGTTCATAGAACCTTTTCTGAAAGAAAAAAAAAAAGAAAAAATACACCCTTGTCTATCATGCTGTAAGGAAAAGATCCCTAATACTGATGCATCTTGTTGAACAAGGTCAAAACAAGACACAATCTGATGCATCACCTCTATCCTTCCCAATCAACTTTAGTTCTTCTAAGTCCTCATTTAAAAAGCAAATAAGGTTTGATCATCTAGCATAAGTAAGGAACCTCAGCATTACTACTTACACTTGAAAACATTAGTAGAGTTCCCTATAAACCAAGAAGAACGAGAAAGATTCTGTTAAGTCAAAACAGACACTTCAAAATTGCTCACTGATCTAAAATGGCATAATATATCTAGGACAGGAAAGGAATAAATGGTTAATGAGGATTGTGAAAGCATGACCTTCAGCAGGAAAGCCTCCCTGCCATGATCTCAGTACAAAAGGCATAAATCAGAAAATACTTAGTTATTTTTGGACTGTGTAGTGAAAGTTAGCACTCAGAGCTGACAGTCTCAAAGACAGAGTTGGAACAAATAAAACACAAAGTTCCAAGACTGACTTTCACTTAAGTTGCAATTCAAGTTCTCTTCACAGTCACTGCCTTTCCTATTTGTTCTGTCAAGCCAGTACTGAAGTTTGCAACCTGGAGACCGCATGAAACATTTCTGCTGAACTAGGATGAATGTAAAGGCCTCTGACTTTTCAGCTTCCAGAAACTGCAAGTTCAGCAGAATTCAAGCAGCACAAGTGATAGCTTGTTCCTACCCCTCCTAATTTCCAAACACCTTCGGGACACGGAACTGGAGAAAGCAAGGTCTGCTTTTCAGTTATACACTAAAAGGCAGGGGAGAGATACATCAGCAATAAACATACTGCCATATCCTAACTGCTCATAAACACATAAGCAGTTTGTTTTTATATATATATATGTATGCAGAACCTGTCCTGTGAGAAAGACTGAGGAAGTTAGATCTTTTCTTCCCAGAGAAAAGAAGGCTCAAGGAGGGTCTCATCACAGTACTCCAGTACTCCAGCACTTGAAGAGTACCTACAAAGAGGACAGGGGCACCCTCTTCACAAAAAGCCACAAAAGACAAAGGCAACTGGAAGAACCTTCTCGGGGACATGGTAGAGTCCCCATCACTGGAGAAGTTCAAGATGGGATTGGACAGGGTGCTAGGTATTAACATCTAGGCTTCCTTTACCACAACAGGTTGGACCAGATGATTTCTCAAGGTCCCTTTCACCCTAGACTGTTCTATGATTCTCTAGTATCAATGTAATTTGTGCTAATCACAATTACTTAAAATAAAGTTTAGGTTGTTCTACTGCAGTTGTATTAACTAAATTATATATTCAAAATTTTTACCTCAGACTGAATTTCTCTACACTACAAATATCCTTGAGCAGTCTTCAAGACCATTCCTAAACTCAGAGACTACAACAAGAACCACCTTAATCTCACAGAATATCAGTTCTAAGAAGAAACTATTTCCTGATCTGACTATTGTAGTGTCACATAGTAAAGCCCGGGGCAAACTACTTTCAGCAGCAACCTTGGCTTGACATATTTAACACGTCTATATCTAAACTTCTTCCATCTAAAACTTCTGATTCTGAAGGCATCACCTTCATTAATCCAAGAGTGCTTTACAGAAACTTGATACCAAACATTATTGGTTTGGTTTGTGGGTTTTGTTGCCTCTTTTCTAAGTTTCTAAGTTTCTGTTCAACAACATCTGACCTTTTCTTATTTTCAACACAACTGTCAGACAGGGTCTCACTAGAGCTGCTCAACATTACACATAACCTTATTTTCAATACTGCCCATGTTTAGTACAGCCTGTTTTACAAATGCTTGTGAGGTAACATCTATAGACTCTCATTAGAGGTTATATGCTGTATTGAGCACGTAACTTGCAGTACATAAAGAAGGGCGGAGGGTCAAAAGGCATGTCTACTTGTTATGTTACCCATATAATTTGATGTTGCTTACTTCATGGGGGACACATGAATATACCACAATGATAATACTGTGGTTTTCTTTAATCTCCTAAAATATTCAAGGCATCAAGACCCCCAGATGTCAGTAAAAACAAGCTGCCTTTCACATACCGAGTAAGCCCACATTTGGACTGAAGTCAGATGAGGAGCCACCTGGTCTTCCAGAGAAACCAGCCTACAAAAAGAAGAAAGGCATATCGTGTTAACCCCTGGCCAAGCAGAGTACATAAATTCAAATGCAGTTGTTAAGCCTTGCACTTTAAAGAAGTTGCCTTCTGTACCTTCTGAAAAGCAATCTCTCAGATTCTTCTGTTAACTTTGTATATTACACCTTAGTATACTAAACTGCATCCTGGTTGCATCTGAATGTCACCAAAACCATGCTACACACAGTTGACTTGTGGATTAAGTTTATCTTGCCTTCTTGTCACAGATTACGGAGGCACAAGTTACCTTGCCAAACATTTTAATCCTCGAATATAAAAAACATTTATTGTTCAAAACAACCTTTGAAAGATTCTCCTTTTCCAATCTTTCAGACTGTTTATATCTATTTTAATCAGATTTAAAACAGGATATCTAGGGTTTTACTACTGGACATTAGAGATTATCTTATAAAGAAATATCTGAAATGTGTCAGTCCCTGTTCATTTAGTCAAAGATTCAGATGCTCCATTTGAAACAATTCAGAGCCTAGTTTTCATATTGTACTCTTACAGGTCAGCTTTGCTTTCCAAGGCCACATTTAATTTTCTATTTCACATAAACCAGAACGTACTAGTAAGTCAAACCACCAGCTGACTGAGGAATGTCATGTAACTACCTAACGTTTTACTTTAAGACTCTGCTTTTTAGCTATTACAAGAGCTTTCACATTTCCCAGTGTGGCTAGCAACCACTACAGGACATTAAAACCCAAAGTGGTAAAATTACTATTCTGGAAGCATATGCTGTAACTTCTTTTTGCAACCTTACTTCTAGCCTTACACTGCAGCAGCACAGCTCATTTGGGCGGAGAGGAGCAACAGAGTACTCACAACTTACAGAAGCAACTTAGAAGATATGAGAGGAAGCAACAGCTCCACCTATTCCTGGACATACGACAGCTTCCTGAGAACTTGGGAAGGAAGACTGGGAACTATTCAGATATGGAAATACAGCTGCTACATAATCCCAGTCAACATCCATCAGTCTCTTTGCTTTTCTTCCCTAAAAAGCTGCTTATTAAAAACACTTCCAAAACCCTTTACAGCACAATGACCACGTTAACTTATTTTAGAAGACAACTACCAAGATGAGACCCACTCACACACAGAGCTACAAACACAAAGAAGTCAAATTGGTTTCTATACACAATTACACCTGCTTGAAAGGTCAGATACCCTTTTTCTAACACTGCTGTTTTTCAAGCAAATGAGTCCATGTAACAACTCACTGCTACCGAGAAAAGATGAGGATCCATTTATTTTCTATGTAACAGCTTTGGTGGTCAAGGCCATCTAAGCCATTTCTCCACCACTGAAGAGCAGTTTTCAGGTTAGCAAATTAAAAGAGCTCACAGAAGTGTGCAACACTGGTACCTGAACAAAATAGAAGCAAGCTAACTGTTGGTGGAGAGGAAACCTCCCGTCTTCAGTATCAGCAAACTTCTCCTACAGCAGCCTATCATATTTGCAAAAGCATAATGTAAATACTGTTCAAAGTCCTATCCACAACCCTCAAACAGGCACACTCCTCACCGTTACTGTGGTAGCTATCCATTTAAGATCATACAGTTTGGGAGGAATATGAAGTGCAATATTAACTGAACAATGGAGATCAGCTGAGACAGTCACCCATGTTGTATTTTTTGCTGAGGTAAAACGTAATAGCAATTCAGTGGCGTCCAGCAAAAAGAGACAGCAAACAGAATAGCTAGAAGAAAAGCAAGAGCAGACAGGGAACTTAAAGTCCACGCCTAACCCACAGGCAAGAACTTCCACCAAGAGACGTGATTCTGGCTAATCCCCAATAATGCAGTTCCACCACTGCCCTTTACACTATTCCATAGACAGTAAACAGTATCATCAAACCAATCCGACTTGTGTAAGAAACTACAGCCTACTAAAACCCCCAAAATAAGCAAACTGTCCTTGGTTTATCTTGTAACTTCAGAAACACTAAGTCTGATATACGTAAGGCAAAAGGAATGCATAAGAACAGAAAAAGGGCAGTCATCAGGAATCACATTTTACTCAAATAACACAATCATCACGGTTGGAAAGGACCTATAAGATC